>MU224534.1:831871-888514 GCA_018584345.1 Thuja plicata
ATTTACTATTTTTCCCAAAGCCTTGAAGAGACAGGTTGTTGAATTGCCAAACAACCTATGTTTAGTTAAAGTAATATTTGAAAGTGATAATGAACTCAATATGTATTAAAATTATATTCATTAGAAATCTTGTTCCGAATCACATCATTTGGCATAATTATTTTTAGAAAAACATTTGATTTGGTCCTTGTCCCAGGCCTTGAAAGGACAATTTTTAGGAGGTTTTTGTTTTCTCAGTGGAAATTTTCATTTTAGGGCCCTTCGCACGAAGACCCCCTTCGCGCGAAGGGCTCTGAGGGGGTTTGAGTGAACCCCCTTCGAGCGAACCCACCAAGGAAAATTTTACCCAAATTGCTTGTTTTTTGTTGATTCTCAGGGTTCGCTCGAATTGGGTCTAGTTCGAACGAACCCCCCATTTTATATAGTTCGTGCGAAGCCTAATAACCACTTCGTGCGA
Organism: Thuja plicata; assembly: GCA_018584345.1. Lineage (NCBI taxonomy): Eukaryota > Viridiplantae > Streptophyta > Pinopsida > Cupressales > Cupressaceae > Thuja > Thuja plicata. The sequence continues at coordinate 832,329 of MU224534.1, forward strand.
AGAGGGTACTTCGCGCGAAGCCATCAAAAAAGAATTTTTTTTGAAAGTCTGAAATCCTTCATCCCAAAAAGTGGGACACACTATTGTGAGATCACCCCCAATAGAAGACCAACAAGGGTCTATGGGACAGGAAACAAACAACCAAAAAGAAAGAAACCAGCAGACCACCAAACAATGATCGGGGGAACAACAAAAAGAACAAGGAACCAAACAAGAAGAAGTAGAGAAAAAAGAACCACCAGGGAAAGGAATAGGGGTCCTTCCCGAGAGGAAACAAATCCAACACAGAAGGATAGTGACCCGGAGGAATAAGGGTATGGAACCGTCACCGTGATCTGCTGGTAGTCTGTCGCTGATGAGTAGAAGCACTACGAGGTCTCACAGATTTGGAGTGATCGATGGTGGAGGCACATGAGGGCTGCTTCACACCCTGAGTCGGGGGTGAGGGTGAGAAGAAATCTGTAATGAGCTACTCGGTGACTAGCTTCTGGGGAAATAGAAGCTGTAGGGTATGATCACGGAGCTGAACTGTCTCCCGTAAATAGAGTGCCAAACATTTCTAGTCAGAGTAGCAAAAGAAGGAAGAGAAGGAGTTGCAATCTATGAATAAGCAATAAAATCTCCCTTTGATCTCGTAGTATATAGGGCAGTGGAAAATGAAATGTGTCTCGGTCTCAATCTCAGATAATGTGAAAAAACTGCAAATATGATCCTCTCTATCAATGTGATGATCAGTCTGTACGCGCAGGCGATGAGAGCCGACTTTCAAAGATCCCAGCGTGATCTAGAGAGCATGGCACCAACGCTGTGATAAATATCCGAAGAGTGCATTATCAAATGCTGATTATAAAAATGTCCTAGGATTGGAGATTGCACATGAAGTATGGGAAAATTTAGAGACATTATGTGAAGGAGACAAGTTTGGGAAGCAAGCGAAACTACAAAGTGTGAGAGGTGTTGGCACTCCAAAATTTTGGGTATATTTTGGAGTGACTACACTAAAATTTCCCTAAGTATAAGTTGCTACCCTAAAAATCTTGTGAGAGGCCAAGTTTGGATGCATATGCAAGTGACCTGATGTTTTTCATGATATACCACTTGGAGAGTGGTTTCAACACCTTTCATTTAGAAAATGTAATGGGTTTCAACTATTTCTTTTCAGTTTTGACACGTTTTGGAGGTAGTCATTTGGAAGTGTTTGCCCAAATCTGCACTTTGCATGTTTTCAGAATTTCCTAAGTGACCCACTTCAGAGGATTAAATCTTGTACCCGTTTGATTGTCATGACATAAAGGTTATTACAGTATATTTTAGTTTATCCCCATTTTCAAACCCCTGTGAGCTCATTTGATAACTTTACCTAAGCCTTTCCACGTGCATTTTATTCTGGTTTACCAAGTGTGAAAATGTAGATTTCTAAGTGCCTTACTTTGACGTCCCACCATTTGTCCCTAGTTCAATATATTGAAGAATTGAATGTTCCCCTGCATTGCAAAAATGAAAGTGTAACTTCCTCAATATTTTTAGACTCAAATCAATCCATCTGACCACTTTGCCCAGTTGATTCTAAATCCAATTTCTGCATTTTACTGAGTTTAAGTTCAGAAAGTTGTGAAGTGCTGACATTGCAGATTTATGCTGGTTGATCAGTTGATTATCAAAGCAAGATAATTGAAGATTCATATTTCATGTATAAAAGTGAACCTATATTCTGGGTATCAGACATTAAGAGTCTTTTATGTTAGGTTTGTAGAATGAAAATCTGAAGCAGTTTATGCAAATTTCTAGTGTGGGACAAAATAAATTTTACAAAATAGTCATCTTCAAAGGATTGAAACTTTTTATCAGATGATGTTTTTGAGTTGTGAATTGTTTCCTATACTCCTTGTAACTAAATGTATTACTGTGATTAGTGGTAGAGCCTTGAAACATGTTTTTCAATTTTAAGCAAAGGATAATTCATTTGAATTTTATGCTGTTTTGGCATTTGCACTTACACAATATTCAAGAAATTACCATGTTTGATTGGTTGCATATTGCACATGGAGTATGATCCAGAGAAGCCCTTTTGCGTGCATACTCAGTACATTCTAAAGAATCGCTATGCCAAGTGATGGATCCTTTGAAGTTGATCCAATATCTTTCCAAGTTGCATTTTAGGCAGGGTTTGCATGTGTTTGAATACTTCCAATTACAGAATGAATAAACTAGCTTATTTTGAATGTTATTATCTTTTGGCCCTAGTGTTTTCAAGCCTATCTAGTTGGCGACCATGCTCAGATGCTGGAGATGAGTGGGTTTTCCACTCCACACATTTTTAAGGGCTCATTTAGTCGTTTTTAAGGGGAATCTTGGAGGCAGTTTATATATTTTTAATATTATTTAGAAGTGGTTAAAAACTGGATTTAAATGATTTTGGGTTTTCAGTTTTTTGGCATATCACCGAGTGATTGTTAATCGTGTCAACATGAAGCCAAAACCCCACATCTGAACTTCCTTGAGATAATATATTGAAAGCATAAACGGGGCACGTGAATTATTCAGAGATTATATGCAATGATAAATGTAAGGCATAGAGGAAGCCTACATAGAAATATGTTAAAACAATTACCAATCAAAGTACATATGGTAGGAGTGCAACATTATCGGTGGCTACAATGCAGACGGTTGGTGTTAAATCGATTTCCCTATACTTTGAATAATATTTTCTGTATCTGTGAGTGGGGAGGCCCGAATAGGGCATGTAACTGGTTAAAATGTCAATTGAGAACTTCAGAACAGTGTATGCACATTCGTTAAAGGGGTCTTTGTCAATATGTATTTACATATGATATAAAAATGCTTGCAAATGGATAGTGCAAACTGAGGAATGTGTGAGCAAACATTGAAGGATGTTTTAAACATTTACAAATCAACAAATGCATTGACAGGTGAAAGAAAAGAAGGGCCAGCGCGGGGAAAAATGCATTGTTTAAATTCAAAGCCCACATAACATCAAAGAGACCCCACGCTAAAAGGAAAATAAAATTTAAAAACTTCCATGCAGACAACAAATGAATGTTGGAGTTAAATTTTAATGCAAATGCATTTGGCATAAAAGCTGTGCAATGTATGTGCAAAAAACAAAGAGAAGTATCCACGCATGCTAGTATTGAAGGAAACATATTAAATAAAATTTCAAATGCAATTTGCAAGATTAAGACCAAGGTAAGCTTGCTCAAGGTAAGATGAAAAGCCCACACAAGAGTTAAAATAGCAAGCTAGCCTGTGCAAGGTAAGGTGAATAGTCCACACAGGGGTCTAGGAAGGAATATGCCACGCCTTGGACAAATATGAACTTGGAAACAACTTGCGCAAGTTTTGAAGGAGATAGAATGTTATAAAAACAAAACAAAACAAAGCAAGTGGCAAGTTCCTAGAAGCTACATAGAGGCAGTGCTGGGCAGTGCAAAGGGACTGCGGGCTGCGTAATGGATTTGATTTTGTATTTAAGTTTCCATCTTGAGCTTGCATATTATAGGAAACGTTGATAAATGATATAAATTTGACCTATTAACCTGTCAATTGTATTCTCCCTTAGTTTTATAAATCCTCATTCAAAAAACACCATTCGTGCACATAAAGGGAATTCAAATATTCCATAAACAAATGAACGTCATGGAAACTGGCACTGCACCCATCGATCAAATTTCTAAAATGGCCTCAAGTGTCAATTTGTCATTTTTTTTGTCGCCACCGATTTAGCACAGGCAAGAGAATGCTGGAAAAGAGTGTGGTGATCATCTTGTACCCTGTACGGAATGCAAACAAGAATTGAGATCTGCGCTAAGAGGAGTCCATGCCAAAGGTGTAAACCGTTCATGGAGGCTTGCGTAAAATTTTGAGCTGTCAAATGCCAGAAGGCCAGTGCGTGGGAGAATAGAGGATGGAGCTTGCATTGAATAAGAAGGGAGCTTGCAAAATGATAGGATGAATGCAAAACATAGCAAGTGCATAGCATGGAAGACTGCACAATTTATGAGTCTCAAAGGTCTACGCAACAGTGAGAAGGAGAGGAGACCCTGTGTGAGAGTTTGAATGAAGTCTTGTGCAGGTCAAATACTAACAATACCAGACAAAAGGATCTAGCTTGCGTAGTAAGAGGGACAAAGTAATAACATTAAATTTTTTAAAAAACCAACGCAATAGCAAGTAGAGCCAGCACGATGGCCACAAAAAGCTTATGCATTGTAAGGGTATTAAAGCCTTAGCAAATACAAATGACAAGAGATAATAAAGGGAGGCTGTGTGAGATGCTCAAATGCTACACAATATATGAAGTTCAAATGTTTTTTAAAAGAGGTGTTGCATAGACATGGAGCCCAACATGTAGTTTTAGGCATTACACATTGCAATTTGCATATGCACTTACAAAGGCCAACACATGAATGAAAACAAGGATCCACCAATATGTAAAAAAAGAAGTTTGTGCAGAGTATAAGGAGGAGCTAAAAGACTTAGAAAAATGCAAAATGCATTAGCCCACATTGCTTGTGGGTGGGAGTTTTGAAGAGTTTAAGTACTCTAGTGCATACTATGTAGTTTGAATGAGAAGTCAAGAGGCCTATTGGCGGGCCCCTTGGTTGGAAGAATGCATGTGCTAATGGGCCCCAAATTTTGGGTGCAATAAGAGATAAAGCTTTAAAAACTCGAAGGAGATTAATCCCACATTGGTCCCAGAAGAGAACTTGGAGGTGTTTATAAGGTAAAACTCAAACATAGAGTATTGTGAGAAGGAGTAGAAGGCTCTCCATGCATGCACATCCAGTGCATTGGGAAGCATGCCCAAATGATTGACATGAAATTTTGGCAATGAGATGGCAGACAAGTGGCATGTAGATAGTGTTGGATGGATGGTGATGTGGTAGACACATGGCATCAACACGTTAAGTCACGCAAGGAAACTATCGTCAGGCCAAACCGTGTGAGATTCAGTGACTAGTGGTCAACTAACCATGTACAGGGTCACTAAATGTTAACGGTTAAGTCAGATATCTTCGAAGATCATGTGATTAAACTCCAGACTAACCGTGTGCGAGGTGGCTAGATGTTATCTGTTAACCACCAAAGATTTTGAGATCACGTGACTGGAGGTTAGTAAACCACTGTGCCAAGTCTCCAGATGCAAACTGTTAAGTGCTTAACCTTCAAAGATCATGCACAAACAGTTAGATCAAGATTGAGATTAAGGGCTCATGTTAAGTCTCACAACAAACCCAGGGTTAAAGAAAAGTCTCAGAGATTAAGAGATATATTGTGCAAGGTGAACCCGTGGTCAAGGCATGGTTAGAGCATGGTCAAGTTAAGTTTGTTCAGAGACTTAGAGACTGAAGGTTATCTCCAAGTCTCTAAGAAAACCATGAGTTAAGAAAATCTTTCAGAAACTTAGAGACTAGTTGTCTCCAAATCTCTAAGTGGACTAGGGTTAGAGGCAGAGTTTCAAAGCCAGTTAAGAGCAGCCAACCAGTACATGCCAAGTGTCCAAATCTGGTGAATTTTGGGGCAAAAATGTATAAGGGAGAAATTTCTAAATAGAGGAATGTGCATAGGATTAAATTTTAAAAGGAATTAAAAGGTAGTCTGTGCGAATATTGAAGGCAAATAAGATCAGATTTGCATACAAAAGATACAAAAATGCAAAAAGATTAAAATATTGTGCAAGCATTAAAACATAGTTTTATTCTATTGTCTTATGAAATATTTTATTTCAAAGTATTGAAGATATTCTTTCATAGAAGATTTTCTCAGAGGATGAAAATCAGATTTTGGAAGGCAAATGGAATCAGATTTGGAGGATTTTCTTAGAGGCAAATGAGATCATATTTTGAAATTAGATTTTGAGAGGATTTTCTCAGAGATAGATTTAATGAAGGGACAGTTGTGGGCGAGGATCATATTTCAAATAAAATCAGATTTTGAAAAGATAGTTGAAAAGAAATTTTGAAATATTAGATGGAGATTAGATTGTATTTTTAGATCTTTTTGAGGACAGATTTAGTCAGTGAAGAATTAAAGGCAAATGAAATCAGATTTCAAGGAGGACATGTATGAATCAGACATAAGTCTTAGGGTTTCCTTCTTCTATATCTTTCCCTCTTTTCTCTTTTTTAAAGGTTCCTATTTTTTGCTCTGTTTTGGGAGGTTTCAGACTATGTTTAGCTCCTTTGAAAAAGCTTCAGAGCAGGTTCCAAGTGTGGACATCTGTTAATATTTTCCCTCTTCTATGCATATAGGGTGTTCTTGTATCCTTTCTGTTTCATGGAAGAACATCATTGTAACAAATTTTTTATGAATACATTTCAGTATTTGTTGTTCTGTTATCAAGTTGTCTCCATTATGTTTCTAAATCATAAAAACTAGGACATCCAGGGTGTTTTAGTTTTATCTATTGTAAAATTGCAATAGAGTCAAGGAATGCATGTGATTTAAAACTTGCCTTCAAATGTGTATGAGTTGGAATATTAAGGGTATGCCAGACTTGTCTTTCAGTGGATCCTGATTAATGTATTGTCTATTCCAAGGTCTCTTCTAAGGGGAGGATTTAATTCTTTGAGTAGAGAGTTGCATATTTGAATACACAGGTGGATTCACAAGTACAACTTGATCGATAGGGTATGTTTTATGTAAGGCATATAGACATATCAAACTGTGCTATTTTTCTTTATTCATGACCTTCTTTGCAATGTTATATTTGAATCTGTTGCCCATAAGATAAGGAACTGGTCTATGAAAGATTTGGGGTATTTCAGAGATCCATTAACCCAAAATACAATTGAAAATCATTTCCCTTTCATTCTGTTAGAAGTTAGGATTGCTCTATTTTTCAGACTCATTCTATGCAAGTGGAATATTGCATAAGATTTGATAAAATAGTGAGGTATTTGTTACCCAAAAGTCTAAAAACTATTCCATAGTTATATATCTACAAGCTTGTATTTGTTACAAAGGATTCATGTTTGTGCAGATTAGGTAATACCCACCTGAGTGATGTGGAGCTCAAAGAAGAAGGAGGATTAATCCTCATCAATTAGACATTATCTTGTTAGAATCAGAAGTTGGGAGCTATAGAGTTGATTTAGTTATCTGTTTTGATTCTGCAAGTAAAAGCTCTAAAAAATTGGCGACTCTACTGGGGAAGTAATAGGACAACAAGTTTAATATGATAATTTCCTTGATTTTCCTAATCATCCCAGAGTCTAGTTTTAGAGTCATTGTTTGCAAAGACATATTCCTCAAACTTTTGTAAAAAGAGTCAAGTTTTTTCTGTCTGTCATTGCAAAGTTTTTGAAAGTCCAAGTTCCTCAAAGGTATATTCATACTATCTCACAAAGTGGTGAGTGGCGACTCTGAGTTCTCTGATTTGCACCAGTGTGCATGATTGAAGAAAGACTACAAAGAAGAGGTGGACTTGCAGTGAAGAGGCAGAAGATAATATAAATCTTGTGATTTGTAGCGTAGTCAAGAGAGGAATCATTAAGAGACCCTATATTGGAGATGTATGTAAGTTACTGATTTGAAGAAGGTCAAAGTTGGGAAAGAGATCTCAACTAATAAAAATATTTTCCTCTGCAAAGAGGTAGCGGCTATACCATGTTTTGAAGGTGATTTGGAGGTGACTTTAAATCAAATATTTCTCAACAGCTTCATCATATTCAAAGTATTTTTATTTTCATTGGATAAATTCTTTTGTTCCATGAAAATCAGTTATAAAACCTTTTCCTTATTAAGTGATCTAAGAACTAAGAGAAGGAACAAGGTGTGGTAAAAGGTTTTCATACTTCAAGGTTATAGTTGCATTTTTGAAAAATCAAGGGGAAGTATGTACTAAGTAAAAATGGGGGACATGGAGCACATAGGTTATCATGACATGTCCAAATCTGGAGACCCTTTATTAGAACATGAAATTGTTTGTGCATAAACAAAAGTGTTAAGACAAAAGCTTCAAGAAAGGGTTATTTTGACATTACAAGAAAATATGAGAAGAGAAGGGAGTGAATCTCAATTTGAATTTTACATAAGGTTTTCTGCTTAGATTAAGGAGTATAGTATCTCTTTCTGTCCTTAGGAGTTTGTTTGGGAAAATTTGTTTGTGAAACTTTATTTTCCTAATTCAATTAATTTTCCAATCTCTCAGAGGGTGGAATATATTTGGCATAACATGAAATGGATGGAACATGTTGAAAATATTTAATATAAAGTTATACCTGAGGTTGAATCTAGTGATACTGAATTTGAAAATGTTGAGGATACTAAATATCAATCTAGTTATGTAGATGATGCTGAGTCTACTTATGCTGAAAGTGTTGATTATGATGCTGACAATGAAGTCTATGAGCCGCAAGATGATGAAGAGGTAAGTTGCTGTGATAATTCTTTTAATGATAGTAACATCAATCCTGAAATTTCAAACCAAGTTTTTGATATGGAAGATCCTAAGTTTATGGTTTCACATGAGGTTGTACCTAGTAGTGATGGTATTGAGAATGATGAAAAAAAAATTGTTATACATGTGTCTAATATGAATGCTATATCTTATGATCATGAAAGTAATGATCCTTCTCAATATGAAACATAATATGTTTGTAGTCAGTAGGATTATACTAATTTGATAAATGAAGACGCTGATTGTGAGTGTGTATCAGAGATGAGTGTAAATGATGACAGTGGTTCACTTCATAGTGAATAAATTGCAAAAGTTTTGTCTTATGAATATCTCATATTTTCAGGGAAGGATAGATTTGAATCCCTACACCCTAGACACATTGAGTTTGACAAGGAATATATATTAGATGGTCAGAGTCTTTATACTTATATTTCTGATTTTTCGTGTACTCTTGTCTCACTAGGCTACAACAAGGTTGAATATGACCATGAAGATAATGATATTATCAGTATTTGTTCTGATTTAAAGGATGAAGAGACTCCAGATATGATGTTGAATATTAACTGGGACAATTATGTTTATAATGAATCTTTTTCTGATTCTAAATCTTTCATTGATCTATTTAATGATGAGCTTTTAGTTACTCAACATATGCAATTGCCTGATGAGTGTATTGATATGTATCCTCAGTCAAATGAACAAGATAGTGGTTTGTATAAAATGATAATTTTCAAGAGAATTCTTTAGAGATTTTTGATATGGATATACAAACCACTGATGATAATATTTTGAAAAACATAATATGGATCATGACATGGAGTTTCCATGTTTTGATAATGATGATGTTGAATCTTGTTCTTTTACTATTCCTGATTTATATGCTCTTAGAAAAGGTCAAAATCATTTGCATGAGATCCCTGATGTTTATGATGAGCAAAACTTTGATGTTTCTCAGATTGTTGTTCCATATCCTTTGAAGAATGAGCTAGATCATGTCCCAAGTGATGAATGTCCTAAATGTTTGCATGAGGTTCAGTATGCTAGACTCTCCTTTGATGTGCAAACTATTGATGTGGATGGATCCAATAATGCTGACTCCAACAATATGGCAGAATTTGAGTGCTTTCCTTTTCAGTGGGATAGTAATTTTCCAAGATGTCACCTAAAGATTGAAGATGATAAATATTGCATTTATCCTAGTTTCTTCTTATCTAATAAATGTAACATGCATATGCCACACAATTTACATTCTCACACTCTGCATGGTTTTCATATAAGTTCAGATGATGAATATGCTGATAATTTTTTATGTAATGAGATAATACAAGATGACAATAGGTCAAATCAGACTGATGAAAGTGGTATTGTTAGCTTGTTTCTTAAGAAAGAAGAAGAAAATTTTGTTTTTGACAGAGGTAAGAGTTGATTTCAATTTTGGGGCTTCTGGCCTTTTATAATTATTTATATGCTTGTATAGTTCCCTTCCTTTCCCTTCAGTTGTGTGGTGTGTTTCCTTTCAATAAAGGGTTCCAAGTTTTTGAAAAGAGAAGAGAGAAAGAGAATACAATCTGATTTGAATTTTTGGACTGGTCTGCTTTAACCATGAGATTCTGAAGTTCTCTGCATGCCCGCATGGGGCACGCATCCTTAGTTAGAGCCCTTATTGGAGCTCCAACATTTTGGGTACATTTTGGAGTGACTACACTAAAATTTCCCTAAGTATAAGTTGCCGCCCTAAAAATCTTTTGTGAGAGGCCAAGTTTGGATGCATATGCAAGTGACCTGATGTTTTTCATGAGATACCGTTTGGAGAGTGGGTTCAACACCTTTCATTCAGAAAATGTAATGGGTTTCAGCTATTGGTTTTCAGTTTTGACATGTTTTGGAGGTAGTCATTTGGAGGTGTTTGCCCAAATCTGCACTTTGCATGTTTTTAAGAATTTCCTAAGTGACCCACTTCAGAGGATTACATCTTGTACCCGGTTGATTGTCATGACATAAAGGTTGTTGGAGTATATTTTAGGAATGGAAATGAGTCTTTATCCCCATTTTCAGACCCCTGTGAGCTCATTTGATAACTTTACCCAAGCCTTTCCATGTGCATTTTATTCTGGTTTACCAAGTGTGAAAATGCAGATTTCTAAGTGCCTTACTTTGAGTTCCCACCATTTGTCCCCAGTTCAATATCTTCAAGAATTGAAAGTTACCTTGTATTGAAAACATGAAAGTGTACCTTCCTAAAGATTTTTAGATTTAGATCAATCCATTTGACCACTTTGCCCAGTTGATTCTAAATCCAATTTCTACATTTTACTGAGTTTAAGTTTAGAAAGTTGTGAAGTGCTGACATTGCAAATTTATGCTGGTTGATCAGTTGATTATCGGAGCAAGATAATTGAAGATTCATATTCCATGTATAAAAGTGAACCTATATTCTAGGTATCAGACTTTAAGAGTCTTTTCTGTTAGGTTTTTAGAATGAAAATTTGAAGCAGTTTATGCAGATTTCCAGTGCGGGACATAATAAAGTTTACAAAATAGTCATCTTCAAAGGATTGAAATTTTTTATCAGATGATGTTTTTGAGTTGTGAATTGTTTTCTTATACTATTTGTAACTAAATGTATTACTGTGATCAGGGGTAGATCCTTGAAACAAGTTTTCAATTTTAAGAAAAGGATAATCCATTTGCATTTTATGCTATTTTGGCATTTGCACTTGCATAGTATTCAAGAAATCACCATCTTTGATTGGTTTCATATTGCACATGGAGTAAGATACGGAGAAGCAATTTTGCATGCATACTCAGTATGTTCTAAAGAATCTCTATACCAAGTGATGGATCCTCCGGATTTGATCCAGTATCTTTCCAAGTTGCGTTTTAGGTGGGGTTTGCATGTATTTGAATACTTCCAATTGCAGAATGAATAAACTAGCTTATTTTCAATGTTATTATCTTGTGGCCCTAGTGTTTTCAAGACAATATAGTTGGCGACCATGCTCTGATGCTGGAGATGAGTCGGTTTTCCATTCCTCACATTTTCAAGAGGTCATTCAGTTAGTTTTTAAGGGGAATCCCGGAGGCAGTTTATATATTTTGAATATTATACAAAAGTGGTTAAAAACTGGATTTAAATGATTTTGGGTTTTCACTTTTTCGACATATAACTGAGTGATTGTTAATTGTCTCAATATGAAGCCAAAACCCCACATTTGAACTTCCTTGAGATAATATATTGAAAGCATAAACGAGGCATGTGAATTATTTAGAGATTATATGCAATGATACATGCAAGGCATGGAGGAAGCCTGCATAGAAATATATTAAAATAATTACCAATCAAAGTGCATATGGTAGTAGTGCAACATTATCGGTGGCTACAATGTAGACGGTTGGTGTTAAATTAGTTTCCTTCTACTTTGATTAACATTTTCTCTATTTGTGAGTGGGGAGGCCCGAATAGGGCATGCAACTGGTTAAAATGTCAAGTGAAAACTTCAGAACAGTATATGCACATTCATTAAAGGGGTATTTGTGAATATGTATTTACAAATGATAGAAAAATTATTGCAAATGGCCAGTGCCACTGAGGAATGTCTGCGCAAACATTGAGGGATGTTTTAAACATTTACAAATTAGCAAATGCATTGGCAGGTGAAAGAAAAGAAGGGCCAGTGCTGGGAAAAATGCATTGTTTAAATTCAAAGACCACACAACACCAAAGATACCCCATGCTAAAAGGATAAATAATAAAATTTAAAAAATTACATTCAGACAACAAATGAATGCTGGAGTTAAAGTTTAATGGAAATGCATTTGGCATAAAAGCTGCGCAATGTATGTGCAAAAAAAAATGGCATTGGGAAAACAAAGAGAAGTCTCCACGCACGCTAGTATTGAAGGAAGCATATTAAATACAATTTCAAATGCAATTTGCAAGTTTAAGACTAAGGTAAGCCTTCTCATGGTAAGATGAAAATCTCATGCATGAGTTAAAATAGCAAGCTAGCCTACGCAAGGCAAGGTGAAGAGTCCACACAGGGGTCTAGGAAGGGATATGCCACGCCTTGAAAAAATATGAACTTGGCAACAACCTGCACAAGTTTTGAAGGAGATAGAATGTTATAAAAACAAAACAAAACAAAGCAAGTGACAAGTTCCTAGAAGCTGCGTAGAGGTCGTGCAGGGCAGTGCAAAGGGACCGTGGGCTGCATAATGGATTTGATTTTGTATTTAAGTTGCCATCTTGAGATTGCATAATATAAGAGACGTTGATAAATGATATAAATTTGACCTATTAACCTATCAATTGTATTCTCCCTAAGTTTTATAAATCCTCATTCAACAAACACCTTTCATGCACATAAAGGGCATTCAAATATTGCATAAACAAATGAACATCATGGAAACTAGCACTGCACCCATCGATCAAATTTCTAAAATGGCCTCAAGCGTAAATTTGTCATTTTTTGTCGCCACCTATTTGGCACGGGCAGGAGAATGCTGACAAAGAGTGTGGTGATCATCTTGTACCCTGTGTGGAATGCAAACAAGAATTGAGATCTGCGCTAAGAGAAGGAGTCCACACCAAAGGTGTAAACTATTCATGGAGGCCTACACAACATTTTGAGCTATCAAATGCCAGAAGGCCAGTGCATGGGAGAATAGAGGATGGATCCTGCGTTGAATAAGAAGGGAGCTTGCGAAATGACAGGTGAATGCAAAACATAGCAAGTGCATAACATTGAATGCTGCACAATTTATGAGTCTCAGAGGTTTACACAATAATGGGAAGGAGAGGAGACCCTATGTGAGAGTTTGAATGATGTCTTGCGTAGGTCAAATACAAACAATACCAAACAAAAGGAGCTAGCTCGCGCAGTAAGAGGGAGAAAGTAATAACATTAAATTTTTTTAAAAACCAACGCAATAGCAAGTAGAGCCAGCGTAATGGCCACAGAAAGCTTATGCATTGCAAGGGTATTAAAGCCTTAGCAAATAGAAATGGCAAGAGATAATAAAGGGAGGCTACGTGACATGCTCAAATACTGTGCAATATATGAAGTTCAAATGTTTTATAAAAGAGGTACTTCGCAGACAAAGAGCCCAGCATGGAGTTTTAGGCATTACACTTTGCAATTTGCAGATGCATGTACAAAGTCCCATGCATGAATGAAAACAACAAGGAGCCACCAGTATGTAAACAAAGAAGTCTATGTAGAGTATAAGGAGGAGCTAAAAGACTCAGAAAATGCAAAATGCATTATCCCACAGTGCTTATGGGTGGGAGTTTTGAAGAGTTTAAGTACTCCAGCGCATACTATGAAGTTTGAATCAGAAGTTAAGAGGCCTATTGGCGGGCCCTTTGGTTGGAAGAATGCATGTGCTGGTGGGACCCAAATTTTTGGTGTAATAAGAGATAAAGCTTTAAAAAATTGAAGGGGATTAATCCCACATTGGTCCCATAAGAGAACTTGGAGGTGTTTATAAGGTAAAACACAAACTTAGATTATTGTGAAAAGGAGCAGGAGGCTTTCCATGCATGCACAAGTGGTGCATTGGGAAGCATGCCTAGATGACCAACATGAAATTTTGGCAATGAGCTGGCAGACAAGTAGCATGTAGATAGTGTTGGATCGATGGTGACGTGGCAAACACATGGTGACAATGGATGAAGTCACGCAAGGAAACTATGGTCAGGCCAAACCGTATGAGATTCAATGACTGGAGGTCAACTAATTATGTGTGGGGTCGCTAAATGTTAACGGTTAACTTAGATAGCTTTGGAGATCACACGACTAACCGCCAGACTAAACACGTGCGAGGTCGCTAGATATTAGTGATTAACTGCCAAATATTCTGAGATCACACGGTTAGAGGTTAGTAAACTATTGCACCGAGTCTCCAGATGGAAACTGTTAAATGCTTCACCTTCAGAGATCATGCGCAAACCGTCAGATCAAGATTGAGATCAAGGGCTCGCATTAAGTTTCAGAACAAACCCAGGGTTAAAGAAAAGTCTCAGAGATTAAGAGATACATTGTGCAAGGTGAACTCATGGTCAAGGTGAGGTCAGAGCATGGTCAAGTTAAGTCTGTTCAGAGACTGAAGGTTATCTCCAAGTCTCTAAGAAAACCATGAGCTAATCAAATCTTCCAGAGACTTAGAGACTAGTTGTCTCCAAATCTCTAAGTGGACTACGGTTAGAGGCAGAGTTTCAGAGCCAGTCAAGATTAGCCAACTAGTACATGCCAAGTGTCCAAATCTAGTAAATTTTGGGGAAAAAATGCATAAGGGAGGAATTTCTAAATAGAGGAATGTGCACAGGATTAAATTTTAAAAGGAATTAAAAGGTAGTCTGTGCGAATATTGAAGGAAAATAAGATCAGATTTGCATACAAAAGATACAAAAATGTGGAAAGACTAAAATATTGTTCAAGCATTAAAATATAGTCTTATTCTATTGTCTTGTAAAATATTTTATTTCAAAGTTTTGAAGATATGATTTCATGAAAGATTTTCGCAGAGGATGAAAATATGATTTTGGAAGGCAAATGGAATCAGATTTGGAGGATTTTATTAGAGGCAAATGAGACCAGATTTTTAAATAAGCTTTTGAGAGGATTTTCTCAGAGACACATTTATTAAAGAGACAGTTGTGAGAGAGGATCAGATTTCAAATAAAATCAGATTTTGAAAAGACAGTTGAAAACAGATTTTGAAATATTCGATGGAGATCAGATTGTATTTTCATATATTTTTGAGGAAAGATTAGTCAGTGAAGAATTAAAGGAAAATGAAATCAGAAGGAGGACAAGTGTGAATCAGACATAATTTTTAGGGTTTCCTTCTTCTATATCTTTCCCTCTTTTCTCTTTTGTAAAGGTTCCTATTTTCTGCTCTATTTTGGGAGGTTTCAGACTATGTTCAATTCCTTTGCAAAAGCTTCAGAGAAGGTTCCAAGTGTGGACATCTGTTAATACTTTCCCTCTTCTATGCATATAGGGTGTTCTTGTATCCTTTCTATTTCAAGGAAGAACATTATTGTAACAGGTTGTTTATAAATAAATTTTAGTATTTGTTGATCTGATATCAAGTTGTCTCCATTATGTTTCTAAATCACAAAAACTAGGGAATCCAGGGTGTTTTAGTTTTATCTATTGTAAACTTGCAATAGAGTTATTCAAGGAATGAATGTGATTTAAGATTTGTCTTCAAATGTGTATGATTTGGAATATCAAGGGTATGCCAAACCCGTCTTTCAGTGGATGATTATTAATGTACTGTCTATTCCAAGGTCTCTTCTAAGGGGAGGGTTTAATTCTTTGAGTAGGGAGTTGTATATTTGAATACACAGGTGGATTCACAAGTAGAAATTGATTGATATGGTATGTTTTATGTAAGGCATATAAACATATTAGAATGTGCTATTTTCCTTTTTTCATGATCTTCTTTGCAATGTTATGTTTGACTCTTTTGCCCATAGGATAAGACATTGGTCTATGAAAGATTTGGGGTATTTCAGAGATTCATTAACCCAAAATACAATTGAAAATCATTTCCCTTTCATGCTGTTAGAAGTTAGGATTGCTCTAGTTTTCAGACTCATTCTATGCAAGTGGAATATTCCATAAGATTTGATAAAATATTGAGGTATTTGTTACCTAAAAGTCTGAAAACTATTCCACAATTATATATCTGTAAGCTTGTATTTGTCACAAAGGATTCATGTGTGTGCACATTAGGTAATACCCACCTGAGTAATGTGGAGCTCAAAAAAGAAGGAGGATTAATCCTCATCAATTAGACTTTATCTTGTTAGAATCAAAAGTTGGGAGTTAAAGAGTTGATTTAGTTATCTGTTTTGATTATGCAAGAAAAAACTCCAACAAATTGGCGACTCTACTGGGGAAGTAATAGGACAACAAGTTTAAGATGATAATTTCCTTGCTTTGCTGAATCATCCCAGAGTCTAGTTATAGAGTCATTGTTTGCAAAGACATATTCCTCAAAATTTCATATAAAGAGTCAAGTCTTTTCTATCTATCATTGAAATGTGTCTGAAATTCCAAGTTCCTCAAAAGTATATTCATACTATCTCACAAAGTGGTGAGGGATGACTCCGAGTTCTCTGATTTGCACCAGTGTGCATGATTGAAGAAAGACTACAAAGAAGAGGTGGACTTGCAGTGAAGAGGAGGCAGATAATAGGACTCTTGTGACTTGTAGCATAGTCAAGCGAGGAATCATTAAGAGACCCTATATTGGAGATGTATTTAAGTTGCTGATTTGGAGAAGGTCAGAGTTGGGAAAGAGATCTCAACTAATAAAAATATTTTCCTTTGCAAAGAGGTGGCAATGCTACCAAGGTTTGAAGGTGATTTGGAGGTGACTTAAAATCAAATAGTTCACAGTAGCTTCATCATATTCCAAATATTTTTATTTTCATTGGAGAAATTCTTTTGTTCCATGAAAATTAGTTATAAAACCTTTTCCTTATTAAGTGATCTAAGCACTAAGAGAAGGAACAAGCTGTGGTAAGAAGTTTGCATACTTCAAGGTTATAGTTTCATTTTTGAAAAATCAAGGGGAAGTATGTACTAAGTAAAAATGGAGGACATGGAACACAGGGGTTATCATGACATGTCCAAATCTGGAGACCCTTTATTAGAACTTGAACTTGTTTGTGCAGAAACAAAAGTGTTAAGACAAAAGCTTCAAGAAAGGGTTGTTTTTAAATTACAAGGAAATATGAATAGAGAAGAGAGTGAATCTCAATTTGAATTTTACATAAGGTTTTTTGCTCTGATTAAGGAGTATAGTATCTCTTTTTGTCCTCAGGAGTTTGTTTGGGCTAATTTGTTTGTGAAACTTTGTTTTCCTGATTCAATTAATTTGCCAATCTCTCAGAGGGTGGAATATATTTGGCATACCATGAAATGGATGGAACATGTCAAAAATATTTTATCTAAATTTATACATGAGGTTGAATCTAGTGATATTGAGTCTAAAAATGTTGAGGATACTGAATATCAATCTAGTTATGTAGATGATGTTGAGTCTACTTATGCTGAAAGAGTTGATTATAATGAAGTCTATGAGCATAAAGATGATGAAGAGGTAAGTTGCTGTGATAATTATTTTAATGATAGTAACATCAATCTTGCATTTTCAAACCAAGCTTTTGATATTGAAGATCCTAAGTTTATGATTTCAAACAAGGTTGTACCTAGTAGTGATGGTATTGAGAATGATGAAAAGAAAATTGTTATACATGTGTCTAATATGAATGTTATATATTATGATCATGAAAGTAATGATCCTTCTCAATATGAAATAGAAGATGCGTGTAGTCAGTAGGATTTTACTAATTTGATAAATGAAGATGCTGATTGTGACTGTGTATCAGAGATGAGTGTAAATGATGACAGTGGTTCACTTCACAGTGAACAAATTTCAGAATTGTTGTCTTATGAATATCTCAAATTTTTAGGGAAGGATAGATTTGAATCCCTACACCCAAGACACATTGAGTTTGACAAGGACTATATATATCATATTGTCAGAGTTTTGATACTTATATTTTTGATTTTCTGTGTACTCCTGTCTCACTAGGATACAACAAGATTGAATATGACCTTGTAAATAATGAGAGTATCAGTATTTGTTGATTTAAAGGATGAAGAGACTCTAGATTTAATGTTGAGTATTAACTGGGTTAATTATGTTGATAATGAATCTTTTTCTGATTCTAAATAATTCATTGAACTATTTCATGATGAACTTTTAGTTACTCAACATATGCAATTGCCTGAAGAGTGTGTTGATATGTATGCTCCCTCAAATGAACAAGATAGTGGTTTGTATAAAGATGATAATTTGCAAGAGAATTCTTTAGAGATTTCTGATATAGATATACAAACCAATGACAAGATGCAGGATGATCATCTTTTTGAAAAGCAAATTATGGATCATGACATGGAGTTTCCATGTTTTGATAAAGATGATGTTATATCTTGTTCTTTTTCTATTCCTGATTTATCTCCTCTTACAAAAGGTAAAATTCATTTGCATGAGATCCTTGATGTTTATGATGAGCTTAACTTTGATATTTCTCAGATTGTTGTTCCCTATCCTTTGAATAATGGGCTAGATCATGTCCCAAGTGATGAATGTCCTCAATGTTTGTATGAGGTTTTGTATGATAGATTCTCCTTTGATGTGTAAAATTATACTGATGTGGATGGATCCAATAATGCTGACTCCAGCAATATGGCATTATTTTAGTGCTTTAATTTTTAGTGGGATAGTAATTTTCCAAGATGTCGCCTAAGGATTGAAGATGATAAATATTGCATTTATCCTAGTTTCTTCTTATCTAATAAATGTAACATGCATATGCCACACAATTTACATTCTCACGCTCTGCCTAGTTTTCATATAAGTTCAGATGATGAATATGCTCATAATTTTTTATGTAATGAGCTAATACAAGATGACAGTAGGTCAAATCAGACTAATGAAAGTGGTATTGTTAGCTTGTTTCTTAAGCAAGGAGCAAAGAATTTTTTTTTTGACAGAGGTAAGAGTTGATTTCGGTTTTGGGGCTTCTGGCCTTTTGTAAATATTTTCGTGCTTGTATAGTTCCCTTCCTTTCCATTCAGTCGTGTGGTGTGTTTGCTTTCAATAAAGGGTTCCAAGTTTTTGAAAAGAGAAGAGAGAAAGAGAATACAATCGGATTTGAATTTTTGGATTGGTCTGCTTTAACCGTGAGAATCTGAAGTTCTCTACATGCTCGCATGGGGAACGCGTCCTCATTTAGAGCCCTTATTGGAACTCCAAAATTTTGGGTACATTTTGGAGTGACTAGACTAAAATTTCCCTAAGTATAAGTTGCTTCCCTAAAAATCTTTTGTGAGAGACCAAGTTTAGATGCATATGCAAGTGACCTGATGTTTTTCATGAGATACTACTTGGAGAGTGGGTTCAACACATTTCATTTAGAAAATGTAATGGGTTCCACCTATTAGTTTTCAGTTTTGACACATTTTGGAGGTAGTCATTTGGAGGTGTTTGCCCAAATCTGCACTTTGCATGTTTTCAGAATTTCCTAAGTGACCCACTTCAGAAGATTACATCTTGTGCCCGGTTGATTGTCATGACATAAAGGTTGTTAAAGTATATCATAGGCATGGAAAAGAGTCTCTATCCCCATTTTTAGACCCCTGTGAGCTCATTTGATAACTTTACCCAAGCCTTTCCATGTGCATTTTATTCTAGTTTACCAAGTGTGAAAATGCAGATTTCTAAGTGCCTTACTTTGAGGTCCCACCATTTTTCCCCAGTTTAATATCTTGAAGAATTGAAAGTTACCCTGCATTGAAAACATGAAAGTGTACCTTCCTAAAGATTTTTAGACTCAGATCAATCCATTTGACCACTTTTCCCAGTTGATTCTAAATCCAATTTTTGCATTTTACTGAGTTTAAGTTCAGAAAGCTGTGAAGTGCTGACATTGTAGATTTATGCCGGTTGAGCAGTTGATTATCAGAGAAAGCTAATTGAAGATTCATATTTAATGGATGAAAGTGAACCTATATTCTGGGTATCAAACTTTAAGAGTCTTTTCTGTTAGGTTTGTAGTATCAAAATCTGAAGCAGTTTATGCAGATTTCTAGTGCGGGACAAAATAAAGTTTATAGAACAGTCATCTTCAAAGGATGGAAACTTTTTATCAGATGATGTTTTTCAGTTGTGAATTGTTTTTCTATACTTGTTGTAACTAAATATATTACTGTGATCAGTGGTAGACCCTTGAAACATGTTTTCAATTTTAAGCAAAGGATAATCCATTTGCATTTTATGCTGTTTTTGCATTTGCACTTACACAGTATTCAAGAAATCAACATGTTTGATTGGTTGGATATTGCACATGGATTAAGATCTGGAGAAGTCCTTTTTCATGCATACTTAGTATGTTCTAAAGAATCTCTATGCCAAGTGACGGATCCTCCGGAGTTTATCGAATATCTTTCCAAGTTACATTTTAGGCCGGGTTTGGATGTGTTTGAATACTTCTAATTGCAGAATGAATAAAATAGATTATTTTGAATGTTATTATCTTGTGGCCCTAGTATTTCAGTCCAATCAAGTTGGCAACCATGCTTAGATGCTGGAGATGACTGGGTTTTCCATTCCTCACATTTTTAAGGGGTCATTCAGTCAGTTTTTAAGGGCAATCCTGGAGGCAGTATATATATTTTGAATATTATGTAGAAGTGGTTAAAAAATGGATTTAAATGATTTTGGGTTTTCACTTTTTTGACATATAACCAATTGATTTTCAATTGTGTCAATATGAAGCCAAAACCCCACATCTGAACTTCCTTGAGATAATATATTGAAAGCATAAACTGGGCATGTAAATTATTCAGAGATTATATGCAATGATAATTGCAAGGCATGGAGGAAGTCTACATAGAAATATGTTAAAACAATTACCAATCAAAGTGAGTGCAACATTGTCGGTGGCTAAAATATAGATGGTTGGTGTTAAATCAATTTCCTTCCACTTTGAATAACATTTTCTCTATTTGTGAGTGGGTAGGCCCGAATAGGGCATGTAACTGGTTAAAATGTCAATTGAAACTTTAGAACAGTGTATGCACATTCGTTAAAAGGGTCTTTGTCAATATGTATTTAAAGATGATAGAAAAATGCTTGCAAATGGCTAGTACAAACAGAGGAATGTCTGCACAAACATTGAATGATGTTTTAAACATTTGCAAATCAGCAAATGCATTGGCAAGTGAAAGAGAAGAAGGGCCAGCGTTGGGAAAAATGCATTGTTTAAATTCAAAGCCCACGCAACAAAAAAGAGACCCCATGCTAAAAGGAGAAACAATAACATTTAAAAAATTCCATGCAGACAAAAAATGAATGCTGGAGTTAAAGTTTAATGCAAATGCATTTGGCATAAAAGCTGCGCAATGTACGTGCAAAAAAAAAATGACATTGGGAAAACAAAGAGAAGTCTCCATGCACGCTAGTATTGAAGGAAGCATATTAAATACAATTTCAAATGCAATTTGCAGGTTTAAGACCAAGGTAAGCCTGCGCAAGGTAAGACGAAAATCCCATGCAGGAGTTAAAACAACAAGCTAGCCTGTGCAAGGCAAGGTGAAGAGTCCATACAAGGGTGAAGGAAGGAATATGCCACGCTTTGGAAAAATATGAACTTGGCAGCAACCCATGCAAGTTTTGAAGGAGATAAAATGTTATAAAAAAAAAACAAAACAAATCAAGTGGAAAATTCCTAGAAGCTGCATAGAGGCTGTGCTAGGCAGTGCAAAGGGACTACAGACTGTGTAATGGATTTGATTTTGTATTTAAGTTTCCATCTTGAGCTTGCATATTATAGGAGACATTTATAAATGATATAAATTTGACCTATTAACCTATCAATTGTATTCTCTGTAATTTTTATAATTCCTCATTCAAAAAACACCATTCGTGCACATAAAGGGCATTCAAATATTGCATAAACAAATGAATGCCATGGATACTGGCACTACAACCATCGATAAAATTTCTAAAATGGCCTCAAGCATCAATTTGTCATTTTTTTTGTAGCCACCGATTTGGAACGGGCAGGAGAATGCTGAGAAAGAGTGTGGTGATAATCTTGTACCCTATGCGGAATGCAAACAAGAATTGAGATACGTGCTAAGAGAAGGAGTCCACGCCAAAGGTGTAAACCATTCATGGAGGCCTGCACAACATTTTGAGCTGTCAAATGGCAGAAGGCCAGTGCGTGGGAGAATAGAGGATGGAGCCCACGTTGAATAAGAAGGGAGCTTGCAAAATGATAGGGTGAATGCAAAACATAGCAAGTGCATAGCATGGAATCCTACGCAATTTATGAGTCTCAGAGGTCTACACAACAGTGAGAAGGAGAGGAGACTCTGCATGAGATTTTGAATGAAGTCTTGTGTAGGTCAAATACAAACAATACCAAACAAAATGAGCTAGCTCACGCAGTAAGAGGGAGAAAGTAATAATATTAATTTTTTTTATAAAATCAACACAATAGCAAGTAGAGCCAGTGCAAGGGCCACATAAAGATTATTCATTGTAAGGGTATTAAAGCCTTAGATAAACAAATGATAAGAGATAATAAAGGGAGGCTGCGTGACATGCTCAAATGCTGCGCAATATATGAAGCTCAAATGTTTTTTAAAAGAGGTGCTACACAGACATGGAGTTTTAGGCATTACACATTGCAATTTGCAGATGCACTTACAAAGGCCCACTCATGAATGAAAACAACAAGGAGCCACCAGTATGTAAACAAAGAAGTCTGTGTAGAGTACAAGGAGGAGCTAAAAGACTTAGAAAATGCACAATGCATTATCCCACATTGCTTGTGGGTGGGAGTTTTGAAGAGTTTAAGTACTCCAGCGCATACTATGTAGTTTGAATGAGAAGTAAAGAGGCCTATTGGTGGGCCCCTTGGTTGGAAGAATGCATGTGCTAGCAGGCCCCAAATTTTGGGCGCAATAAGAGATAAAGCTTTAAAAACTTGAAGGGGATTAATCCCACATTGGTCCCAGAAGAGAACTTGGAGGTGTTTATAAGGTAAAATGCAAACATAGAGTATCGTAAGAAGGATCACGCAGTTCTCCATGCGTACATAAGTGGTGCATTGGGAAGCATTCCTAGAAGACCTACATGAAATTTTGGTGATGAGTTGGAAGACAAGTGGCATGTAGACAATGCAGAATGGATGGTGACGTGGAAGACACGTGGTGACAGCGCGTGAAGTCACGCAAGGAAACACCGATCATGCCAAACCATGTGAGATTCAACAACTGGCGATCAACTAACCATGCGTAGGGTTGCTAAATGTTAATTGTTAAGTCAGATAGTTTCAGAGATCATGTGACTAACCGCCAGACTAATCACATGTGAGCTCTCTAGATGTTAGTAGTTAACCACCAAAGATTTTCAGATCATGTGAATAGAGGTTAGTAAACTGCTATGCCAAGTCTCCAAATGCAAACTGTTGAGTGATTAACCTTTAGAGATCATGCACGAACCATCAGATCAAGATAGAGATCAAGGGATCGTGTTACGTCTCGCAAAAAACCCAGGGTTAAAGAAAAGTCTTAGAGATTAAGAGATACATTGTGCAAGGTGAACCCATGGTCAAGGAATCATCAAAGCATGGTCAAGTTGGGTCCGTTTAGAGACTTAGAGACTGAAGGTTATCTCCAAGTCTCTATGAAAACCATGAGTTAAGAAAATATTTCAGAGACTTAAAGACTATTTGTCTCCAAATCTCTAAGTGGACTAGGGTTAGAGGAAGAGTTTTAGAGCCAGTTAAGAGTAGCCAACTAGTACATGCCAAGTGTCCAAATCTGGTGAATTCTAGGGAAAAAATGCATAAGGGAGAAATCTCAACATATAGGAATGTGCACAGGATTTAATTTTAAAAGGAATTAAAAGGTAGTCTGTGTGAATATTGAAGGCAAATAAGATCAGATTTGCATACAAAAGATACAAAAATGTAGAAAGATTAAAATATTGTGCAAGCATTAAAATATAGTCTTATTCTATTGTCTTGTGAAATATTTTATTTCAATGTCTTGAAGATATGTTTTCACGGAATATTTTTTTAGAGGATGAAAATCAGATTTTGGAAGGCAAATGGAATTAGGTTTGGAGGATTTTCTTAGAGGAAAATGAGATTAGATTTTAAAATAATATTTTGAGAGGATTTTCTCAGAGACAAACTTAATGAAGAGATAGTTGCGGGAGAGGATCAGATTTAAAATAAAATCAGATTTTGAAAAGACAGTTGAAAACAGATTTTGAAATATCCGATGGAGATCAGATTGTATTTTTAGATATTTTTGAGGAAAGATTAGTCAGTGAAGAATTAAAGGAAAATGAAATCAGAAGGAGGAAAAGTGTGAATCAGACATAATTTTTAGGGTTTCCTTCTTCTACATCTTTCCCTCTTTTCTCTTTTGTGAAGGTTCCTATTTTCTGCTCTGTTTTGGGAGGTTTCAGACTATGTTCAATTCCTTTGCAAAAGCTTCAGAGAAGGTTCCAAGTGTGGACATCTATTAATATTTCCCCTCTTCTATGCATATAGGGTGTTCTTGTATCCTTTCTATTTCAGGGAATAACATCATTGTAACAACTTGTTTATGAATAAATTTCAGTATTTGTTGATCTGTTATCAACTTGTCTCCATTATGTTTCTGAATCACAAAAACTAGGGCATCCTTGGTGTTTTAGTTTTATCTATTGTAAACTTGAAATAGAGTTATTCAAGGAATGAATGTGATTTAAGATTTGTCTTCAAATGTGTATGAGTTGGAATATCAAGGGTATGCCAGACCTGTCTTTCAGTAGATGATGATTAATGTACTGGCTATTCCAAGGTCTCTTCTAAGGGGAGGGTTTAATTCTTTGAGTAGGGAGTTGCATATTTGAACACATAGGTGGATTCACAACTAGAAATTGATTGATAGGGTATGTTTTATGCAAGGCATATAGATGTATCAGACTGTGCTATTTTCCTTTGTTCATGATCTTCTTTGCAATGTTATGTTTGAATCTATTTCCCATAGGATAAGGCACTGGTCTATGAAAGATTTGGGGTATTTTAGAGATCCATTAACCCAAAATACAATTGAAAATCATTTCCCTTTCATGCTGTTAGAAGTTAGGATTGCTCTAGTTTTCAGACTCATTCTATGCAAGTGGAATATTGCATAAGATTTGATAAAATATTGAGGTATTTGTTACCTAAAAGTCTAAAAACTATTCCACAGTTATATATCTACAAGCTTGTATTTGTCACAAAGGATTCATGTGTGTACAGATTAGTTAATACCCACCTGAGTGATGTGGAGCTCAAATAAGGAGGATTGATACTTATCAATTACACTTTATCTTGTTAGAATCAAAAGTTGGGAGTTATAGAGTTGATTTAGTTATCTGTTTTAATTCTACAAGACAAATCTCTAACAAGAGGAAAATATGAAACAATAAGGATTAGAGAAGAAAAAAACTTTACTATGTATGTGAATAAGATAACCAACCTTGTTTGTGGAATCAAATGCGCTAGTGGAACATTGGAGGAAGAAGAGATTGTTTCTAAAATTCTAAGATCATTGCCTCTTTCTTACAATCATAAAGTTGCTGGTATTGAAGAAATTAGAAAGGTGTCTACTGTGAAAAGAGATACATTGGTTGGTAAGTTATCTTCTTTATAAATGAGTGAATTTGGAGATAGATCTCCCAAAGTTTAATCTATATTTAAAGCTACTATTTCTAAGGACAAGAAAAGATATAGCCCTGGTGAAAGTTCATAGAAGCTTGGTATATATACTAAGGAATAGGAACAGATTGAGAAAGAGGAAAGAGAGATTGAAGATCTTGAAGCACTATTTGAAAAGAAGCTACCTAAGGGATTTGGTAAGTATGAAGGAATTTTTCCTTTGAATAATTTTGCATGTAATAAGATTGGTCACATTTCTTCTATATGTCCTAACAAAGAGCCTAAGTACAAGCATAAGAACTTTAGACATAAATTTCAAAAGAAATGTTACTATGGCTCTGATGAAGGGACTCTTGATGATGAATATAAGAAGAGAGAAGAAGAGATTATTTTCATTTCTATTAAAGATGAGGATCCTAATTTAGAGAAAACCTTGGTTTCACATGTTGGTAAAAGAGATATCTAGGTAATTGATAGTGGATGTTCACATCACATGACCAGAGACAAGAAAATTGTGAATCTTGAAGATTATGATGGAGGAGTTTTTAGATTTGGTAACAATGTTCCCTATTTGATCAAAGGAAGAGGTTCAATTACACTTGATGGTAAGAGTAATACTGAGGCTGTTTTGTATGTTTAAGAATTAAAGCATAATGTTTTGAGTGTTGGACAATTAGTTGACAAGGGATATCACTTAGAATTCAAGAATGAAATGTGTAAAATCATTGGAAGTAATGGAATTGAGATTACATTAGGTACAAAGTGTTGATATCCAAGTTTTTTTTTCTATTAGTGTCACACACTTAGTTATTATCAAGGTAGGTTGGTTGGTCATCACTGCGACTGAGCCATCCCACTAAGGTTGAGCAATGTAATGACTTGTGTAAATATTATGTATTGACCGAGAAGTAGTTATTGGAGTTGATGAAAACTATCAACCTACAACTCCCAAGAATCACCTACATGAAAACCTGTCACAGAAAGAGAGAAACAAAAAAGCTATGGAGGCCAAAAATAATAGATTTATGGAAGAGGAAACATATTGTGCAAACAATGGAGAAAAAATCTCTTGACACACATAATGAGGCTAATTTCATGGAAGGAACACTCAATTGACAAAGGTAGATGAAAAACAAGGCAAACATCAAAAGCCCCATGACACCATCCTTTATATGTGTTTGTAAGTGCTTCATCATGCAGTGTTTCTATTGGCGAGTTGACTTCCTAAGGATGCATGACTCATTTTGTGTTGTCATCATGACAAGAAAGTCATACTAAGTTTCAGTCATGAAAGACAAAATGACTAAGTATGGAAAATAGGACAGAAAAAGATACTCAGCAATCGACACATCAACGCACATGCGAGAGATCAAGTTAGCATATGTGCATTCAGATATATGTTCTATGATATGTGTACATGCTACATCTAGACACGCATAGTATGAAACAATAATACGACAAAGTTACAGGTAGATCAGTAGACCAGCAGTCCATAAGACAGAGCATGGAAGCCGACTAGTGTTTTGATCAGCGTGATTTATTTTGTTATGTAATGGCTAAGCACCTTTGGTTATATGTTTGTAATGATGTAATTAGCATTGTAGTAAACATGCTTGAGCTGACTTGTTTGGAAGCGTTGTGTATTTTGTTTTAGGGCTGACTAGAGTCTTGTTTTGGGTCATGCCTATTCGGATATGAACATATAAATATGTAATGTAAAGTTATGTTACAAGTGTCGATTATTATGTAAGAGGAAGATATAGAAGAGTAGTATAATGAAGTCAGTATATGATATATCTCTTTAAGAGAGTAAGAGCATTCACGCATACACGAAACTGATCAGACAATAGTGTCATCATAGCAGTTCATTTTGATATAGTGTATATCATCCTTCAGAAGGTTGTAGCCTTCATCCTATTGGGCAGTGAGCCTAGGTAGTGAGCCATATACCTTTAGCAAGGTTTTGTAAAAGACTCCTAATAGGGTCAGACCTTTAACTAGGTCATTGTACTCATATTGTAAAGACTGCTTCTAACAGGGCAAAGGAACTTTAACAGGTTCATTATACCTAGTACAATATTTGTGGGTACTAATTCCCACCGGGGTTTTCCTCTAATCAAGGTTTCCCCGTAATCATATCTCATGTTATGAGTTCTTATGTTAAGATTCATTCAATGTATGTTTGATTTATGTTTAAGTTGCTGAAAAGTAATTAATAGATAAACACTGATTCACCCCCCCTCTCAGTGTTTCTAACAATTGGTATCAGAGCTCTGGTCCTCAAAAAATAAGTTTAACCACTTGAGGAGATCATGGACTCAATAGAAGCAAAACATTTGAAAAATAATCTTGAAGCAGCTCTTGAAGATCTTGATAGATCTAAAAAAGAAAATGAAGAACTTAGACTGAAAGTTGATGGCTCACAAATTATTATCAAGAAATTAAGAAAAGATTTGAAGGATTGTTCTACAAGTGATTTAGGGAAAATGATCAAAAATCTCAATGAAGAGAATATGTCTCTGAAAGATAAAATTGAAAATCTAGATGAACAGCTCACAGACAACCAAATTTCTATTGAAGGAAAGATCAAAGAAAGCAAACAACTGGATGATGAACTCTTGAAAGAAAACATGAAAGTCCTAGAATTGGAAAACATAAAGAAGAAGTTGGAATCTGAATTAATAGAAGAAAAAGATAAGATTGATAAACTCCACACAAGTTCTAATTCACTTCAATCTCAGCTCAATGCACAAAAGCATAAAGGTGACACTACTGGTCTTGGATACAGTGTAGCACAAATTGAAATCAATTCATTGTAGGAAAGAAAGAAAACACATGAAGCATCTTCAGAAGCAAAAAAAGTTGAAAATGTTGAAGAGATTAAAACTAATCCACCTAAAGGGGAAATCAAGCAAGTTAACAAAACTTGTTATGCATATAAAAAGCATGGTCATTTGGCAAGAGATTGCAAAAAGGTAAGACCTTTCAATGGTTATTGTTACTCCTGTAATAAGTTTGGTCACATGGCTATACATTACAAAACAAATCAAAGAAGAATGAATCAAAACAATCAAAGAAATCAACCTCAAATAAATTTGCAGAACACTACATGTCAGATATGTAACTACAATGGTCACAAAGAAAAGCAATGCAACATGATGAAGAAGAACATAAAACCTCCTATCATTTATCATGCATGTGGAAAGGCTGGACACATCTCAAGGTTTTGTAGATCCAAAACTCAAAAGCAAGAGGATCCCAAGAAATCACTATTTGAAGAAGGAGAAGTCAAGTTTGTTCAAGAAAAAGAAGATTCAAGAAAAATTTAGGTTGAAGTAAAGAAGGGAAATGATGTTGACAAAGTAGTTGATGCATCCACAGTGGATGCACCCTCTACTTCTGCTTGAATAGACCTTCTTGGTCTTAGGGGAGCTATTCTAGCTCAGGACCCCTACGCGGCTGGTTTTCTCACCTCTGAGTATGCACCTATGGATTCATGGTAATAAGCACATAATATTGCAGTATGCAAACACGCATTGTCTCAAATTCATTAGGATCAAAGTTGCAAAATCTCTGAGTAATTTGCGTACGATTGCAAACATTAAATGTGGTAGATTTTATAAAAGAAAGTAAGTGTTCGATCTTCTTCACACTTGCATTCAAGATCACAGAATTTGGAGAGCACTAGAGCACTAAGCATCAAGCACGAAAGCATAACAGATTTGGCAGTTAAGAAAATGGATAAGGAGTTGAAACAGGACCCTAGCAGTCACGCTATTTCAGAATTTCGTTAAACCCTACTTAATCAAGTTCCAAGTAAGTATGGCAACTCCAGTTGTATTTGATATTTCATAGAGGAAGAGAGTTGTATTCAAGAAGAATCCATTCAAATCCATATTGGATGATGTGGAAGGGGCTTTCTCCAAAACCCCGCTAGGTGTTATTCATGTGGAAGATATCCGCGCATACATTTACTGTAAGAAGGAAACTGTAGGAGATATAAGCATAGCCACTCCTATGGGATCTATGATGAAACCTGACTATACTTTCAAAGATGAGTTCATGCACTTGATTGATACTCCTATTTTTGAATACTCTAATGTGCATGATTTTGATGAGCCAGAATGGGTGAAGATTTTGCTAAGCAGAATAGATGATGATCTTTACTAGATTGGTGAGGTTCCTGTGTGCATCACTACAGACCTAATCCATGAATTAAATATTGGAAAGTTGACTACCTGAGGATGCATGACCCATTTTGTGTTGTCATCATGGCAACAAAGTCATGTTTAGTTTCTGTCATGAAAGACAAAATGACTAAGGAAAATAGGGCAGACATAGATACTAAGCAATCAGCACATCAGCACACGTGCGAGAGATCGATTTAGCTTATGCGCATTCAGATATAAGTTGTATGACATGTGTACATGATACATCTAGACACGCATAGTATGGAACTATAGTACAAAAAAGCTACAAGAAGATCAATAGACCAGCAGTCCAGAAGACAGAGCATGGAAGTCGACTAAGCGTTTTGATCAGCGTGTGTTATTTTATAATGTAATGGCTAAGCTCCTTTGGTTATATGATTGTAATGATGTAATTAACATTTTAGTAAACACGCTTAAGCTGACTTGTTCAGAAGCGTTGTATATTTTGTTTTAGGGCCGACTAGTGTTTTGTTTTGGGTCGCGCCTATTCGGATTTGAAGATATAAGTATGTAATGTAAAGATATGTTAAAAGTGTCAATTATTTATGCAAGAGGAAGATACAGAGGGATAGTATAATTAATTTAGTATATGATATAGCTCTTTAAGAGAGTAAGAGCATTCGTGTATACATGGAACTGATCAGACAACAGTGTCATCACAATAGTTCATTTTGATATAGTGCATATAATCTTTCAGAAGGTTGTAGCCTTCATCTTATTGGGCAGTGAGCCTAGGTAGTGAGCCATATACCTTTAACATGTTTTTGTAAAATACTCCTAACAGGGTCAGACCTTTAACCAGGTCATTGTACTCATATTTTAAAGACCGCTTCTAACAGGGCAAAGGAACTCTCACAAGTTCATTACACTTAGTACAATATTTGTGGGTACTAATTCCCACCGGGGTTTTCCTCTGATCAAGGTTTCCCCATAATCATATCATGTGTTATGAGTTGTTATGTTAATATTCATTCTATGTATGTTTGATTTATGTTTAAGTTGCTAAAAATTAATTAATAGACAAACACTGATTCACCCCCCCTCTCAGTGTTTCTAACATTAACCGGACTCCCTAAAACTGGACCAGTTCTTCCTACTGGTAAGGATGTGAAGAAGCAAGTGGAACAAGTTTGCCTATATAGAAGTGACAAGTGTGGAATGGCAGTTGACCCTATCAAGGAAGATGACATAAAACTTCTAACAATGATACTTGGGTATATGTTTCAGCAAGCAAGCAGGTTGAACAGTGTCTCTACAGCAATAGTCCTAGCCGCTATTAGAATGGTGAATGATAACACTCAATACAAACTATGTGAGATCTTGCATGCTCAATTGATTGAAAACATTTGAATCATCAAGCATGACAGGAGAAAGACATTCAGGTTTGGAACTTTGATCATCTACTTGTACTTCCATATTGTTGGAAAGGTTGCAAACCTTTACCTAGACAGGACCAAACCCACAATGTCTCAGATTTCTGTTAAGGCCACTTTAGAGAGCAGTGTAAGGGACACCATGGATATGGATATTAAGAAATTTAGGATCTAGATGCAGAAAAGGTTAAGATTATTTGAGAAGATAGTTGAAAAATATAAGGATACCATATGTTTCATGGTAGAAATAGATTGCACTTGCATGGAGGCAGTTGAACCTAGAACCAAGTGGATTCATCCTCTTGGTTATGAAGTGGAAGAACATGTGTTAGAAGGATATGCACAAGTTCTATTATTTGCACCCAAAGATCCTAATGAGCCAAGGTGGGGCACTTACAAAGAGAAGACTAATGAAGTGGATACTATCTTACACAATGTTGATAACAAAAGGAAGGCATCCAGAATTACATCTAACATTCTAAAAGTTCATGGAGTTACTCAAGAAGATCTTGACAAAGCTAGAGAAGCCAAGATAGCCAAAGAACTTGAGAAGACTGAAAAGATCCAAAAGAAGAAGAAAGTAGAGAGCACCTCTGCACCCTCTACCACTATTGACCTAGACTCTTCTCCACCTTCAATACCTAGAAAGAAGTCTAGAGGAAGAAAATAGGTGCCCACAAAACATCCATCATCAAGGAAAATTCAGAGAAAAGCAAGGAATACTCAAGCTCCTCCTGAGGTAGGATTTAGACCTATTCTAAATATTTTGAAGAATAGGATTGTAAATGAAGGGAGATTAGATACACTTTCTAAAGTCTATGACAAGTATCAAGAGATGGATAAGACTGAGATACATTCTATGATCATATCTCATATGATCAAGTTTAAGAAGTCAGTTCTTGAACTCAAGACAATGATACTAGATCAGTTATGGAACATATTGGAGATCATGAAAAGACATGCAATAGAGGAAGACATGAGGATTAGAGAAGAAACATTGGATACTCTTCTCCCTGTATGCTCGCATGATGAGAAGGCTATTTTATTAGATCTGGTGAAGCCTCATCTCAGAACCAAGACAAGGACCCTACAGATTATGAACAAAGAGTATGAGAAGATTGGTAAAGAGACTGAAAAGGAATTTGCACAAGTGTTTATGGATAGACACATGTATCCATCAATGACACCTACTATGAAGGTAACTCCAACTCCTCCCAAACATGCTACAGAACCAGTAATGCAGAAAGCACCTAGAATAGGTCCACAGGTTTCAGCGTCCACAGTAACAATAACTTCTGATATAGAAAAAGACTCAGAAGATACTATAGTGGTTGATAACATCAAGATATCCATGACATCATCTGAAAAAGAAATGGCCAAAGTTGATAAAGCATTTGTAAGCACTGAAGAAATGTGCACTGATGATACATCTGCACAACAAGATAAAGTTCCCTCCAATGATCCAATTGACTTGAATGAAGAAAAAGGTGACGAGACACCAATAAAAGAGATACCAGCAAAGATTGAATGCATGGATACCAGTCAGAACACTATATTCTCACCATCCACTCAACCATCTACCTCATTGTTGTCAAGGTTAACTCCTGAATCAACAAGTCTGGATGCATGGGGAGAAGAAGACCTAATCAAGATCAGCGTTCTTGCTATGGAAAAAGAGAAGGAGAAACAAGTGATGAGGAACCCTCACTTTTTGGAAATAGTAAACATATTAAATGACTTAGTGCTTGCTAACAAGAAAGTAGCCAAAGTCCAATCAGTTGAAGATGTGGACATCATTTTGACAAACTTTAAATCACACTTTACAAGTTTAGTAGACTCTGCTACTAAAATTGCAGAAGATGAATATAAGAAGGAGAGATTGAATGAATTGGTAAAGAATTTTACCTTAGACCTAAAATATTTGAAGATTGGGCAATCCATACTAAAAGAATTAGCAGCTAAAGGCAAGATAGTTATAGAAAACTACATGGATAGAGTAAAGTTCACCTCTGAGCACA
Organism: Thuja plicata; assembly: GCA_018584345.1. Taxonomy (NCBI): domain Eukaryota; kingdom Viridiplantae; phylum Streptophyta; class Pinopsida; order Cupressales; family Cupressaceae; genus Thuja; species Thuja plicata. The sequence continues at coordinate 865,646 of MU224534.1, forward strand.
TTAAAAAGATAGAAGAGGCAGAAATCATGGTGGGCAACATCAAAAAATTAGTTGAAACATCCACACAAGACATGAACATCTGAAATAATTTCTATCAAGGATAGTTGGACAAGATTGAGAAGGCTAAGTTGGAAATCAGCAAGACAAGAGTAAGACAAACCCAGTTGAGAAATGCACTTGCGCCATCTCTAGCAGTCTTAAATGAGAACATCAAATAGATTGATGCCACAATTGTAACATATGATCAAGGTCCATGCATGGATGTGATGAAGATGGAGAAATTGACTTATGCCCTATGCGCGCATCTTCAGACAATTGATGAAATGAAAGTATTCTGGCAGAAAGAGATCCAATCTCTTTCGATTGTGTGCCCTGAAGTTTACATGGAGTAAGTATGCAGAAGACTTACAAGTTTTTGTACACATTTTTCATTCATGTCAAAGGGGGAGTAATTTAGAATGTGTATATGCAGAGAAGTATATGTATATATCAATAAGATGTTATGATATACAGTCATTTTTTGTGTTAAGTCATTTTGAGAAACTTGGCCACATTCCTTTGTTGCCATAAATGACAAGGGGGAGATTGTTGGAAAGTTGACTTCCTAAGGATGTGTTAGCACCATAACAAGAAAATTTTCAAATTTCTAGCATTGACTATTTTCCTACGCTTTCTGGTTTAAAAGTCCCACGTCTTACTGTGCTTAAAGGGTCAAAATTCATTAATTGTGTTCTATTTTAAATATTTGTCACTTAGTCATGTTGGTCTTTTACCATGTTTTTAAGGTGTGCAAGTGAGCGACGAGTCATTAGAATGTAAAATCGTATAGTCATGGTAAAATTATGTCAAGTCATGATCAATTGTGCGAGTGAGCGATTTGGGTGCTAAAGAATGTAAATCGTGCAATCGCGATGTTTTTGTGAAGTCGGGTTGTAAGTTCACGACTGAGTGGGTTAGGAATGATTTTGTTTATCTCTCACTCATGAGGAATTAACTCATTTAAGAGAAAGTCTAGTGAGTCTGTGATGACTCAAAGTTTTGTGTGTCGCATAGTTTCTTTAATGTTATGTCATTCATTTTATCCTCTACGACCGAGCGACTGCTATGAAAAAAATGAAGTAGTCGCATACCTGTGTTAGGTTTCCATGTTTATCTTTTAAGTCTACGAGTATGTGAGGAAGTTAGGTTCTAGAGGTCATGCACTCACTCAAGTTTTAACTCATATATGTTTTGCAGTGTGAGTAAGCGATAATTTCATGCCAAAGTATCACTTGAAAGCTCGCCGCTCAGTCGCAGAAGTATGTTCCAGTGTTCTAAAAGATGTGCGAGTGGGTGATTATGAGATCATTTATCACCTTTCTCACTCACTAATGATTTGAAGCTTGAAGAAATGAGCTCACGAGTATGGGATAAGGAAATAAAAAGGCATATCGCTCACTCACCCATAAATAAAGACAAAAGAAGAATTGTTGGTGAGTATGCGATTGAAGAAAGAAGGTTGGCAACCACACACTCACAGTCAATGAGATAGTTAAGTTTTCAAATCCATGAGTGTGTGATGGAGAAAAAAATGAAGTTGTCACTCAGCCACTCATAGATTGAAGAAAAGAAAAAGGGGTCAGCGAGTGTACGATAAGAGAATTTTTAGATTTTGATAAAAGAGCTTGCTTAGCCGTGAAGGATTAAGCCATATAAATTTTTCAGCAGTGAGTTTGTGACTGAATAAAGAACAAGGATCATCACTCACCTGCTCATATTATAAGTTGAAGTGTTCTGTAGCATGAGTGAGCAACCATATAAAGTGCATGATAAAAATGAATATCGCTCACTCACTCAGATCCAAAGATAATGATTTATAAGCCAGCGAGTCTGCGATTGTGGAATGATTAAGAAATGAATGAGTACTCGCTCACTCATGAAGATTCAAACAAAGCTAAATGTTGAGCAACAAGTGTGTGAATGGTTGAAGAAAAGGTGATATCACACACTCACATGGACATAAAAGCAAAGGGTAGAAAGATAGTGAGTATGCGACTGCAAAATGATGGAGTGAAAATTAGGTCATCGCTCACTCGTAAGGACTATTTTGAGTATGAGTAAAGTACAGTGGGTTGGCGCTAGATTGACAAGTGGCTAGTTTCAGGCTTACGAGTGCAAAAAAGAGAAAAGTGTACACTCTTTTCCAGCTAGGATCAAACAATGCAAATTAATGGCAACATTAGTGACAGAATGATGATTTCATGACATTGCAAGTGAAAGAATTTGGCATTTAAGTGGGCAAGACACAAGATTTAATGGCTATAAGTTTGAATGATTGAGTTTGATTCTGTACAACTCTCATTTCTACATCCTGAGATTTTCTATCAAGAGTGAAAAGGCTTGTTGGTCTGGAGTATTTTATCTAAGATAATAAAATTCAAACAAGAAGGATGAGTCAAGCTATTGTTCCCACTACCTTGCAAGGGTCTGAGAAGAAGAAAGAGGTCACATTGAAGAAGTATACAAAAGAATTTTCTGAGTTGTTGCCTGGAAATCTGAATACAAACAACGCAAACTGGGATAAATGGAATGATAAATGGTGTCAATGTAGTAACCTGGTAACCCCAAATTATTCTGGTAATAATTTGTTTCATTATTTCTTGAGTAATAGGATCAAACCAGTCCCAATTTGTAATCCATGGGATTTGAATATGGAAAAATTGATTGTGCCTAATGTCTACATTGACATAGGTCTTATTAAGGAATTAGAAAAAAACTATTGCCTAGTAGATAGGGTAATCAAGAAAAGGAATAAAGAGACCCTAGTTTCCATAGATGGGAGGTTAGTGGTAGAGGTATTTGGAATCACTGGTGCATTATGCACAAACATTGATTTTAAGAAGATTAAGGCAGACTATGTTAAAAGAGAGAATTTAATTAAGCAATATGAAATGCCTAAGTTCATGCCCAGAGTAGATAGGCACCTGGTAAAAATCCCAGATTATTTCAAGCCACCTTTTGACTTATCCTTGTTTCATCATTATGTGAAGTGCACAATGTATGGTTTGAGCAGAGTTCTAGGTTTTGATGGAGACTCCACAGTGTCTCAAGATTTACTTATGATGGCCATGAACATCCAGTACCTGGAGGTCAACACTGATTATGACTATGTTGGATATATAGTTGATGTTATCCATGCAGAACTATTAGAGATATAGTCAGATGTGCCAACACATACTTTTAAGCATTATTCTCATCTGATGTATATGATTTTGTATTATAATAGATTATCAATGGATAAAGAGCTTGAGTTATTTGTCTCAGAGTATGGTGTGGATGTACCAATCCAAAGATGGACACAGGTATGGGATAGTTCATCCAACAACTCATCATTTGTATGCTTCTACAACTGGATTGTGGATCCAATTTTTAATTTATTAGGAACAGATAGGCACAGGCTTCCTTTTGAGGTTAGAAAGATTCTGAGACCTTGGGAGTATGTCCCAAACTAGCCTATCTCTCACAATTGGGCTGATTTCTTCTTTTTTTATTACATTACTATCATCAGAGTATATGGTTGTACTTAGCCTCCTCACATTCTTCCCAAGTTTGTTCCTCCTAGGATTGCATTCTTAGAATTTGTATGGCAAATTACTTGGGCATATAAGGAATTCCTAGAGGGGCATAAGAAGGGAAATTTAATCCCCAGGTTGTGGATGGGTTTTGATTTCTCCATTGGAAAAAAGGTTTTTGATCTGATAAATGATTTCTTGAAGCAATATAGAATTTCTGCAACAATTGCCAGGTTCTGTGATCCAGAGAAGTTTGTGCAAATAACCCTAAAAAGAATAACTCCTTGGTAGAGAATTAGAGACCATGAGCGACTAGATGACAAGGATGTTTTGAGGAATAAACTAAATAAATAGGAAGTCCAAGATAGGAGAAGGAAGTGGAATGACCTCTTGAGAGTAGAATCTAAGTGGAAAGAATCAGATAAGTCATTCTTTGGTTTTTTCTCTCATCTCCCACATTTCCAAAGGATAGAGGAAATGCTCAAGTCCTATGAAAATCTAATGGCACAAGTGCCACAATTTAGTGCTGAAGATGCACAATCTAAAGGGTCCCCAATTCCAGTTGCACTATATGACCAAGAACACCAAGAAAAATAGGAGGAGGAACAACAAAAAGAACAACATGAAGAGGAAGAGGCAGGTGAAGAGGCCGGTGAAGGGGCTACTTCGGCCAGAGAGCCACAGAGGAAGAAATAAAAGAAAGAGAACAAGATGGTGCAGGATAGGAAAAGCATGGCCAAGGCCATGATCTTAGAGCATGGTAAATATTTCAAAAAATTGAAGAGACAATTACAGAAAGAGCTTGAGGCTGAGGGCCAAGGAGACAATCAGATGGTATTATTTGAAAAGGATGATGAAAGGGTTATGATGGCCAATGAGTTCATAAAAGATGATGAGTTCATAAAGTCTAAAGAATTCAAGACTTTCTTGGTTTAATTGAAACAAAAGAACTTGAGACAAGATCTGACTGCAGAAGAAGAGAATGCAGATAAGAATGAGGAAATTGTACAAACACTCCAAGATTATGATCCTAAGAGTGAATAGATAACTGTGGAACAAGCTAGGCTACTGGTAAAAAATAGTGGTGTGATGCTGATGCCTGGTTGGGACTTACAGTCCACATTGATTATTGATCAGATTAGGAGGCAAGAAGATCCTCTGTTGAAAATAGAGTTTGAAATGGATGAAGTTTTGAAAGGATCAGGATTTGATCCTAAATCCAAAACCCTGGCAATATGGTCACTAGCTCCTGCCACACAAAAACCCTTAGTCATGACCATCAGAGAAGAGAAAAGGGCAGACAAGATGATATGGAATTTGCAAAATACTTCAGATACCGAGATAGCTCAGTTAATGACACAGGTTTCATTCATGAACCTGGAAAAATTTGATGACCTATCCAAGAGGTATGAGACAAATTTTGGCCAAATGATGGCCCTAGCCAAGAAACATGAAGAAGTGGTGGTCTAGAACCACACATTAGAAGAAGAAATTTCCAAATTGAAAGAGGAGTTAATAGAAAGTAAAAAGGAAAAAACTCCAACCCTTGAGGGGGTGGCTAAAGTTTTGACAGATGTTACCATAGGAATTAAGGAAGACTCTACATTGGCAGAAACACAATCAAAGGATGTATCACAAGAACATAGCATAAATGCTATGTCTGTCATATTGCTCATATTGCAGCACAAAATTGATGTCTTAAAACAAAAAAATGACATAGTGTATACACTATATGGGTCGTTACAAGAAGCCTCAAAGATAGCTGTAGAAGCTATGGTTTTCTTAGAGCCTGCTTTCAAATTGTGGTCAGGGAAGGAAAGAATTTTGGATAAGTTAAAAATGGCTATGCTGTATAGTGATGATTTCCCAGATAAAGTAACAGATAACATTGAGATGGTCAGTAAGCTGAATGACACCTTTGCCTTTTTCAATGGCAAATCTGATTTAATAGACAAAAAGTTGCAGCTATTTGGTGATTAATGTCCATCATTGATCCCAAAAATTTATGATGAAATAGGTGTTTTGAAAACACAATCAGATTGGGTAGCTGGTTTTGATGCTATACTAGGAAATCATGATATAAAGCAACATTTGGAAAATGATACAAATGTAGAATATTGCAATGAACTGATTGATGGCCTTTTCAAAATTGAGAGAGATATGGCCAAATTTATTTATGAGGTCAGAACTGCCATGGATGCTAGATGGGTAGAAGCTGTTGCAAAGTTGGAAGAAGAAAAGACCTTTGATTGGCCCACCACCAAAGAGGTAAATAGGTGGGAGGCAAAGCTAAAAGGATGAGGAGGACATTGTCAATAACAACAACAAACCTTATTCATACTTTGCCGATAGCTTCCACCCGTGTTCTGTTACAAATTTTGTTTCTTGTTTGTTGCAAGGTTGTTGCAAAAGATTTTGTAAATATTTCCCAGTAAGTCAGTAGCTTTTTGCATCCTTAATTATAAAAGGATTCCAAGACTACTGGGAAAGGGGATAGCCATTTCATTTTGAGAATGAAAAATATAATTGTAAACTCTTATTTAAGACCAATATATTAGGTTTTTGGAGAAATATTTGTTCAACGTAGCAAGTAATTCTGATTTTGAATAAAATCTAGTTAACAGTTTCTGAAGCATATAATGAGTATTGTGTCTTCATTTTGGTGTTTTGGTGTTTTGAATTTTATTTAGATTGAATGCTTAAGAAATGTTCAATTTATATGTCTGTCAGGCAGATTATGAAATACTTCTAGGGCTCTTTCAATGAAAGACTAAAAATGCCTTAGGAATACTTCAAAAAGATTCAGGGTATAAAATGAATTTGATGAATTAACTTGTTAAGTGTGTTGAGATAGATATATAAGGTATATCTATGTTTATGTCAGATTATGTAATTGTTTCAAGTTTTTATTCATGATCAAGCTGGTTAAAATTGTTCATAAGTGACTCCATGCCCTAGGATTGAGCACTGGTCTAATTCCATTCAATCAAGTGACTATCATTATTAAAATTAATCTTTACTTTTCTTCTGGTCTATTATCAATAAAATTTACAATGATCAACCCCTATAATTTCATCCACAGTTAATTGGAATAATTCAGTGATTTCATTATTCTAGGTTAGAAGGGTATTCCCACCTGAGTTAGTGGAGCTCAAAGTGTAGGGGGTTTAAAAACCTTGTTTCTGTCATTCTGCATCTTGCCTGGTCAGTGTCTGGGATAAATAGAGAAAGCTCTCTGAGAGCATTTTTCATATCAGCAAGAAAAGGAACCAACAGAAAATGGTGACTCTACTGGGGACTTTTATCAAGGAATGCATGAAAGGTTAGTCTAACAACAACATTCCATAATATAGATTCCTTGAAGTCTAGTTTTTGAAATCACATGTTGTGTATTGCATTTTATTGAGCTATATCCTCAAATATCATTGTCAAAGTAAATTTTCTTTATTTTATTCCCAAAATTTTTGGGTGGCGACTCTGATTTATTGGTTATAGTGTTTCCAAGGGGAATACTAGTAGATTAAGTGTGTGAGATTTCATTTTGGACATAATGAGGAACACAAAAGCAAATACAAAGAATCACTCTCAGGCAACATCAGAGAGTGATATTTCTAAAAATTCTAGAAGAAATCACTCTAGAAAAGGGGAATCCTCTAATAATACTTCCTAGAAGCCTAGGTCAGTAGGCCCCAGCCAGTCATTAGATACTATTCCTGAGAAAGAAATCAATAAACCTTTAAACCCTGAGTCTGACACAACTGGTTACTTTGAGGACATATTTAACTCTAGACAAAAAAATGTGTTTCAAGAAAAGGGGGAAACATCCTCCTACTTTGAGGGTATCCCCTATGAGAGGGTTGAAGAGAAAAAGGGAGAAAATTAGGTGAATGTGTATGACTCTTCTAGTTCTGATATTGAGGGAGTCCTCAGAGATAATGACCTTTTGAAGAGAGAATTAGATGAACTGATACTCATCAAGCAAAAGAATGATGAGGCTCGAGAAGAAAAGGTTATAAATTCTATTACTGAGAGGGAAAACTTAAAGAAGCAAGTTGCTTAGTTAAAATTGGCAGCTCAAGGTGCAAACAAAGGATTTCATGGTTTGAATAAAGAGCTTTTTGGAGATGTAGATACTCTGAGAAAAGAATGCCATGAAAGAGAACATTTTCTTAAGAAGGGTGAACCCAAAGATGCAGGTCCTCTGGTGAGACAAGTTATTAATCATGAAAGTCAACAATCTCCCAAGCCTTAGATAGTTACACAAAATGTGTCAACAACTAATGCTAGGCAAACAGAGGTTGACAAAGGAAAACAAAAGGTCACTGGCATTAACTTTTCTCAACCTAAAATTGAAGAGGGTATATCTTAGAACACATTTTCACTTGATATGGAATTAGAAAGGGAAAGAAAGGCCAAAGATGATATTGCAAAATAGTTGGAAAAGGTTGAACTAGAAGCCGCTGCTGCAGAGATGAAGAAAAGGATTGCCTTCTTGAGTTCCATGACTAGTCCCAATATGACAAATAATCCTACTAATCAGGCCATCCCTATATTTAATTCTAATGTTCAGACCAATAATGCCAATACAAATACCTAGACACATAGTGCAGCTCAAGGGGCTACATCACAATTAGGAGTAAGTTGACCTAATAGAAATATTGGCCTCCACAATGTGGGCATTGGTCAGAATATGGGAAGTATTACCAAGAATGTTGGTAAAAATATGGGCTCTAATTTTCAAAGAAGACCTATTCATCTAGAGAGATATAGACAATTGTTCTTTGATGGTATTCATGGCCAACCAAACCTCATTCCTAATGAGGTCAGAGATAAGATTCCTAAGTTTAGTGGAAATAATGCCATAACTGGTGAAGAACATTTAAAAGTATTCTCGGATACAATGAATGATTTTGAGATTGGAGATGAGGATGCTGCAATGAAATTATTTGTACAATCCTTAACTGAGGATGCAATAGATTGGTACCGGGGTTTTCCTGATCATAGTATCTATTCTTGGGATGAATTTGTTAGAAGTTTCAAAGAGCAATATGGTGACAAGATAAATTCTAGTTTTATGTTGAATGAATTCAACAGCTTGAAAAAATTCACTAATGAGGGCATTGCTGAATTTAATGTAATATTTCAGAAGGCTATGTATAAGTTGTTTCAAGTATTGAGACTAGATGAAAATGTGTGTTACTACCTATTGTAATGCTTTGGATGGAAAAACAACTTAACTGCTTAGGGATAAAGACCCTCAAACCATGAGAGAAGCATATAAGTTGGCTATAAACATAGAAAGCAATAGAAGGGCTTCTGGAAATCTTGGTAAATGGCATGACAATAGGCTCTAGAAAGAGTCAACAACACAGCCTAATAAAAGCCCCAAGGAAGAAGATAAGATGGATGCATTGGTAACCGTGGTGAAAGATCTTGCTGCCAAAGTAGACAAGAATTAAAAGGGATTTCAAAATAATAGGCCACAGTACCAAAGACATGATAAACCTTATAGACTTCAATATTTACCTTATAAGACTCAATGGAAGGATGGGAAACCTATGTCAGAAGAGCATAATGATCCCAAGAACAAAGAGATTCTTGATCCATTAAAAAATAATAGTGCCCATAATGTGGAAAATACTCCTTGGTGCTTAGCCTGCAATATGCCTCATTCCCCATATCAATGTGTAGTAGCTCAGGGCTTGCTGGATCAACATGAAAACATTGGAACACAAGAAAGTCAAGGTGAGAAGAAACTTTCTATAAATATGTGTGCACTTACTATTGAAGATGACAATGATAGTTCTAAAGAAGAAGTAAGAGAAGAGATTCCAATCACAATAAACAATACAAGTACCAAGTTACAACATTTTCAACTTGGAATGCCTAATGAAGAAGAGATAAGATTTTTAAGCATTGCTGCTGTGACACAAGCAAGAAGTTCATACTAGCTCAGGAATAGAAAAGTTGATCAAAGTGGGAAACAACTTGATTCACCTGTCAATACAGAAGTTATAAATGAGGAAATTACACAAGATGAAGTGAAATATACCTTGGTTAAAGAGAGAAAAGTCACTCCTACTCATGACCAAAAAACAAGGCTGTTGAAAGAAAGTAAAGGTAAAGTGTCTTTTGATAGTAACATAAGTTTCCCAACTTTTAATATGAAGTAAGATTTATCTCAGATGAAAGTCTCTATTCCTTTTCTTGAGATGTTTAAAATTAAGGAACACCAGGAAGCAGCCTTTTCATTGCTTTGTAACTTACTTGGTGTGCATGACAATGTTGTTTTGAATGATGAACTGAAAGGTGAGCCTAAAGAAAAGGATAGAGTCCCAATTTGTTTGGGAAATATAGTTATTCAAGATCCAGATCAGATTGATCCTTTTTATGTTACATTTCTCACAAACAATATGTTGCTAAAGAATTGTATGATGGATTCAGGAGCTGCTACTAATGTAATGACTTACACTGTTATGAAGCAATTGGGTTTAGATGTGGATACTACTTGTGGTAAATGTTATGCCATGGAAAACAGGGAAGTACCTATAATAGGAACTTTGCAAGGGTTAGAGATAGAACTTGCTGCTTATCCTAAGGTCACTTTTAAAATAAATGTTGTGGTTGTAGATTCACCACCCCATTATGGTATGCTCTTATCAAGACAATGTGCTACAACCATTGGAGGACATGTACAATTGGATTTATCTTTTGCTACCATTTCTGTTAATAGAAAAGAAGCAAAACTGTTAAAGGAACCTAGATCTCCTGTTTATGTTGAAAAGGTTCAACCTAGTATGTTGAATTTCTTTGTGGATGTGGACATAAATAATTTCAAAGTGGAAAAAATTCAGCCACAATTAAAAAATATAGATCCCATCATAGAAGAATTGAAGTTGTAGCAGCAAGGGCTATGGCAGATGTATTTTGATGGAGCATGCTCCAGAGAGGGGTCAGGGGCTCGTGTTGTATTTGTCTCTCCATCAGGTATCACTTTCAAATACTCATTCCTGCTGTCATTTCAATGTACAAATAACACAACTGAGTATGAGGCATTATTGTTGGGGTTAGAAATAGCAATGAAACCTGGCATCAAATTATTGAGAGTTTTTGGTGATTAAGAGTTGGATATTTCCCAAATTAGAGAAAGATATGCTGCCAAAAATGATAGGTTGAAACAATATAAGCATGCTATATGGGATAGTATTGAGTTTTTTGATGCATTTTCCATTGAATGGATAGAAAGATCCAAGAATATCATGGCAGATTTTCTGGCAGAATTACTACTGTGTATTATATGTTGTCATCAATGACAAACATACAATCAATCAACTGCTTAGAATCAAATATCCAACACAATGTAGTCTTGACTTTCACTCAACTTCTCAGTAAGCTCTCTTCTCTTAGCAAGGGAATGCCTCAAATTTTCCTTTAGTTCATTGATAACTTGGCTTGCATCCTCAAGTTGCTTTTCAAACTTGTATCTATCCATGTTGACTTATAGGGATCTTTTCCTCAAGCAGTTAGGCTTTATATTAGGAGGACCAATGTTCTCTAATACCAATCATTGGAAATCTTGTGACTGAGAGGGGGGTGAGTCAATACCAATAGGTATTGACCTAATTTAGTCACCAATCTAATTAACTGCACTAGCAACTTCTTAACCATAAAGCATATGAATGAAGTAAACAAATAACAATAAACAATATCAAGCATCCATAAATTTAACACACATAATACAAGTATTTTATTGTGGAAGCCCTTTTCAGAGGGAACAAAAACCATGGTGGGATGACACCCACAAGCCCAATACTACAATAAATGAGTTTTCCCTATTAGGAGCTACAAATCCCCTTTCTGTGGGTTCTCCTTGTTAGAAGTGAATAGTAAACTATTAGGAGTACAAATAGATCAGCTATTATCTACCTCGCTAGAGGATTTCAAACCTCAATTAAGAAGCTACCCAGTTAAAGAATTTACAAATAAGAACCTATTAAAGTTCACCTTCTTAGAGGATTTGACCTGCTACAATTGTTATGGAACAACAATATTGTTGATCTATAGAATGACACTGGTTACCTATTAGATCCATTAAGCTCCTTTCCTTCTTGATATTGTACTGATCTCTAATCCTTCAAATCATGACCATTCTTGTTGAAAATATGATGTGCTCCTTATATAAATTATCATTAGGTCACAAAAAGACCTAGAACTTTCCACCATAGTTGGCTCAAAAAATCAGCCAACCTCCTCAAAATTAGTGTCAACAACATCCAATATGCCATCCTTAAATGTATCACCAATATTGAAAATTACTATGTCAGCCTCAGATCCACTTCCTTAATCAAATTAAAATGAAACTTTGATCAGTGATCAAATAGGTAAATTGTCTTCACTCTCAAAACATAATTCAATTAAAACTTGGAATGCGGTTGGAATCATATATTCCTCATATTATATACATTTTTTTGTCTCTGATCACAACATCTAAATCTTTCCTCAACTCAGCCGCTACCATAATTTGTCTAATATTGTTCTTCCTGAACACTAGTCAACATACATAGTTGATCTTTTCTTTACCAATCATGTATAGTTCTTATGGTCATTGTAATCATGATATCTCAATACATTGCCATAAAGGAAAAACAATTATGTATCCACTCATGAACACTTAGCATATCACCTCCAATGCTTATTATAATGCCAACAGTTGAGGCATTTGGAGGATTCTTTCTTTGGAATTATTTCTTCTTTCTTGATTGGTGACCGGTTTGGGCCACTTGTGCTTTGAGTATGCTACTTCTTGAATTCCTTCATTTTATTTCTTTTTATAAACCTAGGCAGTTCTTATACTGTGCTACCTTGGTTAAATGTTTTGATCACTATAGATACTATTTCTTTGAATGATTCATTTTCCTTTCACATTCTTTTCATTTTATCCTCTTTTACCTTTCTCATTTTTAGTTAGGTTGGTGTTGGATCTAACTAACAATCACCCAATAAACCAATGTTTCTAGTGTCTTATTTTAATATATTATGTGATTTAGGATGATCACCATTGAACATTACCTTGATTGACAACAAAAGGTATCACCATTTCTTATCTATACAACTTCTTTCAAGATACATCTCTTTAGAAATTTTGACTAAGAAATACCTCTGCCTCTCATCAAGGACCAGTTGGGATGGACCACTTGTCAAGAATAGCCCCAAAAAAATACACTTACCCTAAAACTGACAAAAAAGAAGAACAATAGTCAATCAAAAAGGAACAAAGATAGACACACTAATGAAAGAAGAAAAAAAACTAACTACTATAACACAAAGGAAAAACTAACATCTTCCTAATCAAAAATATAAATTATATACAAAAAACTTAGAAAAATAAGCATATGAGTTGTTGAGTAATTTATTTTTCTTTCCATGTAGTAGCATTAACACACCCTGTATAGTTCTAAGGAATGAAAACTCATCTTTGTACTTAGAAAATAAAAGTTTAGACAAGTTTCTTTTAAATTGTAGGTATAAATTACACAAAAACAAAAGTTGTGGCAACTCTCCATAGTCATGATTACTCCACAAACAAGTTTTTTCACCCTTAGCATCATATTCAAACTGTAAATTATCAGAATATAAGGGATAATGGAAAGATACAACCTGATTTGGTGAGTTCCCAACCATGGGTGTATACTCACACAACACAATTTCTTCTTTTGGTGGTCTTAGCTCATGGTAAACCACTCCATGCTCCTCGAGTACTTTTGGATGCAAATAAAATGATGAACTCTAAATGAATTGGAAACTAAAAGGTTTAATATGTGCATGGAATTCCCACAAATTGACAATTCTTTACTCAAACATGATACCAAATCAAACACTTTGTCTACCTCAACCGTTGATAGAGATAAATAGTCATATTTTTTGTTGATTTTCAAGTCTTGATAATCATAGCATGATTTCTTATATCCACCACATTATTGCAAATCATCAACAATCGAATGCATTATATCAGTAACAATAGACTAATGAAAACACACCCGTGTTCCACATTTTTGGCCATGTGTGAGTGTTGCAAACTCTAGGAAAACCCTTTGATCATCCTTTTGAACCTTGTGTATCTCCTCCATTTCATTTTCATCACGAATAGAATTCAAACAATAAATGGCATCATCACTCATGATTTCATGAGAATAGACTTCTTCTTTTCCACTTATCATGAAAATATTTATGAATGTGTCTATAATTTTATTCTCTACATCATTTTGAATGGTCTCACCATCATTTTCTTTTATGATGATCACTTTAACTTCCTCATCAGGCAAGAAAATATCTTCCAAAGTCTCATGGTTTTGGTCACAATCATCTTCTTCCTTCCTTGATTGAATATCCTAATGATCTGCTATAGGAATTAATACCTCTTCAATAGTCATGTTTTCTTTCCTTTCAAATAGAATTCCATCTTCCCAAGAAAAACAAGGAAATCCACGTCACAATGTTGGTTTGTGAGTTCTATCCTACATATGTGCATCCATGATTTTGCCTAAAATTTTCACATTCAGACTGAAAGGTCCCAAACTCTCCAAATAGTTCTAACATTTGCACCTTGTGTTCCTTATGAATAGATTCATGGACAGATATTGAGATTACACACATTCATGAAGATGCTCGCATGTTTCTTGAATTGTAGTTGTTGACCTTGGAATATAGAAAGGAATCAAGTATGTCCTAAAAAATTCATGGATCTATGAATGCCTCTCCTAGATCTTCAATATTTTTATGCTTGATGAATACTTGCTATGAATGAAAAATGCATGTGGATGGACAAAGGATCTTCATACTTGATTTATAACTCCTCTACTTGGCCATCACGGGAGAAAATCTTGCTACAATGGAGAAGATTGCCTTCAAAAATTTCTTGGAATGCTTGGATAAATGCTAGATCTTAGATGTTTGTCCTCAAATATTGAATCCACTTGATTACAAATGTTTGAGTGTGTTAGAATTTAAAGTCATCATGTATTTCCACTAGTTGTGGTTGAGTCCTCAGTTGTGGTTGATTCATCATTGATAACCACTAGTAAAAAAATTGACTTACTATAAATAGTGGGTTTTTATGAGGTGAATTACTATAAATAGTAAGTTTTTTTGGTGACTTACTATAAATAGAAATATTGACATGTGGTGTACATGTATTTATACAAGTCATGCTTACTAAATTTAGTAAGTTATATGTGACTAGGATTGTACAACTCGGTTGTTATATGCAACTCGAAGTCATTATTTGAAGGATGATTTGAATATTGTTGTAACTGTGAAAATTTATTTGAAATAATATTGAAAGATATTTTCCCATGTTTTTTTCTAGAAATAATTTTACCATGTTTTTTCGCATAAATTCTCAATATTGTGTTTATGTTCTCTGTAATTTTATTCATTTTTAAATTTCATAACAGATTGAGATGTCATATGCAAAAGTTGGTTATGGTTACCAAAATGAGTAGAAATAGGATGTTTATATACCTATCACACATTTTGAGATTCAAAATTAATCTAGGATGACCACGGGATCTAATTTCTCACCAAAACATTGCAACGGGTCCCAATTCAAATTCAAGGCCAAACCTAGGGAAACACAATACCTTGGGAATTATATTCCCAGGAACATAACACCCAAGTCATTATGTACCTAGGAAAAAGCACCAAAAATGAAATGGGGAGTCAGGAAGATAGTGCATATGTCAGATCAAGGGGAGATAAGTAGTTGGATCAAGCATAACAAACATGAAATCTTGAAATCACCAAAAATGGGACCTAACTGAGCATCCAATTATGGGTGCTAACATTTTAGGATGGTACAATTTCTAAGATGGAAGTGATATGAAAACTATATTAATACAAACTAAGGCAATACTATGATAGAAAATGATAATTATAAGCTCTAAAGACAAACTGGCATGATAACACTACTCAAACAATGGATGAAATGCAAGTAGGGAAGACTATAATTTATAGAATTTTGGAGGGAAATGAACAGTTAAAATTCATTTAACATGGAGAGATAGGATTGCATGAGAGGGATGAGGTGGATGCCAAGTGGAAAAGGTGTTTGGTCATGCAAGGTGAGGTGTTACTCACATGTGAGTAAGTAACCTTGGAATGAGGAATGAGGTTGACAAGTAGAGGACATGAATTTAAGGTGATTTGTTGCTCACACATGTGAGAAACATAGAGAAGCGGGAAAAGGAATTCATACCAAATGCATGAATGTGTAGGTGGGGACAAGTGTAGGTGTAGAGTGGATCAAGTTGGCCACACATATGTGTGCAAGGTGGTTATTCATGTGAGGATAAATAGGTGGGGACAATTTAAAATTCAAAATTGTGCTCACATGTGTAAATTAATTTTAAATTGTGGAAAATCCTAATGAGTGAAGGAATCAAGGTATTAGGCTAGTTAATCAAGGATTAATTAGTGGGTAGGTTTCTAAGAAAAATGAAGAGGGTTAAGTTATAGGTTAGTTTATTTAATTGGAATTAATTAAACTTTAGGATAGTGGGATAGGATATATCCAATTAATTTAAATTAAATGAACATTAGCTAAAGGGTCAATAATATAATTAATTATTAAAATTAATTATATTAAGAGTCTAAATAATAAGTTATTTTATTTATTTAATTATAAGGCTTAGAAGGGGAATGGTTCATATGAATTAATAAATTCATAAAGGGATAATTTTAGGCATCTAAAAATATTAATAATTAATTAAAAATGATTTAAAGATTAACTAAACTCACAAATTTAATTTTCAAACTAAATTAGATAATATTTAAGAAGATTTTAATATTGATGATGAGATTTTAGATTTGATAAATAATTTATTTAATTTGGAAGTTTTCTCTCAAAATACCTTTGTGTTGTTGCACGTTGTCATATCAACGTTAGAGGTCAGCCTATAATATAATTCCCTCTATATTTTGTTGAGTTTTTATAGTTTATATCAATAATTATCTTAGTTGTTCTTTTTTTTTTGAAAATTTATTTATGTACGAGATAATCAAACACCACCAATATAGTGCAAACTGAAACCATTCACTAAAACACTGACAAACAAATAGTTTGACAAAATGTTAGAAGAATAAAATTACATATTTTTGGGTTTAATAATACTAGGGGTTATTACACATGCAAGACAAAATGGACCTATTATAGTCGCCATAATATTACAGACTGGCCCCTTACCCCTCTAGGGATTTCTTGTATATTTTTGTTTATAGCTCGCGTGGCTTTTTGAGCTATTGTTGGTTAAGCTATGGCTTAGGTTGTACTAGTAGGTTTTGGATAGGTTTTTAGTTTGTTTTATTTTGTTTGGTACTACTCTACATTGTGGTGCTAACTTTCATGGGTACAGGTTGTTGAATTATGGCCTATGTTTATCTCTTTATTAGTGATCTTCTAGGTTTCTTTTGATGTTTATCAATTGTTAGAGTGTTGTGTATGTATGCCCTCGAGCAGTGATCTTTTAAGGGTCAACACCCTAGTTTTTGTTGTTAATTGATATAAACAACAAACAAATGACTTATGTTTTTACAATTATCATTATTATTAATACTTGCAAGAAAAATAATTTTTGAATTCAAATAAATAAAATTAATATAAACTTTGATAAACTATATAAATATGCATTTTTTAAAATTTAACTTCAAGACTAAAAATAAAAGTAAAATTAATCTAAATACCTGAATGAAGGAATATTTTTAATAATGTTCATGAGACCGAACAGACTATGGAACCCATGGATAGCCAAGTAAGCACAAAAATCTCAAAATAAAAATCACTTCACCTACTTAATTGATTTTTATTTTTGTATCTTGGATCATAAAATCTATGACTTTAAATTTATTTTCTTCTTCAAATAGATACTTAAGATGATCTCATTTTGTATCTCAATATAATTGTTCTAAATATGCCTTGAACATGATACTGTTAGAATAACTAAGAGGGGGGTGAATCAGTGGCCTCAAAAATATTCCAATAAATTAACTCAAAAACTTATTACCACAATTATAAGCCTCTAGTTATCTTCAGCCCTACAAGATGAATGCCTTGAAATAATCTCAACAAATAACTACTGCTCAAAGTTCAATGTTAAACCTTATTCTTACTGTTTATCGATTAGCAGTCTTTTATTTATCGAAATGTAGTAAATAACTTAGTGTATACCGATCAATCCAGATTAGTTATGTGTAATGAAAAAAACTAAAGTAATAACTCATAAACACATTGACACATGGATTTTAACGTGGAAACCCTATTAAGTGAAAAAACACTTGGGACTAGTAACCCAAAATTTTCACTCTTCTGAAGTGAGCTCGGTGAAGAGCCAACCCTGTTAAAGTTTATAAACACACTGTTAGGTGTGGCCTTGTTAGAGGATTTAAATAGAATATTTTGTCACTTGATATCAGGCATCTCTATGCTACCTTTTATAACCAAACCCATTGTAGTTTGTCAAATGGTATCAGGCATCTCATGCTATCTTCATGAAAAAACTTTTTGATACTCCTTGGGATGTATCTCAATATAGAAAGGATTGTTAAGCCCTGGTTGGTTAAGAGACTTTCTGATTCAATGGTTAAACTGAAATAAAAAAATGATTTGTCCCCATATACAACTATACTTTGAAGATTTTTAGATCTATTGTAAGCTTGTAATACCTTTCTAATCAATATATCTTTTCAATACATTTTCTCCACTTCTTTCTACTCGATGATGTTGTACTTCTCTATTGCTCAGTGTCCACAGAATTAGCTCTATTCTTCATCTTAATTGATCAGGTCTGATTGAAGACTTCTTTCTTCATCAGTTTCTCTCCAACATCTTCTTTCTCTTTTCACCCCTAATTCATAATGAATTATCTTGTATCTTTATAGACATGATTACACTTTTTCTCAGTTCTTTACTTTCTTGTTCTTAGCATGATCCGCAATCTTAGCCAATCTCGCTTTAAAGATTTACTTCAGTTTTATCCCGTAGATTTCTCTTTGACAACTAGAATAAAATAGATTTAACTATTTCTCTTATCTCTGGCTTTAACTTGTCGATGAAAATAATATTAACAGCCAGTTAACTCCTTTAGTTATTGCCAGTTAAATCTTTTGTCATTTCTGAACTTCAGCTCCTTTCGGTGTTTAACTCCTTGTTGGCTTTGGTCAACACTTCAGTTCTCGTCGGGCATCTCCATCGGGGTTGTCTTCTTGTCGGGCGTCACTATCAAGTTATGCTCATCAATAATGCTTTTGATTCTTCTTGTCAGTAATGATTTTTGGGTTTCTTTCTCGGGAAACACTGTGAATTTCCTCTCAGGTTTCTCTGTCTGTCAGGGTGCACTTCCTGTCAGTGTTTGTAGTCACTTAGTGAATACTGATCTTTTATACCTTACTGATAGCATAACCTTTATCTTTATGATTCTCTGAAGTCTTTTACACTTTTTATATAACCAATCAGATTATATCAAGTTGACATCAATGACAATACAATACATTAACTGATTTAATGTCTTGCATTAACATTCAGTAGCTTGGTGATCATCAACTTAACATCTTCAAAAATTCAATCAGATATAGTTCATCAATATCTCCCTTTGGCATTGCTGGCAATACACTACATTATTACACTATATTATTACTAATACAATATGAAATATAATATTTGTAGTTCATCAAACTTCCAGTCTTATTGTTCTTTAACCAATATAAATTTTTGGCTCTCGGTAAGCTCATATAGCTTAGATTTGATTCTTTCAGAGTGATTTCTTCAATCTTCAATCCCTTCACTAGATAGATGTAGCAGCTTCTGATTCTTTCTCTAATATGATGTTGTGTCTCCCTTTGGTTTTTCCTCTCCTTGATCATCTCTTTTTCTTTTGACAGCAATAAGTCATTTTTCTCTCATGATACTTCTCTCCCTTAGGATATCTTATCTCCCTTTGGATATTCTAGATATTCTCTCCCTTTGGATAATGATAATCTCTCTCCCTTTGACAAAAATTCTAAAGTAAACTTTTGATCATGTCAAAGTTATATCCTTTCACCTATTTATAATATACTCCTTGAATTCCCCTATCCATCAGAAATATGGTGACTCAGGTATTCGGTGCAGATATGTACCTTGTTGTGTACTGATGCATTTGTGTTTTCTATCTCTTTTCTTGCATCAACATGAATGATCTTCTAATTATGTGTAGGCTGATTTAACCTCCTAGTCAGCTTACTGACCAATAGACAAGGGTTGGACCCCTAGTCTCTTTCTTAGGTACTCAAATGTATCTTTCGGTAATGGCTTTGTGAATATGTCAGCCAATTGTTCCTTTGATTGAACATATTCTAGTGTCACTTCTTTTTCTTGCACTTGTTCTCATAAGTAATGATACTTGATAGCAATATGCTTAGTATTAGCATGCATGATTGGATTCTTAGAAATGTTAATTGCACTGGTATTATCGCAATAGATAATCACTAGTTCAAGAATCTTCATATTCATACCTTCCAATAATTGTTTGATCCAAATTAGGTTTTAAGCAAAATTGGAAAAATATGGCTCTGCATTTTTGCGACCGAAGATTTTTTCAGTGGATGTATTAGACCAACAAATGCAATTGTTTTCTATGACCAAATATGCAGCGTCCAAATTCATCCCCTCTACTATGGTGGATTCTGACATTGGCAATGTTTGTTTGGCCAATTCTCATAGATCCTCTCTGGATTTGATGCTCTCTTCCCCTAGGGTTTTTCCTAGGCTACACCTCGGCAGAGTAGCATCAAGGATTTGATGAACCCATGGATCCTGGCTCATCAACAAAATGCTAAGTGAGCTCATCGCTCCCACTTTGTTCTAGCTCAGCATGAAATCCCTCCTTGCAAATTGGCCTTTGTGGTATCCATAAAAAATAGATTTTCCAACCTCTGCCCACTAGATTCTGCTCTGAATCTGGTTCTCCCCTCATCCTCCCCTCCTCACTCTCGGCCTACTACCTCCCTTAATCATAAGATAAAGACCAAAGCCTCACAACCTACGTTCCCTAAAGCTTCTGTAATGCCCAAAATAATCTAAGCAAAAACACAACTAACAATTTTTTTTTTTTTACATATATAATTCATTTAATCATTTATACATATATAATCTTTTAAGAAGATAAAATCCTTAATACATATCCCTAATTATAATTTCTTTATGTTACTAAACCCACAAAAATAATAGTTTACTAATATAAATAATTATGGGTTTAAATTTATTGTCGATATCAAATACTCCTAACGAAGAGATTATTTAATTAATTCCTTAATATACTAACATTTTTAAATTAATTTATCTGTCAAATTTTATGAAATATCTCTAAGTGAGTCATTAATTAACGAGATAATTTTGATGGAGTAGAAATAGTTAAGTACGACAAAAACTAATTCTACGCAAATAGTGAAACAATTAAAATGCTAAATCTATCATAAATAAATAATTTGTGCACCTCAAAGAAAGGAGAAAAGAATTAAATGGGTCTACAATATTATTTCCCTTAAAATAAAGTGTATTCAAAACTATACCAACTAATAAGATAATACGAAAACATTAAATAGAAATAAAGAATAAGAGACATGGGCCTTCCAAACCCTAATTCAAAATTAGGGTTTGGGGTCTTATTTAAACATAAGAGAAACCCTAGAACTCTTATTTTTTTTTTTTTTTCTATTGCAGGCAGAGGAGAACATGGATTTCTTCAAGAAACCATGGGGGTTTTGACCAGCAAGATGCCTCATAACCATATGAGATCCTCTCCGGTCAAGCCCCAAAAAAAAACATACCCATTTGCTCTGCAAATCTGGGTAATACTTTTGTCACTACTCGCTTCTCTAATACTTTTATTCCAGAATGTCAACTGTTTTGTTACAGGGTTTGCAAATGTTTTAGTTTTCTTTTATGAAAGAGGGCATCAGAAAACGGTTCTATTTATTCTGGAATAGAGCCGAAATTTTGCATACTGCCCAAGAAATAATATAAACGCTATTCGTTTCCATAAGGATTCACTTATATTTTCATTTTACCATTTAAGGGGGATCGATACTGAATTGTATTACTGTCGTGACTCTAACTCGTGCGATCTGTGCGGTCTGTCATGGCAACAGATATCGAATAAACTAATTTACAAAAGGGGTAAATCCATTTCTTATGTTTTCGGTAAATCGGTTTATTATGTTTTTTTTTTTTTGGTTTGCAAAATCATTGGCGTTACAATCCAAATGATATGCTGTATTCGATACAATATAAATGTATTATTATGGCATATGATCTGCATGTGTATTAGCGCGACAGAGGATGGAACCGATTATACAAGGTGGGCGGCGCCATAAAGTAAATAAAATGCATACTGTAAACAGCCGTGCCTCCTAAGGTAACAGTTATATTGTAGATAAATAGTATACTGTCAAGGCAGCGCCATATGGTGTGTAGAATGTAGGATAAATGCCCTAAAAGCTGTGATCTGATTACACAATGTAACAGCGTATTGTTTGAAGGTTAAAATGTAATATAGGTACTGAAAAAGCCGCGCCATACATATGGTAGCAGGTAGCTGTTGGAAACAATATCGCATGCAGATAAAACTTGGGTTTTACTAATATAATATAGTATATTAAATATTATTCTTCTTAATATATAATATATTATATTATATATGCAAACAGTGTTTTTTAAAAAAAGAAGCGAGTCGACTCGCATAGCTGTAAACCATTATCGTATGCAAATGAAATTTGGATATAATCAAATATAACATAATATATTATATATTATTCATCTATAATGAATAATGTATAATATATTATATTATGCACTCTCATACAAGTTTAATAGATTATAGTTGTTATTTTAATATAATATGTTATATTCGATACATTTTAAAATGTATAGTTTATAATATATTATATTCATAGTATAACCAACTAAGTTATGCGATACTTATATGAGAACATTATCGCATGAAATTTGTTAGTTAAATATATTACTATCATAATATAGTATGTTATATACTATCCATCACTCAGTTGTATAGTATATAATATATTATATTATATAATATACTAATCTTGTTATTGAAAGGAAATATTATTGATATGAAATTATTTAATATGCTCTGTATTTATGGTACAGTTCATATTACATATTATTACATTAACTAATATTACGATGTTATAAGCTTAATGGGTTCATTATATAAGTTCTATAACATATACTATATATTATACATTAAACTCGTATAATATATATATA
>MU224534.1:907668-922965 GCA_018584345.1 Thuja plicata
CAAGATTGGATTCAAGAAAGGAGCAACAGATTGCAATTTGTTCACAAGAGAAATACCTGATGGATTACTATTAGTTGCCATATTTGTTGATGACATTATCTTTGGAGGTAATGACAAGCTTAGTATAGTATTTGCCAGAGAAATGTAGAATGAATTTGAAATGAGCATGATTGGTCCTATAAAATACTTTTTAGGACTGAATGTAAAACAGACAGATAAAGCAATATTCATTAATCAGTCAAAATATGTGAAGGAAATATTGAATTTTTTTAAGATGGAGGATTGCAAGCCATTATGCACTCCTATGATCATAAGAAGTAGAATTTCAAAAGATGATGACTCCACAACAGTTGATAAAACATTGTACAAATATATGATTGGAAAACTTATTTATCTAACTGAATCAAGACCTGACATAGCTAATGTAGTTGGCATTGTTGGAAGATTTGCAGCTGAACCCAAGCATAATCACCTAATGGAAATCAAGAGGATATTTAGATATCTTAAGGAAACTATAGACTATGGTTTACGGTATCATAAATTAGAGAATACACAACTTCATGTGTGTACTGATGCAGATTGGGCATGTTGTATTGATAACAGGAAGAGAACTTCAGGAGGAGTAGTATTTCTTGGAGAAAGTTGGTATCTTGGACAAGCAAGAAGAAAATTTTTATTTCTCAGTCAACAACAGAGGCAGAATATGTTGTAGCAACACTGAATTGTACAATAATTGTTTGGATCAAGCAGATGGTTAAAGACTTTGGTATTCAAGTTGACTATCCTATTGTTATTCATTGTGATAACAACAATACTATTAACATGTCTAAGAACCCTGTGATTCTTGCAAAGACAAAACACATAGAGATCAAGTACCATTTTTTGAGAGAAAAAGTTGCAGACAAGGAAGTGACATTGGACTATGTAAGCACAAAAGATCAGTTGGCAGACATTTTCACGAAGCCTTTAGCAAAGTATACTTTTGAGTATCTAAGGGAGAATTTGGGAGTAATTCCCTCTCCTAACTCTGATTAGAGAAAGCAGCAAGTACATCATTCCTGTGTGACTGATGAATGGTTGAATACTCTACTTTTGGAGTAGTACCTATGCATAATGGTTTATGGCACCCTTTTCCATTGATGTCAATGGGGGAGTATGTACTAAAAACAAGGAACACAAACAAAGAGCTAAACAAGGAACACATACAAGGAGCTTATACTCTGGGGGAGTATACATCTAAAACACAGTCTATGTAACTGCAATAGTGTAGATGAATCCTTGATGAGGATATTGAGAAGATTGTAAAAGAAAGAAGACACCATGAATAAAAGTTGTTTTTATCATATGTTGCCATCAATGCCAAAGGGGGATATTGTTGGAGATTTGATTCTGAACTATTGATTTATTGTATGTTTGTCATTGATGACAACATATAATACACAACAACACTTCTTTATGTACTTATCCATATGATGACATGAAGACTTGCGTGGATAGATACATATTTTTAACATGTTTATTATGCTATGTTCATACACGCAGACCTAGATATGATATTTCAGTAAAGATATGTAATTCTGTTATTGACGGTTACAGTTTTGGAGGAATAACGGTTTAAGGCCGACGTATGTAACGTGTTTATTGAGTTGCACCTATCTTCAGGATATGTGTGTGTATATTCGTGATGAGGTATGAGTTTTTGATATGAATCTAAAGGCGCCAAATGTATTTCAAGAAGATTACAAAGTTATGGTTAAATTGATGAAGCTGACTTAGTGAAGCGACGTGTCTATTCAGTTTATACTTGCGTGGTTGTAATTATGCTTGTGCATTTAGTAGAGCTGATAGGAATGTTAAGAATATTTGTCTAATAGGTCCCATGATCTCATACTTGGTGTATGTACTTATAGAAGGTCATTTGTGATAAGAAGAGTTGCGAAAGCCAGAGATTAGAAAAGTAGAGCAAAGTGTGTTAAAGCAGTAGAGCTATATTTATCATATGTTGATAATATAGATATTGAAGTAGAAGCTTTCAGAACACAAAAAATATTGTTGTATTTCTTTACATGAGGTTAAAGCATTAGAACATAAAAGGAACTGATCAGACAAGCAGTGTTACAAATAGCAGTTCATCTTGTTGATACAGTGTGTATCAAATAACCAGAAGGTTGTAGCCTTCACCACTTGGATAGTGAATCCTTGGATAGTGAGTCCACCACCCCTAATAGGGTTATTGTAAAAGACTCCTAACAGGGTCAGACCCTTAACCAGGTCACTATACTACTACATTGTAATGATCAACTCCTAATAGGGTTGAAAAATCTTTTAACAGGGATTACTATAAATAGTATAGTTCTTTGTGGGTACTAATTCCCACCGGGGTTTTTATGATTTGGTTTCCCCATAACCAAATTGATGTGTTGTGTAATGTGTTATCTGAATGTGCATTTGATTTATATCAATCTGGATGAATAAGTATAAAAGATTTAAAGTTGCTGATAACTGATTCACCCCCCCCTCTCATTTATCTCTGAAGTATTCTAACAATATAGTTATATATATAGATATATTTATATATACACATATATATTTATATATACAGTTATATATTTATATATATTTTTCCACTTCGCTTTGTTGCGCTATAACTTTAGTTTCCTTGTAAATGATATTCCTTTTATGGGTATCTGAAGAAGTTAGCAATATTGTTTTCATTAAATGATTTATGGTATCCGAAGAAGTTAGTATTATTATATTTATTAAAGGATAGCAGGATTGTTTTGAGTAGTATTACTAAGAAGCAGGGGATTCTTTTTAGATTCATTCTCCTCCATCCATGTCGTAAAAAATGCTTAAATCAATAATACAAGATAAATATTGGTTCATGTATGTCTTATCTTTTACCAGAACCCAGGTCCCATTATGGAAGGGAAACTCTTATAACTGATAAATATGGTTAATACTAACAATGCTCTAAGTATTGGACAAGTTTTCTTGAATCCTTTTATTGACAGGTTCTCTCCAAAAGAAACAAGTGGGAACTATGTTTGAAAGGAGAATGTTACTATCTTCAATTTCATCCCCATGATCAATGACAGCCTACCCAGGATGGATGTTATGAAGTAATAGAGAAATGATATCTTCACTGAAGAAATTGTAATATTATTTAAAAAAAAAAAAAATTCCTATTGAAGGAATGCCTTCATCTATGTTGTAAATGAGGGAATGCCCTCTTACCTGATGTACTGTAATTTGGTATTTGTATTCTAGACCTCAGGTCCTAGGCTAGACTAGAGGTTTTCTTCTCCATTCTTTCCTACCAGTGCCCGCAGAGAATGGAGCTTCTGCAAACTCAAAATTTTATTAATATAATCTATTGGCTTCGGCCTTTTACCGATCAATAATAATAATAATAATAATTGTTTGATCCATGCAATATTAGAGCATTTTGCAACAACACCCACATATTTTGCTTCTGCAGTAGACTATGAGATGCATCCTTGCTTCTTGTTGATCCATGTGACAAGTCTATCACCCATGAAGAATGCCCCTCCAGTTGTGCTCTTTTGGTCATCTAATTTTCCAGCCCAATCAACATTTGTATAGACTTGAAGCTAAAATTTTCCTTCTCTTTTGTACCATAATCCATAGTCTTCAGTGTTCTTTAGGTATCTCAGAATTCTCTTGACAACAGTCATGTGTGATTCTTTGGGATTAGCAGAAAATCTTGCAACTATTCCAACTGCATGTGCTCTATCTGGTATGGTATGAACAACATATATTAGTTTTTCAATCATTGATCTATACAAGGTATGAATTACCTCATTTTATTTGTCTTCTTTTGTCAGCTTACATCCGGTTGCCATAGGTGTTCCAACTGGTTTGGAATCTTCAATTTTGAATATATTTAACACTTCCTTGATGTATTTGGATTATGTGATATATATTCCTACATCATGTTGAAGAATCTATAGACCAAGAAAGAATTTGATCTCCCCAAACATAGAAATTTCAAACTCTTTTCTCATTTCATTAGCAAAGGATTTACATAAGATATCCTTTCCCCCAAATATGATATCATCAACAAATATTTCAGCAATCAGAATATTACCATCGGTGTCTTCTTTTAAGTACAAATTGCTATTTTCACTTGTTCTTACAAATTCAATGCTTATGAGATAGGAGTGAATTCTTTGATACCAGGCGCTTGGTGCTTGTTTCAATCCATAAAAGGCTTTATGTAGTCTACATACCATGTTTCTCTTATTTGGATTAACAAACCCTTCTAGTTGTTCAATGTATACCTCTTCTTCCAGTATTCCATTAAGGAATGCAAATTTGACATCAATCTGGTATACCTTGAGTCATTTGAATGCTGCATAAGCAAGTAAGATTCTTACTCCTTATATTCTAGCAACGGGTGCAAAGGTTTCTCCATAATCAATACCTTCTTCTTGTGCATACCCCTCGCATACTAATCTTTCTTTATTCCTTATGACTTCTCCATTCTCATTCAGCTTGTTTCTGAATATCCATTTGGTACCGATGACATTCTTGTCATCTGGTCTTGGTACTAGTGTCCATGTCTTATTCTTCTCAATCTTCTCTATATCTTCATTCATAGAATTGACCCATTCTTCATTTTCAAGTGCAGTATTAATAGATTTAGGATCAAAATCACAAATTAAACATCTAGTGTTCAGTGACTTACTTCTTGTTCTCATTCTAGCCTTCTTATCTCCTATGATATGATTTTGTGGATGATATCTTTTGACATACTTGGAAAGTTTTGGTTCAACTCTTTGTCCATCATCTTGACCTTCATTCTAATCTCCATCGGTAGAAACATCATTTCGATGATTTTCTTGATTTTTGGTAATTGCATCCTGATGCTCGGGTGCAATGTTTTGTTGCTTGGGAGTGATACATTGTTACTTGGGTAGAATGTCAAGTTCTTCAGTGGAAACAAACCTATTTTATTCTTCTAGTTCTTTTCTAATTTCCTCTTCATTTTTCTTTGCATATTCATTTATTCTTATATTTGTACTTTCAATGATCTTGTTAGAGGACTTGTTAATACATTTATAAGACTTGATCTTGGTGGAATACCCTAGAAAGATACCTTCATCACTTTTGGAGTCAAGATTTCTATTTCTATCATCTTTCAAAATATAACATTGACTACCAAAAATTTTGAAGTAACTTACATTGGGTGTGTAACCATACCAAAGCTCATAGGGTGTGTTCTTGGTGTCTTTCTTTAATTATACTTTGTTTAATGTGTAGACAGCAGTAATGAAATCTTCCCTCTAGAAAGTTTGAGTGATTCTTTTATCTATCGTCAGTATTTTTGCACAATCAACAATGGATCTGTTTCTCCTTTCAACAATCCCATTTTGCTGTGGTGTTCTTGGTGTAGAAACCTATCTTTTAATTCCATGCTCATTGAAATAGTTAGTGAATTCATCTAAAATAAATTCTCCTCCTCTATATGATCTTAAGCATTTCCTTACCACTTTGTTTTTCTACCATAGCTTTATACCATTTAAACATCTTGAATGATTCTGATTTTTCTTTTAAGAACATAATTGTCATCATTCTAGAATGATCATCTACAAAGACAATGAAATATCTATCTCCATAGTAACTCTTTGTTCTCATGGGTCCACATAGATTAGTATGGACTAATTCTAGAATTGCATTAGATGTATGGGATTTACTCTTGAAACTAGACTTTGTCATCTTACCTTTTTGACAATTCTTACACATGATATGCTTAGGATTTGACATGCTCTGTAAGCCTCTTACTTTGTTTTTATTTCTTATCTTTATTATGTTGTCAAAAATTCACATGACATAATATTTTATGCCATAACCATATGTCTTTGTTTCTAGCCATTAAACAAGTGGCGTTTATGTCATCAAGATAGAATAGGTTACCTTTTGTCTGTTCACCAATTCCAATCAACCTTCCTGATTCATTAAAGATCTTTGCCTTCTTATTTTCAAATGCTATTCGGTGACCTATGTTATTTGGTTGTGAAACACTCAATAGATTATAATTAAGTCCTTTTACCTAGTATGAATTTTCACATTTGATCAGGTTATTCAACATTATAGTTCCTTTACCTTCAACTGGACAAGGTGTGTCATTACCCATTCTTACTGATCCACCATTATAGTACTCAAAAGTTTTAAAATTTTGTTTATCACCAATCATGTGGTGAGTGCAACCACTATCTATAATCCAGACATCATTCTTACTAAACTTAGATATGAGTGCAGTCTCTACATACATTTCTTCTTTGTCAAAATCATCCTTCATGGCCACAAATACCATCTCAATGTCTTCATCAGATTCAGTGTCAGTATCTCCATCTTTGTTCTTAGCTAGGTAACAAGCTTTCTTCCCTTTATCCTTGTAGTCTCTAGTATCTCTTCTATCAGATTGTCAGCTTCTTTGGTGATCTTTGTTGTCACTTCTATCAAACTTCTTTTCAAATGATCTGTCATTACTTTTGTCATATTTTCTTCTGTTAGGACATCTAGAAGAAAAGTGTCCAATCTCTTTACAATTAAAACATACAATTGGTAATTTACCTTTGTATCTACATTTGCCTCTCTGCAATCTTTTATCCATTAGTGCTTCAATCTCATCAAAATCTTGGTCATCACTATCACTTTCACTATCATTTCTAATAGTGTGTTTACGAGTTGACTTACTTATTTTCAAAGAAGATTTGAATGTAGACTCTATAGATGGTAAGACATTGTTATCAATGTTATTCATCTCAAATGAAATCAATCTACCAACCAAGCTATCTAGAGTAACATTATTTTTTTCTACTCCTCTCATTTCTTGTATAGAAGATACTCTAATAGCATATATAGGAAGTAAGGTTCTTAGGATTTTACTTACCATTGTCTCTTCTTCAAGAATGCCTCCAACTCCTTGGATAGCATTGACTTCTTTTATTTTGCAGTTGTATTGAGTGATATTTTCTCCTTCTCTCATTCTTAGGTCATCAAATTTACCTCTTAGGATTTCTGCCTTAGCTCTTATTACATTAGCATCTCCTCCATGTACCAGCTTCAATTTGTCCCACATTTTCTTTACAAGGTGCAATTTTTGACATCTTCAAACACAACATTGGAGAGTGAGGAAGCAAGTTCTATCATCATGAAATTATGCTCATACTTTTCTCTCAATTTTTCAAGTGTGTGAGGTCCTTTAGGCAACACAAATTTAGTATCTAAGTATTGAACAACATAATTTCCTATATCTGATAGGTGGATTCTTATTCTTCTTTGCCATGATGCAAAGTTTTCCTTGTTCAACTTGGGCACATCTCATTTTCTCATCTTGTGATCTTTTTCTTAGGTCTTGAAACCTTCCTTCTAAGCACACAAGCTCTGATAGCAATTGTTAGAATAACTGAGAGGGGGGGTGAATCAGTGGCCTCAAAAAAATTCCAATAAATTAACCCAAAAACTTATTACCATAATTATAAGCCTCTATTTATCTTCAGTGCTACAAGATGAATGCCTTGAAATAATCTCAACAAATAACTACTACTCGGAGTTCACTGTTAAACCTTATTCTTACTGTTTACCAATTAGCAATCTTTTATTTACCAAAATGCAGTAAATAACTTAGTGTATACCGATCAATCCAGATTAGTAATGTGTAATGAAAAACACTAAAGTAATGTCTCATAAACACATTGACACATGGATTTTTAACATGGAAACCATGTTAAGGTAAAAATCACTTGGGACTGGTAACCCAAAATTTTCACTCTTCTGAAGTGAGCTCGGTGAATAGCTATCCCTATTAAAGGTTACATGCACAGTGTTAGGTGTGACCTTGTTAGAGGATTTAAATAGAATAGTTTGTCACTTTATATCGGGCATCTCTATGCTACCTTTTATGACCAAACCCAGTGTAGTTTGTCAAATGGTATCTAGCATCTCATGCTATCTTCATGACCAAAATTTTTGATACTCCTTGGGATGTATCTCAATATAGAAAGGATTGTTAAGTCCTACTCAATTAAGAGACTTTCTGATTCAATGGTTAAACTGAAACAAAAAAATGATTTGTTCACATATATGACTATACTTTGTAGATTTTCAGATCTATTGTAAGCTCGTAATACCTTTCTTATCAATGTATCTTTTCAATACCTTTGCTCCACTTCTTTCTACTTGGTGATGTTGTACTTCTCTATTGATTGGTTTCCACAAAATTAGCTATGTTCTTTAGCTTGATTGATCAGGTCTGATTGAAGACTTCTTTCTTCATCAGTTTCTCTTCAGTATCTTTTTTCTCTTTTCACCCCTAATTCATAATGAATTAGCTTGTCTCTTTATAGACATGATTTCATCATTTCTCTATTCTTGAATTTCTTGTTCTTGGCTTGATCCACAATCTTATCCAAACTTGCTTTAAATCTTTACTTCAATTTTATCCCGTAGATTTCTCTTTGACAACTGGAATAAAACAACTTTAAATCTTTCTATTATCTCTGGCTTTAACTTGTCGATGAAAACAATATTAACAACCAGTTAACTCCTTTAGCTCTTGCCAGCTAAGTATTTTGTCATTTCTGAACTTCAATTCCTTTCGGTGTTTAACTCCTTGTTGGCTTTGGTCAACACTCCAGTTCTCCTTGGGAATCTCCATCGGGGTTGTCTCTCCGTTGGGCATCACTGTGAAGTTCTGCTCGTTGGTAATTCTTGTGATTCTGCTCATCGGTAATTCTTGTCACATTTCTTGCTTGAGCAACACTGTTACTTTCCTCTTGGGTTTCTTTGTGCATCAGGGTGCACTGCCCATCGGTGTTTGTAGTCACTTAGTGAATACTGATCTTTTATACATTACTAATAGCATAACCTTTATCTTTCTGATTCTCTTAAGTCTTTGA
Source organism: Thuja plicata (assembly GCA_018584345.1). Classification (NCBI taxonomy): domain Eukaryota; kingdom Viridiplantae; phylum Streptophyta; class Pinopsida; order Cupressales; family Cupressaceae; genus Thuja; species Thuja plicata. Next base: position 916,596 of record MU224534.1, read on the forward strand.
CACTTTGTATATAACCAATTAGATTATATCAAGTTGACATAAATGACAATACAATACAATACATTAATTGATTTAATGTCTTGCATTAACTTTCGGTATCGTGGTGATCATCAACTTAACATCTTCAAACATTCAATCAGTTATAGTTCGTCACATACTTCCTTATATATTCCTAGTAACTAAAATCTCATACAAAGTTCACAAAATTGGGATGAAATAAAATGAAATGCATAATTTAAAAAAAAAATCTTGATTCTTCACAGCTAGCATAAGCGTGGTAATGAAGCATGTGGAGTATTTTTTGATATATGGCCTAATTTGTAGGGATTGATAGTAAGTTTCATGTGGCATTTCCTTATTCCTTGCAATGTTTCCAAGGTTTGAAGGTTATTCCCAACTTTCTTATCACGCTGAAATTTTTAATTGTCGTATTTCTAAGTATATATGTGGAAACCTTGGTACGATTTTGAAGAAAACATTGCACTAGAATAGCCTAACAATCCAAGGTTTTGTGCAATGTTGGCACTCTTCTTTCACACAATCCGCGGATTCCTTTCCTTTTGGTATTATTTATTTTATGTAGAATGAATAGAAGATTTTAACGAACTTTCTAATATTATTTTTTGATAAGAAAGTTGGTCATTTAGTTTGTTTTTTCAAATAATTGATACATATTGTTAATTTTTAATTCATTTTCATATTGTGGTTTATCATTTAGTGTATTGGTTAAGTGGTCGTGTGGTGTAGGCTTGTGTCTTTGTTAATCCAATGTGCTCGCGAATTTCAGAATATCAAAATTTCACTTGCCTATTTTACATATTTTTCAAGTATTTTTTCTTTTAGTTCCAAACATCTTTTACACTTTATAAAGGGAAAAAAACTTTTCTTAGATGTTAATTCATAATAATTAAGCAAAATTATAACTAATTAAGTATAAATTAGTATAAAAAATACTGTTATTTTAGACTCAATAAGTTAGATAAAATATAATAGTTATTTGAAGAAAACAAACTTAATAGTGGGGATTTTTAATTCTATGATCGAAGAGTACTATATATAATTTCATTTATCTTCACTTTTTTAGCTTATAAAAGACGCCATTCTTCAATAATTTCTCTAGATGAATTATATTCTCTAAGGAAAAATGATGGATGAGTGATAAAGAAGTAAATTAATTCAGTCGCTTGACCAATTAAGTGAAAACTATCATTTGATTGGAGTTTAATATAGCAAACTTGACAAGCATCTAGGTATAATTGAATCGAGATGACCTGAGTTTCATTTTCATAACAGACAAGGAATACCCCCTCCATTGGGGAACAAATATTTGGAGTCGAGGTATGTGTGGCATATCACCATCAATAGTATTTGCATAACAACATGATTTGTATATTGTCAATACTTATTCAATGGATGAAGGCACTTATGCACAGACACCCCAATTATTTTTTCCTTCGACTTCATTGGAAAATATCCCACAAACAACAAATTAAGAAAATATCATGTCCCATCCTGACTATCCTAATCAATGAAATATTTTGAGTTTTAGATTCATGTCAAAGATATCCTAGAATAGCATAGGAAACATGATAACAATGAAATCCATATATGAATGCATAATCGTATAACAAATCATTCTAACATGCCTGTCATGAATATACATTTCTTTGCCAAAAGATAGTGTTAAGTTTATTGATCAGTTTGGTCAATGTGATGTTATTGCAAATGTATAGATAAATGGTCATATTTCAAAAGATAGGTCACAATTTATGAATCATGATTAGAATAACATTGTGTAAGAATAGTTTATTGTGTTTTCTCTTTTAGTGAAAACTACTCCATTCTGTCCTCTAAGAGTCATGACTATCATAGATCCACTTCCCAAACTAGGTCAAGGACATGCCCCTAGCTAGGTGATGGACTAACTTATTATGGGTGAAGAAAGACACACTATACTAGGATGAAGACAAAGATATGATGGGTTTTTATTAGGGATTTATAAAATGGATAGGATAATCATGTATTGGCTACTTTATTATGATATGTACAAGGTGAAGGGTGAATCGAATAGCCACTTTATTATGGGTATATACAAATGGGATGATACGCTAGAAGAATCCTAATAGAGAGAGGAGATACCTTGTCACAAATGGCACCTATTTCCAATTTTTCACCACATGCTTTTATTGCAATTTTCTTGTATTTTTTTGATTTATTTTTTATTTTTTGATTTATTTTTTGATTTTTTCATATCCCTTGCACTGGGATTTAAAGCATAACATTTTTTGAGGTGCATGCTATTAAGAGGTTCATCCAAGAGATCTCCCTCAGATGTAGACAACTAATAGGCCCCGGAACCATAGGCTATTGTAATCACAAAAGGACCTAACCAGTTAGGTTCAAACTTGCCCTTCTTCTCATGTTGCTGCTGATTTTTGGGATTCTCATGAAGGACTAGATCACCCACCTGAAAGTCTCTAGGTTTCAATTTACTATTATATTGATGAGACATCCTTTGTTGATAGAATTTCAAATGATCAAATTCTCTTTGATGGCATTCATCCAGCAATTCTAATTCAGTTAGCCGTGCAACTCTATATTCTTATTTAGAATCAAATCTTTCAGGGACACACGAAGAGAAGGTAACTTGACCTCGAGTGGAAGAACAACTTCAGATCCATAGACAAGGGAATATGGTGGGGCTCCAGTGAGAGTATGGATGGAAGTGTGATAAGCCCATAGGGCAGGATTTAATTGGACATGCTAGTCACGACCAGCGTCATTGACAGTCTTTTGAAGGATTTTTACAATGGTTTTATTAGACGCCTCAACTTGACCATTACCTTGTGGGTAATAAATGGTGGAATAATGGTGGGTGATGTGGAATTTAGCACATAGTTCATCCATATCTTGATTTTGGAACTGCTTCCCATGATCAATAATAAGATGCATAGGGATACCATATCTGCAAATGATATAATTAAGGATAAACATGGAAACATGTTTACTTGTGGCAGTGATCAATGGAATGACTTCAATCCACTTGGTAAAATACTTAGTTTCAATTATAATGAGCTTATGGCCATTCAAATATGGAGGGTGAATTTCACCCACGAGGTTGATTCCCCACTGATTGAATGGTATTATTGTTATAAAAGGATGAAGCTACTGTGCTGGTGCATGAATAAGATTCCCATGTATTTGAAATTTCTTGCATTTCCTAGCAAAGTGAAAGGAATTTGTTTCCATAGTAGGCTAGTAGTAACCCATATGCATGAGCTTCTTAACCAAGGAAGGACCATTCGAATGTGTTCCACAAATACCCTTGTGTATTTCTTGTAAGGAAGTTTGAGCTTCATCATGTTCAAGACATCATAAGAGAGTACCGTCAAGACCTCGCCGATACAGGGTGTCAGATATTAGGAGATAGTGAGAGGTTTGGCATAAAAAGGTTCATTTTTAGTTTTTGGATAAGTTGGGTGGAATGATATTGTCTTTAGGTAGGAATATATCTTCCATAGGTAGGGGAATCTTGTCAGATAATATGAAATATGATACTTGTATCAGGATCATCATATGTAGGATAAGCCAAGGATTCCACTAAGAACTCAAAATGGGCTTTAGTATCTTCCTGTAGACACATAAAAATGGTTCATTGCATATTCCCCCTTTTTAACATGTCTTCTATATTATGTGTTTGATCTTTATCATTCACTAATATTGTGTCATTCCTCCATTTCATCAATTACTAACATTTCTCTCATTTTGGCCAAATTGATCATCTTCCTAAATTAGTCCAACCAAGTCCCAATCTTCCTAAATCAATCCAAGATCATTCCAAACTTATTTGATTCCAAACTCATATCAATTTCTTATCAATCTCTTTCAATCAATCCTCTGGCGTTGTCAAAGTTCATCGATGCCTCACTGTCACTTTCACGTTTTAGGAGAATTGTCCAATTTCATCGATGTCTCCCTATCTTTATTTATCCTCTGGTGTCATCCAGGTTCATTGATGTCATTATATCATTTCTAATCATTATCGCGAGAATATTGTTAAAGCTCATCAATGCCTCGTGATTTCCAAAACTATTCTAGAACCCCTAGAATTGATCCTAATTCTTATCAATATCATCAAAATCATTTCAATTCTACATTAATACCTTCAATTTGATCAATAATTCACTAATTTACCCCTTGGAATGAGTAACCCATAGTTTATCCCTAAGTCCTAATTGAATAAATAAATAAACTTTATTTATTCCCTTTTCCCTAAGTCTCCAACAATTAATTAATTTTTATTAATTAATTAGCTAATTTTAATTTATGAGATTTTCATACTTTCATAAATCTAATTATTGATTTTGTAAGGAATATTGAGAATATTGAGTTATTAATTGATTTAATGATTCCTAACCTTACCTAATTGCCATATCCCTTAATTGAGGATTCTTATCCTATTAAGGTGCTTCATGAATATCCTCAATATTTCCTTATTTTATCTCCCCCATATCATGCTTCCTAACATCCTACCAACCAATATCTTCATTTATGCATTGATTTTGTGCAATCTCACCTAAATGACTCTCATTTTCTATAAAATGGGATGCATTTAATTATTTAAAGGTTAGATCACTCTCTCCTAGTATTCTCACTTGCAAACTTGTCTTTTTTTTTTTTTTTTTAAATCTTTGTGCAATTGTGTTATTGTCAAAGAGCAACATCAAATCGGATTATGGAGAAGAAAGGACATGGGAGTTACATTTGAAGGGAGTTCTTAGTGTTTTTATGATTTATATTTGTGAACTCTTGTTTTGAATGGCTTTCATGATAGATTAGATAGGTTAGCATATTATTTAGGGTTTTTGGTCTCCTAGATATGCAAATATGCCTTTTTCTAGTCTTACATTTGGTGAACCCGACGTGAACATGCTAAAAATTTGATAAATTTGTTTGCATGCGGGTTTTGTTTTCCGTTTTGTTGTTGCATGCAGGTTTTCAATGATTTGATCATATCTCCCAAATATATGGGAGTCTATCAATGAAATATTTTTTTAGGTTGGGGATGGTATCAGGAGCCAACAGTCCGAAACTCAAATTTCTCTGATTAATTTTACGTGATTTATTGTGTTTTTATGATTTTTCATAAAATATTAATTTTGGGAGGAAATGAGTGATTTTTCTAAAAAATTTACATTTCTGGAAAGATCTTTGAAAAATAAATGGGGTATGTTCTCTGAGTTTTTAATTTTCATGACAAATAATGACCGAAATAAACACATCTTTGAAAACTGGTCTATTTTGAAAAATAGGGTCCCTAGGGCACAAATTAAGGAATTTTTTGAAAATTCTTATATTTTTGGAAAGATAATTGATTTTTAAGAGGGGTTATTTGTTTCCATTTCTACTGTTCTAGTCTAGAGATATATCTAAAAATTGGATCTTTATGACTAGGTAAATAGCATAAAAAAATCAAGGTGCACTTGTTCCAATTTCAATTGATTTGCATGCTTTTCTTTTGTATGCATGTTTATGTGTTACTAATGATTTGTGTAGAATTGTGAGAATCATGGGATGAAGAATGAATAATTAAAAACTACTAATGGTTTCAATGTAGGACATTTGTAGAAGACCTTGTGTTTTCTGAAACCTTCATATGTGTTTTTAGAAGTTAGCAAAAGCTTCAGCTTGGTGCTTTAAAATGAACCAGTTCATTCATGTGCTTGAAGTGTATTTTAGTTTTTAAATCCAAGGAAATGTATGGAATTATCCTCTCCCCTCACCTTCGTGGACCTTGGGTGTAAGAGAAATCCATGCAAGTCCTTTAGTGTGGCTACCTCCCAAGTGCTTTAGTAGAGCTAGTGAGAGTGGATGCCCAACTAGTAACAAGCTAAAGCCAAGTCCATCCAAACTAGGATACAAAATATTTAATTGTGACTAATCTCATAATGAATGGGTGTTGAATGCATTATACCAAGGAGAAGATCTCCCTCAGTACCCTTGTGGTGCATTAAAACCTACAGAATGTAACTTCTGTAGGCTAGGAGGCCTCCATAACGGAGCAAATCTGCCACACATATAACCACCCAAATGGATGCCCTTACTAAACACCATGTAATAATATCCAAAAAACTTCTATCTTTTGGCACGAAAGGTTAGAGACCAACCAAGACACCCCACACTTTTGCGGCTATTAGTTGAGACAACAATCCCTTGGGAAGTGATGACCCTTGGGACTTGAAGCTGTAGACGTCCAAAATCGTCCCTATATTAATTTAATTAATATTCCCATAACACTATAATTAATTTTAATTAATTATATCTATTATATTCTTCTATCTATTTAATTAAATTTATTTAGTTAAATATG
>MU224534.1:941944-953143 GCA_018584345.1 Thuja plicata
AACACAGTCCATGAAACTGTAGCAGTGTAGATGAATCTTTGATGAGGATATTGAGAAGATTGTAAAAGAAAGAAGACACCATGAACATAAGTTGTTTTTAATATCATATGTTGCCATCAATGCCAAAAGGGGAGATTGTTGGAGATTTAATTTTGAACAGTTGATTGATTGTATGTTTGTCATTGATAAAAACATATAATACACAGCAGTACTTCTATATGTAGTTATCCATATGATGACATGAAGACTTGCGTGGATAGATACATGTTGTTGACATGTTTATTATGCTATGTTCATACATGCAGACCCAGATATGATGTTTCAGTAAAGATATGTAATTATTTTATTGACGGTTACAATTCTGGAGGAATAACAGTTTAAGGCCGACATATGTAACATGTTTCTAGAGTTGCACTTATCATCAGGATATGTGTGTGTATATTCATGATTAGTTATAAGTTTTTGATATTAATCTAAAGACGCCAAATGTGTTTCAAGAAGATTGCAAAGTTATGGTCAATTTGGTGAAGCCGACTTAGTGAAGCGACGCATCTATTTAGTTAGTACTTGCGTGGTTTTAATTATGCTTGCGTGCTTAGTAGAGCCAAAAAGGATGTTATGAAGAGTTGTCTTACAGGTCCCATGATCTCATACTTGGTGTATGTACTTATAGAAGGTCATTTGTGATAAGAAGAGTTGCGAAAGCTAGAGATAAGAAAAGCAGAGCAGAGTGTTAAAGTAGCAGAGCTATATTTATCATATGTTGATAATATAGATATTGAAGTTGAAGCTTTTAGAATATAGATAAGATTGTTGTAGTTCTTTATAAGAGGTTAAAGCATCAGCACACAAAAGGAACTGATCAGACAAGTAGTGTCACAAGCAGCAGTTCATCTTGTTGATACAGTGTGTATCAAATATCTAGAAGGTTGTAGCCTTCACCACTTGGATAGTGAGTCCACCACCCCTAACAGGGTTATTGTAAAAGAATCCTAACAGGGTCAGACTTTAACCAAGTCACTATACTACTACATTGTAATGAACAACTCCTAATAGGGTTGAAAGATCTTTTAACAGGGATTACTATAAATAGTATAGCTCTTTGTGGGTACTAATTCCCACAAGGGTTTTTACCATTTGGTTTCCCCATAACCAAATTGATGTTTGTGTAATGTGTTATCTGAATATGTATTTAATTTATATCAATCTGGATTAATAAGTACAAAATATTTAAAGTTTCTGATAACTAATTCACCCTCCCCTCTTAGTTATCCCTGAAGTATTCTAACACCTGAAACCGAAAACAAGAAAAACAAAACATGATCAAGGAAGGGAATACACGAATTCCTATCAAATATATGAATTTGGTTAGGGTAGTAAAAATAGATACTTGTCCACTAACTATGACAATTTGGTTTGGGATAGGATTTGGACCTAAAAACTATCTCCCCTCTCTTACCATTGAGATTAATACGATAGGGCACACTCACTCCTACCAATTCAGGGAAGACGTAGCTTGGTACCTGAAAACCTACCATCACAAAGATGAACATACATGCATATATCATATGGAAAATAATGGTTGAGACTATATTATCGTGTGGATCTTGTCGAAGCAAGTAACTACAACTCTGTCCCATACCATACCAAGCACATCAAACAGTAATGAAAACATATAATGATCCATGTGCATATAAATCTAAGGTCAGTATTGTCAGAAAACCATAATTGAAATGAAATCCTAGCATATACATAAGCATCATAAAATAACCATAAATCACATATACATAATTCATACAACATGATAATAATGGATCCAGAATATACCGAAATATAATACATAAATATCATCTAAATTATCTGAATAAATCCACACATACATCAAAATGCCTAAAAGAGTTTGGCATCCACAAACTAAAAAGCAACCTAAGAGGTGGGTATTACATCCTCCTCCCAAATTAGGCTTACTCCTGGATGCCCAAAATAAACATAGAGAAATCAATCTCTCAACACAGAACATCTAATCCCAGTCCTGAAAGACTCAAAGTGTGGGTCCCATAGGACCCTTCCCAGGTCTCTAATTCAAACACTGAGTATCATTCCCCACTGTAGGAATCTGAAAACTAGCTGCTGGACCTCTACTCACAGAACCACTCACAGAAGCATAGTACATAGGTGGAGGATGATCAAACACTACATACGCTCCATGAGACATACCAACATTACCCACTATAGGCTCAAAAGCTACTGGCCTCTGTCCTAAGGATTGCGGTGCACACTGAGGACAACTAACAGCAAAATGTCCAAACTCTCCACAAGTGAAGCAAGCTCCCTTGCTACCACCTTCCCCAACTGAAGGTGCTCTAGACTGCTGAAAATTTCCCCTACTGACATCCTAATACACACTCTGTGCTGGTTGAACCGACCGATTGTGCCTGCTGTGTTTAATGTCATGTAAGTTCCTAATTCGGGGACCACTAAAAAAAGAAGGATTGTTTCCTCCTTGCTGATGAGACTGACTACCATTTGGAATGGTAGAAGGACCTCTCAAATTCCTAGCTCCCTAAGAATGATTACCCCTGACAATAGAAGTAGGTTCTCTCGAGTGCACTCCTGAATGACCACCATAGCCCAATGCTAGATTCTCCTCTGGAAGGGTAGCTTTAATAACTGCTTCTCTAAGGTTTGTAGGCTCAAAGAGTCTAACTTCCCTAATGATGTGTTCATTTATCCCCCTAACAAAGTGTTGAACCATAAGGGCCGAATCCTAGCCATATCCAACATATTGTTTGAGCTCAAAGAATCGATGCTCATACTCAACCACTGATAGGGTTAATTGCCTCAAGTTGTGGAACTCATCAGCCCTCTACTGTCTCCACTGATTAGAGAGGAATCTCTTTCTAAAATGCTCAAGGAAGAGTTCCTATGTAATGGTGTCCATCTGAAGACTCAACTTCTTCTCCTCTATCCTCCACCATATCGCTGCAAAATTGGAGAGTTGAATTACTACATACCTAGCTTTAGTATTTCTACTAAAGGGATGCATAGAAAAAATCCTCTCTAATGTAATAAGCTAAGTCTCAGCTTCAAATCCTGTTCCTTTCCCATCAAAGGTAATAGGTGGAACTCTCATGAGATCCCTCATGTGGTTCACTGCCACAACCTTAGGATCCACTGCAACAGTCCTCCTTAGAGGGATCCTAGATCTCTCCCTCTCCACTCTACCCTGCATAGGAATATGGTTTAGTAACACCTGTAACAACTACCTAATACCTGGATCCTCTGAACCAATCTAACGCTCTTCCCTCTGCTCATCTCTATTATCTCGATGAACACTCATGGAAGGACTGTGGTCCCTACCCCTTCCATGACCACCCTCTTGGACTCTACCATGACCTTTAGTGGATCTAGATTCAGGCATGATTCCTGAATCAACCAGAGAATCAAACCACAACTTAGAACCAACATCAAACCCACTAACATCAAAAGAAATCAATAATCGTAAAGCAATAGTTTTAAATACATCAGAGTCTTATGTCTATGTTTGTTTCAAGTTTTAAAATAAAAAGAAAAATAATGGGCATACATATTTCCTAGAGCTTCCAGTGTAGAAATGTGGGCTCTGATACCAAGTGTAATGCCCCGCCAGGGAACCCAGGAGAACTTAACCTAAACATGACACTAAGTTCACGGAATTTTTTTTTTTAAAATATTTACAAACAATAATGATAAAAATGCAGAAGCAACACAATGAAGTACATGACATACATGAAATGCAACTCATACATAGATAATATTCCTCAAGGGTTCCTTGACGTAGAATTACTTAAACAAACTAATCTACGATTACAATAATAAAGAATTGACAAAAAGGTTACATATATAATTGATACCATAAGGTATACTACCTAATCAACATCCACTGCACAAATTGTAGGGTATGTAATAATACATAATAATCAATACAATGCATCCTCCAAAGGATGATAACCATTAAATACATATGGTACAAAACACATCTCAAGTAACTGAGCAAGTCTCCAAAAGACTAGGAAGCTGAAACTTCAACAAGGAACATCCAAGCACGAAGAAGAATCTATCCAAATCTCAATGGTAATAAGAATCACTACCACTCGACCATGTGGAACCAAAGGTCCACTCCCACTATGCTGAGGAGATAGTAACAGGCCCATCACACGGGGTATACAATAAGAATACAAACAAGGTACACATGACCTCAAACTCCAATACAAAGGAAGATCCTAGAAGCAATCTAAACCATAAGAAGGAATACTAAACAACACCAAAGGTAACTGACACACATAGGATAACCTAAGATGTATATAGGGAAGTGTCATCACATAAGCCTAACCTTGAAGGTAACCCTATTAGTTCCTCTTGACTTTGGCCTCCAAGTGACACTATGTGGCTCAGTGATCCTTTCGCGAAGACAAGGATCCCAATTCCCATCCTATCATGCGAAAGCACTCAAGGCATGGGTAGAGACTCAGACATCTTATTAGTTCATTTTAAACCCCTTTAATGTAACGTATTTTCACTTATTAAGTAACTTTCCAATGGTTTTAGCTAGTAACCGCTTAGAGTCCTGGACCCCCATTGCAAGCCACTTCCCCACTGTTACACTTAGTTAACCTACCTAGGCTCAAGATCAACACATGAAGATATACATAATCACAAATTGCATCCTGCTCATTCAGGAGAACATAGGTTCTCAAATAACCAAACAATAACCACAGTATCCTCATAAGACCATAAATCACATCATAACTAAATTAGGTTGGGTATAGGAAATCAGGACTATGACATCATCATAAATTACAAATTAACATCATAACAGATACCATGCAAAATTACAATCCCAAACCTCTGGATTTAAGTCCTAAAGGTCATCTAACCCAATAGATACCCAAAACTTGATAACATAGAAGAATATACAAATCATTTAATCATGCACTCAAAACACCTCATGGTCAAATTAGGGTAATGACATGAATACACACGCCATAAAGTAACAAAAATGATAAACACTCCCCCCGGCCTCTGTATACATCCTAGGTCAACTAATGCCCCAAAATAACACATATAAGCAAAAGAGATCCATACAGATGCATAGGAATAAAAACATCCTAAAGGAATAAAAAAAATGAACTATAAGCATTTAATAATTCCTAGATAGCTCATACATAAATCCCATTTATACAATCACCTAACCAGAAATAACTAAGATATTTACATTACCTTTATTTAAAAGCTACCTCCAGTAATTAAATAAACTAATCAGAATATTCATTAATTATAACAATTAATTGTCCACACCTAAAGTCACGACATCACCTTAGGATTACTACATCAAGATTAACAATAATTACTTTTGATTAATCAATCAAATTTGTTAGTAAATCATATTAAAATATTAACTATAATTAATAATTAATACATTAATTTAAGATTAATATTATACAAATTATATTAATTTAAATCAATGATTAATGTATAAATCATAATTAATATTGAACATAATAAACTAAAACTATAATGTCCTGCACTAATTAAATTATAAATTAGTTATTATAACTAATTAAAATCTAATATCCTTAACTTTCCTTCTTTAAATAAATTACCAAACAAAAAAAACAAATTTCTTAATAACCATAAAGCAAATTGTTTTGTTTATTAATAATAAAACATAATTAAATTAATTTAAAACTAATTATGCAAATTAAATAATAAAATTACATATTAATAAAAAAAGAATTAAATAAAACTTTATATTATTTAAATTAAACAAAATATATAAAAAAATAATTTATATTGGGGGGGTCCTGTGGCCCCCACCCTGACCACATTACCCGCCGGCCTCCCCTTTGGGAGTACCGCCGACAGCCTTGCCATGCGGCGGCAGGGTACCTGTTGTAAGGCAGGCCCTGCCTCCCACGGCAGGGTACTGCCGCGGTCCCCTTGGGAAAGGGACAGGGGGTGCGGTGGCCCCCGCCACCCGCCTCCCCAAACCTTAAATAAATCCCTTTGTTTTTAATAATTTATTTTTGTTTTACAAACAAATTTTATAATGACGTTTCCCTTTCTAAAGTAAGTTTAATATATATATTTTTTTATTTATTAGGAAATTCCGAATTACAGAATTAGTAAATTTCATTTTATCTCTTTTCCTATTTCGTCTTTTCCCATTTTAATTTGACTGGTGTAATTTCTAACTCTGTATTTTTTTTTTAACAGAGAGGTGTTTTTTTAAAACAATAATTTTCAAGAGCAATCTCAAAGGGGGATTTTTTTTAAATTTTTTTTTAAACACTATATAGTTAAACTATAGTCTAGGTTAATTTTTCATTTTCTAAGAGATTCATAGGGAATTTTCCAGTGAAATTTCTACAACACTTCTGTACTAGGGTAATATATATTTTTCTACAAAAATTAAAGATCTAGGTTTCCAGAAATACCCATTTCAACAATAAATTCAAACTAGAAACCCTTATACCCATTTACTCCTAATGCTATAAAATGAAACCCTTTATGCCCACAAACACAGATCTGGCATGCAAGCTTGAATAAAACCTCAAATTGATCTAAAACATATTTTTCCAATTGAAATCTTTAAACATAAAATAATCAAGCAAGGAATGACCAAACAAAGGATTCTTAGCTTTTCTAGATGCATAGAAGATAGGGATCCGAAAAACCAGAATTGACATGAACAAGACCCTACCTCAATATATGTTGAAGAATACACAATGCAAAATCCAAGCAAGGAGAATTCTAAAATTATGCTCCCAAAACCAAGCACACACCAAAGCTTCCAAAAATGCTCCCAAAAACATGTTATTTTCAAATGAGAGAAGAATCCCCCTAATGAGGATCAACTTCCCCTAATTAAGCAAACCCTCATGACAACACATTCAGTTAACTCCTAAAAGGACTCTTCTCCAAAATTGAAAGAAAATAACAATTAATTAGTTAAAATATCTAATTACTTGCACAACTCAACTTTGACTCCTAAAATCAAGTTGAGATCTCTTGAGTTTGAAAATACTTTTTCAACCAAATCTTGCACATGTAATTAGTAAAATATTAATTTAAATAACTTAAATACTTAAATCACAATTATCCATGCAACTTAATATTTAATTATTTAATAAATCATAAAAGCTCCTTTGCTCTAATATTCAATTAAATATTAATATTCAACAATTGCACTTTAATTAAACTTTCAATTAAACATAGGTATTTAATTTAATTTTCAATTAATTAAATACCCTATATTTAATAATTAATTGCAATAATATTCAATTAAATAAATAACATGATATAACACTCAAATAATCAAATCAAGCAACTGAAACTGAAAATAAGCAAAATCAAACATGATCAATGAAGGGAATACACAAATTCCTATCAACTATATGAATTTGGTCAGGGTAGTCAAAACAGATACTTGTCCACTAACTAGAACAATTTAGTTTGGGATAGGATTTGGACCTGAAAACTATCTCCCCTCTCTTACCATTGTGATTAATGTGATAGGGCACGCTCACTCCTGCCAATTTAGGGAAGACGTAGCCCGATACCTGCAAACCCGCCATCACAAAGATGAACATACATGCATATATTATATGGAAAACAATAGTTGAGACTAGGTTATCTTGTGGATCTTGCCGAAGCAAGTAACTACGACTCTGTCCCATACCATACCAAGCACATCAAATAGTAATGAAAACATACAATGATCCATGTGCATATAAATCTAAGGTTAGTATTGTCAGAAAACCATAATCGAATTGAAATCCTAACATATACATAAGCATCATAAAATAACCATAAATCACATATACACAATTGATACAACATGATAATAATGGATCAAGAATATACCGAAATGTAATACATAAATTTCATCTAAATTATCTGAATAAATCCACACATACACCAAAATGCCTAAAAGAGTTTGGCATCCACAAAATGAAAAGCAACCTAAGAGGTGGGTATTAAAATGATCCTGTCACTGCTCATAATCCATCACAGGATCCTATTGTTCCTTATGTTCCCCCTTGTGATTCAAGCACATCTATGTAAGTTTTTCATTAACCCCTTACACTTCAAATGGGTTCCCCTAGTTATATTGAGTCTATTCCACTTCATGGTCCTATAAGTTCTTCCATATCATACACACCTCAAAATAATGGACTCGCATCCTATAGCAAGTATCCTAGTGGTCAAAGAAAACATTATCAAGTCAAAGGGTTAGACCTCCATGCAAAAGGTATATTGAAACCCTTACATGTCCAAGAAAATTTAAATGGTCATGGTCTTAATAACAAATCTGCATCTCAAGGCGTTGGTATCCCTTCAAAATCCGAATCCAGATGTATACCTCCCCCTTCAACCCTTCCATCCATCTTAGGTCCATATATTCCTCCCTCCACTAGTTCACAATCCCCTTACCCTTTCCCACATGCAAGTCAGAAAAGGCATACACCCTGGAGAACCTTCCATCCATCCAAAATACCTCCATACAAGTCCTATCCATCCATGAATTCCATTCCCTTTCAAAGCAATTTGGATACCAAACATAAAGTCTACAAGTCAAGCAATCCACATGCTATCAAGGATCAACATGTCCAGTATAATCGACATGTACATATAGGTTCTGAAATCCATTGTGCAAGCAATACATTCTAAGGACCCTCAAAATAATGAAAAATCAAAAAAAATGTGGATTCCCAAGAAGTTCCTTGAAGCACAGAGTCCCAAAGAAAAGTCTAAATTGGCATCCAAAATTGCTATCCCTCCATCTAGATGTCTTCCACCTTCCAAATCTATTTTGGGTCCTTGTTTCCCAAAATCCATATCCATTCCTTCATTATTCCTTCAAAATCCAAAATCTCATTTTCCTCTATCACTCCATCACCCCTCAAGGTGTGTGCCAATGTTGTTCTTGCATCCATTCCCTTCCACTTCAAACAAAGCTGGCGTACATTCCCTTCATTATTCAACACCTATTTTCCAACCTTTCATCCAACCTATCCAATCCCTTGCATAAATATTTTCCCATCCTTATCTAATCACTCACTTCATATCCCTTTGTCATTACCCTACCAACGTCTTTGCACAATATCTTTCAAAAGCACATTTCAAAGAGTAAGGCACTTGAGTCCTCTGTCCATGTCACTTCATGCGTCCAATTTTTTCCAAAATGTAAAAAAAATGTAAAAAAAAAATGAAAAAAGAAAAAAATGAAAAAAAAATGAAAAAAGGAAAAAGTTGCCTTGATGAAAACTTGACAAACAGGAATCTTGGCAACGCAAAAATGATTCAAGAGAAATAATTGTCCAATAGTGAAAACCTGGCAAACAGGCACTTTGGGCAAGTACCATGATGAAAACACGGCAAACAGGTGTCATGTGTAATTCTATGAGCTTCTTGCAGTATATACTTGGGGGAAGATTCCATTTGTGTTATCCTCCATTATCCCCAGCATGTCCTCCATTAGCCTATGTCTATCATATCCCCTTTTCCCCAGCTTTGATCTTGACACAATCTTCCTTGAAGCATCACATGTCCTATCTACTTTATGTTGGCTTGATCCCTTTGGTCTACATTGCCTATCCTATCGCAACCTTTCACCCATATATCCCTTATCCCTGATTGGTCTTGCATATCCTATCCATATCCTATAATTTTCCTATTTATATCCTGTCATTTTCCTATTCATACCCTAACATTTTCCTATCAAACTCCCTAGCTTGGTCTTGATGAAAATAAGGACGTTCAATGCAAAACATGTTTTCATAGGAAAACCTCTTGACATGTCCATTTCTCACATTCTATCCACTGCACTATCTCATTACCCTATCATTATCTTAACCAGTCCCCTCGCTTGGCACAAAAATTGTTATCCCATTTCTTGGATAGTCCTTGGCACCTAACTAGATCTAATGCAAGCGACCCTCGGCCTTCATCAATCTACTAGTCCATTTCTCCTTTCAAAATTTCCTTCCCTTGCCAGACACTGGGGGCAATTTCAAAAAATCCTAAAAATTCAAATAATATCCTGAAAAAATCCTAAAAATTCAAATAAGAAGCTCAAAATTAAAAAAAATTAAAATAATGTCCTGAAAAAATTGCTAAAAATTTAATATGTCTTGAATTTTTTTTGCTAAAAATCAAATATGATCCTGAAAAAAACATCTCTAAAAATCAAATAATTTCCTGAAAAAAAATCTCAAAAAAATCAAATATGATGCTGAAAAAAATCCTAAAAATCATAAAAAGTCCTGAAAAAAGATCATCACAAAAAAATTCAAATATATCAAAAAATCCTAAAAATTGCAAAAATCTCTTCAAAAATCTGCAATAAATTTGTACATACTTGTCTTCTTTTTGCGTATCGATCATCATGTTTACAGACATCCATGGAAGATGCATCATTTTGTGCTTAATGAAATCATATTCCCACAAATGCGATCTGAATCATTGTGACTCAACATTCAATCTGGTTGGACTGTTCAATCTTTCGACCTTTTTCTATCAATCAATCTGTCCAATTTATCAATCAATTATCAAATCTCAATTTGCAATCTAAGCTATCAATCAAAGAAAATTTAATGCAAGTAACAAAAGATCAGAATGGTTGTTGGCTCACATTGTTTTAGTGAGTGTTTTATCTTTTATTGATTTTATTTTTTGATCATGTTCCTATGCTACTCGATGATATTATCTGAACTTATGAGAGTAGCCGGGATGGTTCATGACTAGTTTTTTGATTTATCGTCTGGGGCATGTCTGCTATATGCTTCAGGATGGATAAGATCATCCTCTATCTGCATCGTGTTTGTTTACGCAAAAGAATAGTTTTCTCATGTAGACACCTAAAATTTACCAGGTGTATCTAAAACATTTTAAATTATAAATCTCAGCCAAATGCTTCAAAATATCATCTCAATGCAAATCAAAAGGACATTTAATCAATGCAAATCAAAGAAGCAAAATTCAAATCAAATTAAAAGATTAAATAATCATGAAATCAGTTAATTAAAATTAAGCCTAAAGGGATTAATCAAATTATGCAATTGATTTTCAATTGTATAAATCAAATAAAAAAGAATCAAATCCAACCCATTTACCCTTCCATGGCTAATTTAATTAAAAGATGGAGTTATTTAAATT
>MU224534.1:975463-986937 GCA_018584345.1 Thuja plicata
TGCTCAAACTGTCTCCATGATGAGATGGATTGTGTGGGTAGTGATTCATATACTTGTCTGGCATTATCTTTTAATGTCCTGACAAATAGCCTCATCACCTGATCCTCTATAGAAACCTCATAATCTTTTATGAATGTATAAAATGCATCCAAGTGTTGTAGTGTTGATTCATCCCAATTTCCATGGAACTTTGGTAGAAGTTGTGAAATTTTAGGGGATAACTTATTTGGGATGCATTGAAATCTCCTCAGATCCAATGGCCTGATACCATTTGGAATAAAAGGCTTTCTTTGAAATGATGGATACATTTGAAAAAAAAATCCACCATCTCCTTCTGAGTCTTCTCCCTCAATAGAGTCACTTACTGAAATGCTTTGTTCAATAGAGTCACCACCTTCTTATCAGAAGGAAAATAATTACTATCTTCTGAGTTCTTTTCTCCTAGTAGAGTCTTAAATATATCACTAGAGCTTCTAGGTAAAATACAAAAATGTTCTTTTGAACAACTCCCCAGTAGAGTTTCCAATTTGTTGGTGCTCAAATCGACAGATTGGATTTCCTATGGACTTTGTCTATCCAATGATGAGAAACCCAAGTGGCCAAATAACAAGTCACAACCAAGGCAAGGTTGGAACTTCTGCACTTTTGGCTCTGCAAAACCAAGGCTGGTAGGCCTATACCTTGACTTGTCCTTCAAGTTACAAGGCTTTTTATAGAAGATAAGTAACAGTTCAACCTTCTCTCTTAAGCATGGCAAGGCACTTGAAAGAAATCTAACTGAAAGAAATATATCATGAACTGTAAATTGAAATACTTTAAGTAATTGAAAGAATGTTTGTTAAATGTGTATGTAATTTGAAATGAACAGATAGATAAGATATCACAAAACTATAAACAATGAACTAAATAACTATAATCCAAATAAGAAATAAAGGCTAGTGCCTTAATCAACTATGGACAATAGAGTCACTATCATTCCAATCTTATGTTCAACCTCAGAGATAGTTTTACAAGAAAACTTATCACTTTAAAGGTGTTTTGGAATGTACATGCAACCTACAACAAATTCAAAGATATTTCAAAAGGGTAATACTTCTCAGATGACAACCCAATTGACTGAGGCCTCAATCAATAGAATTTAACCATGCAAAATGAGAAAACCAATTGAAAATATAAACTATATTTAATCAAATAAAGAAGCATGCACATCAAACTGTCACTTTAAATAATTTCTATTGGTTTATCCAAGGGACTAATTGTAAAGTGATTAATGAAATAATTGCATATATGAAGAAAAAAGACTTATCTTTATTGATTTTAAATAAATAGTACATCTAGGTCCATGTTATAGTTGTTGATCCAAAACTATCCAAACATGTGAAATTGTATTATATTGTATTCCCCTCTCTTTATATTTTACATTATGTATATATATGTGTTTGAGTGGCTTTCACACCTCTTTAGGGTGAAAAGACACAACTCTTATTACAAATTATTTTGAAAAAATAATAAACTAACTAAAAAATTACTACCTAACTTTTGGATTTGGCTTTGGTCAAAAATCCAAAATACCTCGTGAAAAATTAATATTTCTATTGGAGATAGGAAATTTGATTTCCCGAACTGGGTTGTTTTTATATGTTTAAATTTCAACCATCTTTAGCCTCTATCAAAATCATCTTTGTAGCAGGTCTAAATTCCAGCATTTTCTGAAGGCTTCAATTAGTTAGTTCTATTTATTTGTGTCATAAAGCTTCCTTCCTTTGATATTTTTTAGTATAGAGAAACATGCTTCTTGATAATGGATTGGGACTTCTAAATTATCAAAGTTTAGGGTACCACCAGAGCCTAGGTATATCAACATAAGACTAGGAAAAGTTGACATGTGTCTCTTTGAAAAACTGTGAAAAGGCTTCTTTTTTCTGATTCTATTAAGGATGCTACTCTCTTCAGAATACGTGGGGACTCCTCTGTTCCAAACTTTGAGAGGCAATGTTGGTTCAATAAGTATTTTAGATTTCTCTTGATACATACAATTTGGGAGAGTGTCAATCCTTCCATCTTCAAGCACCTCAAAGAGGTTTTCACCCTCAGATACGTCTTTTCTTTTTACCTTTTTAGGATCTAACACTGCCACTGAGTGGTTTTCACCATTAGATCTATTGATTATTTTCACATTTTTTATGACTAAAAGGATTGGCACCCTCTCCAAAATAATCCATGTCACTGATTTGTTTTGGAAATCTTGATTTATGATCCCCTGGTGGTAGATGATCTTTGATTCCAAGATAGTTGATAATTGCATCATCATTATGGAAAACATCAAGTTTTGGATTATTGGGAGAATGCCAAGCTATAAGCTTGGGGTGGATAAGGGGCATTGGATCATTTGGGTCAATTTCAAAGGTTGAGATGGTATTGATGGAAAATTTCTCAAATTTTATGATTGTATCGGAAAGGTCTATTTCCATACTCTCATTTGAATCGTGTATCATAGGATAATTCTCGCTTTCCTCACAATCATCGAGAGTAGGATCATGTGAATCTAATCCTAGTGGTTTTGTCCTTGAAATATTCCACTCATGATAATCATTACTATAGGAATGAACAACATCAACTCCTATCTCTTTGGTATAGTCAAATAATTAATCCCATTCATAAGCATTAGAATCATCATCATCATCCCTAAGTCTGTTAATGAATTTTGTCACTATCTTTTGCTTTTCTGGATCTACATACATGCCATGTTTTTGAAACTGTAATGCAGGAGCTTTAGAATTCTTGTAGAAAGGTGTAATATTTTCTTTAACTTTAGATTCCTTTGGTCCTTCTCCTTTGTATCAAAATCCTGTGGTGTCCCTTTGGTAATTTGGATTTTTCAGAATTTGTTTTATAACACGCTCTCTTTGCAACCCTATAGGTTCACTTCCTTGATATCCCATCTTTTGCAACACAGTATATCCCTTACTATATACATCGGGTGATATATACTCATGTTTTTCATCTTCTTGATCTTTATGGTGTTTAATAAAGTTGTTAGCATTATGCTTAGCTACCTCTTTTGATATAGTGCCCCCACTTATAAATGTGCCATAAACAAGCGTAGAAGGGGCTTCTGATTGTTGTTTGGTAATCAAAGATTTTCCATATGACTTAGGAGATAAGGGTAACTCTGTGATACATAAAGTTTGACCCAAAATGTATTTTCCCATACTTTTCTCTTTTATGTATATTTTGATCCCATTGGATTTAGAGGTTGATGCTTCATTACTTGGATCAATGGGTGTTGTTATAGGAGATCCAACACAATTATAGGGTACCAAGGATTCATGTGTTGTCTTCATAGTGTTGCAATACTGAAAAGGATTCAGATCTCCTTTGATGGTTATTTCTTGACCATTATGTAGAAACCTCAAACACTGATGATAAGTTGATGACACAGTTGTTATGCCCTGCATACCCGTCCCTACATTTTGTAGGAAAAATGTTGGGTCCCCCTTTTGCTTTTTCCTTGTTTTCTTTTCCTTTTGTTTTTCTCCGGCCTTTGCTTCTGCAAGGGTCATTTTATTTACTTTTTGGTTCTCCTTCCTCCATGATCCGGTCCTAGAGTGTTTTGTCTTCTATGTCGGCCAGATCTTTAGACTCCAGGATTCCCTGTCATCGCTTCCTCTTTTGTTAGAGGGTGTGATTATATGGGATCCCTAGGCCCAGAGTCCAGAGGGTTTTCTTTTCAGGGTTCATGGAAGGATGCAACATGTTTTTACCCTAAGGGTATAAATAAGATTTTACTATCACTTTCACATTTACCACAAACAAGATTACCAAGAGCATTCTAGAGAGATTAAGGTGATTTAACGATAATTAAGTGCAAATTGCTCTTGGTTCTTAATGGTGATTATCAGTTGTGTGTTCATGGTCTGTGAAAGCTTCCCAATTGTAGAGTGCCTCATGTGCTCCTCCTCCCACATTTTTTGGTGTTAAGGTAGGTCCTTCGGCTCTCCCCTTTCTGGTTTCATTTTTGCTTTGCTTGTATTTGTTTTTCTCCTTCAGTTTTGGTCTTTGTTTGTTTTGCTTCACTTTCTAGTATTTTTTTGCCTCCCGTTGGTGAGATGACTCTGCAGGAAGGTTGTCTACCTCCCTCACATTATTTTCTGTCTTGTAAATGGTGTATGATAGTGTGAATATTGTAGATTCTTGCAAGTTCCTGTGTAAAGGTCTTGGACTTATTGTAAATGGTAGGTAGTCTTTCTGTAGAGTGTTGACATTCCTATAAATTGTGTCATTCAAACTTCTCTTGTATATTTGATTCTGTACATTGTCCTGGTAACCCTTCCCATGGTGAGCTCATCACGCTCTGTATGTTAAAAAACAAAGTTTAGAGCTCATCCACATGGTGTCCGCCTGGCTCAAACTCGGCACCTCGCTTGTTCAAGCTATGGTGGTTTTCTCTCTCCTTTATCACTTCAGCATTGATGGAAAGATTAATTTCCCCATAAGTGAGCATTCAAAATCATCACATATGGCATTTTTTTCACTTGTGTCAACCCACCTATCGCCATTAAGGGCCATTATGCTATCTATCATGGACCACGTGACAACATATGTCAGCCAAGTATGGCTCTCTACCTGGTCACTTTGATAAAGGCTAGTTTCTATGGACTGCAGGTGCTGAGAGGTCCCCGGGGTCTTCATCCCATTTTTTCACATAAACTAATACCCTAAAACCTTAGGGTGTCTATCAGAATCCAACCATTTCCAACTGTTATATTCTAGGATTTTGATGCACACTAACATTTTTGAAGAGGTGCGAGAAGGCGATGAACTCCCAGAGTCCATAAAATTATTTTTATCATATCATATGTATTGGTGGTTCTCCATTCTTGTAGGTTTTAGGTTATCCAACAACATGTATGAAGTAACAACTCCTCCTGGAAGTTTGGAGATTCTAACTAACTCCACTCAGGCGGCCACAAAGACAAAGGCAGAAAAGATGCTTGCCAAGCTCCCATTAACCTCCAAATACCTGAGGGAGGGTGTTCTTGTGGGGTCCAAAGTAGAATCCAAGCTACAGGAGATCACAGATATAGAGCTCAGACTATGGGCTAAATTACAGGGCCTTGTCCAAATGATGTACGAATAAAGGGCTTTCAAAGATGATATGGCGAAGAACATGGCCGCCTCTGGCATCATCAAAGCTGAAAGTTTCCCCTGTGCGGTGTAAGAATCAAAATTGATCCTTCAACTGGTGGTGCACTAAAATTCTCCCACCTGGGTTGTTTTTCTTGTTGATTCTCTACCACTGAATTACCCAATGGCTATTGTTACTCTGGATGCTGCCACTTTTTCTTCGGGGCTGGGAATCCCCCAGATCAAGGGGGCAAATTTTATCTCCCAGTCTGTATCACTGAAGGAGTTTGAATAAATTTGCACTCTTGCTGGAAACATCTCAATACTCATTGGCTAAAGTCCTCGAGAAGGGCCTATAAGAAGATGAAGCTAGAGATTCCCTACGGAGACTTCAAGGAATGTATACAGGCAAGAATCATCTTATTATGCAAGATCTTCAGAGAGCCCCATGCCAAAGACCTTTTAGTATGGATGTATTATTTCCTCTACTACATTACCACCTATAGTTAGACCTTCGACTCGACAACCATCATCATCAATCATGTAGAATTCCAGCTGAAGAATGTCCTCCAGAATTTGAAGTTCTACATGACCTCATATGTATTATGGGCACTGGCCCAAAAGAGACCTGCTCTTCAGGGTTTGCAAATAGTGGGCATTCTCAGGAACAGGCCCAACCATCTTATGCCATGGGAACATTATCCCTAGATTTAGTGGGAATCTTCTTTCCCCCATTTTTGTAGGGTAAATGATACAATATTCATTTACCATAACATTTTGAAACTCACTCAGGATTCTGGGTACCGGTTGTTGCAAGAGGAAATGACCATGGTAAGAACATACAATAATTATTTCATTCAATTTCAACAAAATTCTTATATTCTGGTAACCGGGTTCTTTGGGAAGCCCTACCTACTCCCCAGGCATTATGGGGATAGGATTATTCTTTTGGAGTTCTTCAGAAAATTCATGGAACTCCACACATTCTTTACCTTAAAGAAGGTTACATCCATTCTATTCCCAATCACTTGCAGGAACTATTCTTGTAGTCTCACAGTGACTAAGGAAGCTGATAATGACCTAAAGAGTCTAGGACTAGCAAAATTTCACCTTACCAGAAACAATTTTTATCTAGTTGATAAGATAAGAGAGGCGCTACCCCAAGCATCCACATTGCATAAAGTTCACACTGAAGATTTCTGGGTGGATTGTCAGGATAGTTTTGATCTCTGGGCCCGACAACATTCACAGATGTCCAAAGGTTTGATGACGGCCCTCGGCCTTCGGTGCTTCCTGAAATATTTTTTAGATGATTGGTCTTTGGAGGACCCAACATACAAAGAACATGGGATTGACAAGTTGGATCTCCCTTCAGTGGATTTTGACACCCTAAAGAATTTAACAATTGAGGTTGTAAGTCACAACATCATCGAGAACAACCACAAGTATTTTGAGAAAGCATGCAAGAGAAGCACCCATAAGGGTCCAATCTTGTGGGGGTCTACTTCAACCTTCGGAGCCATGAGACCAAGAAAAGACAAGGGGAAGGAAAAGAAAGACACACCACCCCAAGTTACTCCCCATTTTGTAGCAAATTCATGATCAACTGGAAGCGTCTAGACAGATGAGCCAAAATATAAGTGCTCATCTCACCCATGGTCCCCTAGTTACTCTAAGGGGATCTATCCACCCAGTAGGATCCCCTTCATTAGAGGCACTCATGAGCTGGCAGAAAGAAGCCAAGGCACAGTCTGTAGATATTCTAGATGTTGAGGCTCCATTAAAATTAAGAAGAAAGAAGCAAAGGGTAGACAATCCCCTCAGCACACACACGGGCCCCAACATGCCCAATGTTCCCTCAGTGGAAGTTTGTTTAGACTCCCCCAAACTAGAGAATCTTCCAGATACCTCCCCTCTGCATGATTATTTTGATGACATCTTTGGGACCGATGAGATCATGAATCTACATAGGGAGACATGAAAGCCGGTGGAAGAAATATCCGCACAGGAAGTAGAGGTAATCCCCGATGAAGGAGAGACACCAAAAAAGGAAGTGTTTCCAAAGAGGGAGGTTCGAGAACCTAAAAAGGATCCAAAACAAGAAGAAGCACCAAAGGATCCACAAGATGTGGAGGAAACACTAGTCTAGGGGACCGAGAAAAATCTGAGGCAAACAAATAATGAGCAATCGACAATTGGGGAAACCGGATGTTCGGGATCAACCGTACCCCCAACTATCACGCTCCAAATGCCTTTAGTTAATCTGGGTGATCAAGTGCCCTGGAGTACGACATTCAATGAGGTGGTCTCAGTGACCCAACAAAAAAACATTGGTCAGACATCTTTGCCTCCTCTGGAGGATGTGCCCATGGAGAAGGATTTCCTGGCGAATGACGCCGAAGATGAATATAATAGCAAGATAAGGGGAAGAACCCCGAAGATATAAATATTGATGCAGTAGATGCTAAAAAGGATGGGGAGAACCCTAATAATACAGATGATGTTGGTGTCGGCAGAGATGGGTTCCTTGACACCATAGAATAGAAAGCCACTAGGGCGGAAGACACTGAAAACCCCAGAGAATAGGAAAAGGAGAAAGAGTCTAATGTGATTGTAGCTACTGGAGATACACCACCAAAATTTGAAGAAGGCACTGATGCCCAGGCCTTAGCAATAAGACCACCCCAGCTGCCATAATGGCTAGTAGAATCTAGGAAAAGAAAATTCCTGGTGGTAGCACATGTCCCCCTCTCCTTGGCCGAGATGATGGCCTAGAATGCAGAGGCTAAAAATCCCAAGAAAGCCCAGACCATCCATACCCTCCAAACAGGTCTGGTTGGAAATACGGTTCCAATAGTCACAACCCCTCCCCCAGATACAAATGTGAAAACAACCAGAGCCAAAGACTATGCATTCATAAAGGTGCCTTTGGGGAGGAGAGATAAGTAGGGTGAGTTGGACCTTCTAAGAGAGGCTACCCAGGCAGTCAAAGCCCGATATGACAAATAGGTGCATAAGTTAAAGGAGGAAAGAGAGAAAAACCAAAATATCCTCAGGCTTCTCACAAAACTAATGTAGCCACTGGCCGAGATCCATCTGGAAGCCTCCACTTCTGGACCACCGCTTCCACAAGGTGACATGGATGCTCTTAGGGCCATGAAAAAGAAGGTGCAAGTAGTAGATGGGTGGATTGCAGAGAAGATCAAGGCCATAAGGCAATTCTTGGAGATGACACTCTCAGACCTTTAACTGGTCAGTAATCTTTTGGGCCAGGTAAACAGTGTCATCATCCTATATTAAAGGGACGTAGAGAAATATGAGGAGTGGAGGACCATAGTAGAAGAAGTAATAAACTTTAGGGAGGAAGCCACCATAGAGGTTGGAATTTTGGGAGAAGAACCCTTCAAATTCCTCCAGGCCTAGCACTCCAGACCTGGCCTCAAAATTGAGGTAAGAAAGTAACTCGTTATGACCCTAAAAGAGAAGATCACGATGGTTCGGTATTTTTTGCACCTATATAAAGCATGTTTTGGAAGGGTTTCACAAGTTGATCCCTTCACCACCAGGATTTGTGCCCCAGAAGAATATTTCCTCAGTAAATTTGATGAGCTGATGGAGTCCTGGTATTAGTCTACCATAGACTTTGATGGAGGAAAAATGTCAAGGATATCCAAGATGATGCTCTGGGATCATGACTCAGTGAAGATAGTCAAAGAACTCTAGGATGGGGCCAGATACATCAAAGAGAAGTTTAGAATCATCAACGACTAGTGGGACAATGTCAAGGACATAGATAGAGATGACATTAGCAAAATTTTTGAGACTTTCAAGAACAAGGGGAAGTAAATATCTCTGGACTTTGGATATTTTCACTAGCAGGGTGCATTTTTGAACATTCATTATTCTTTGAGCGTAAGCTCCCAGACTCCAAAATTCCAAATCTGAAGTTTTGTATTCTTTCAGTGACCCGTGTCCAGGTTCCATGGATCTGACTTGTCATTGTCAAATAGTTAATGAGGGGGTCAATAGGTAGGTGATCCCAATAAGGCATGTCAGGTAGAGGAATGGCTTTGACAGGTGATTTTCCCAAGGTGCCGCTCCAATATTAACAACTTGGTGCATCGAAGATAGTGAGTTGCATTTTTCATTAATGAGGCATGTAGCCTCAAACTCTGGGAAGATGAAATTTCTTCTATTCTTACTCTGGCACTCTTTCCAATGCCAATTCTTCCATCCTCTCTTCTTGTCTTCTTCCTCTGTCATGTCAGACCTCTAATATTTTCAAGGTGATTGTAAGTGGTGCAGGTAGTACCGACCACTAGATATTGTATTTTAATGGTTGACTGTATAGTTAGATTAGGTTAGTTTTATGGAAAACTATGTTTATAAATAAGAAGTCTGACCTCATTTCAAGGGTTGAAGAAATTGATGATTTTGCAGTCCAATACTATTAGCATTTCATTTCTCATTAGTTGCAGGAGCTCAATGCTCAGTAGTTCTTAGTAGTTAGATGCTCCCTTGGAGCCATAGATGTGCACACCAGTGATGCTGCAACACTTTGTTAATGAAGAAGGAAGAACAATTTCTGGCAATGATGTTTTGATGTTCTGATCTCTGAGTTAGCAATCCCTTTTGTGCTACATGTTTCTAATATCCTTTTCTCTGATGTTTTGTTAGATTAATGATCTCATTTCTCCTTGCTATTGAATATGTAGGAAATGATGGTTCTGTATGCATTCAGTATTTATTATAGTTCATTAGAGCATTATTGATGTTGGTCTATCTTTTATTATTTATTTGGTAAACTCATGCGTGATTTTAGGAAACCTCAACCTACCATCAAAATGCCCGTAGAAGATGAGTGAAAAACCAACTATCCCCCCAAACAAAATAGTCGCTTGCCCAACTTAGCTCCCCGCACTGTCAAGACCCAACACTTAGGTGCTTGAAGGCCCAAATAATTTCTTCCCTGGACAACCTTTATAGGCAAAGTTGGTCAGTACCCTATTACCTAGTGACAACTTATCATCTGTTGATGAGACCGCTCACAAACTCCTGTCAAAAAAAACTTGCATAGAATGAATCCAAGGTCTCCCCAAAAGAATGTTATATGCTAAATCCATATCAAGGACTTTAAAAAGTGCATCTTTGACTACAGGACAAACTCTGATAAGAACAAAAAAAAACCCTTAGATGACCTTTCTTCTTCATTAAAGCTTTAATTGTGATTTTCTTCTTTGGATCTACAACATTTTCATAAAATCCCAATGCAAGGACTAGTTTTAAAGTACATATATTCAAGCCATCTCCTCCATCTATCAACACTCTTTGATTTTATGATTTTTCACAAGGTCTTCTATATGGAGTGGAGCATTATGTGGTTGATTAATGGTTAGATCATAATGCTTAGTGAAGGATAGGTAATGTGGAGTTGTCAAATGTCTCACCATATCTTGGAATTGAGCTTGATCTATATTTGTAGGAACATTGGTTTCTATTGGGATTAATGGGAAGTAGTACTGAGAGGGGAGGGGTGAATCACTACCTCTAAAACTTTTAACAATTTTCACCTTTCATCATTGGTAAACAATCTTTATTGTATTACCGACCATTTCTGATGTTCTTCTTATGCATGTAATATTAATTCACAATCTTGAATTGTTTGCAACATTCATAGAAACATTCATGAAAATAATAAACACATAACACAAGATATGATATCATAGAAAACTCCTGTTAGGAAGTAAAAATTGCAGTGGGGATGGAACCCACAAAACTTCACTATATACAAAATAGAAGGGAGCTGGTAAAGGCTTACAATTGATCACTTCTGATGATATACCCTGTTAGGAGTATTAAAGTGGAGACCTGTTAAGATCTACTCTATTAAGAGCTTTAGCAACACTGAATTAAGTGTGCACTCGGTTAAGAGATTTATAATATGACTGTTAGGTCTACCTTTCTTGAAAATATTTCTTAAGAGTACTACACTTGTTAGTGTAGACGTCCAAAATCGTCCTTATATTAATTTAATTAATATTCCCATAAAATTATGGTTAATTTAAATTAATTATATTTGTTATATTCTTCTATCTATTTAATTAAATTTATTTAATTAAATATGATTCATCTCCCTTAGTATTTAAATTTAATTTAAATACTATCCTTTTTAATGTATTGAATCCTATTTAATACATTATCCCTCATTAATCCCCTTTAAATAAATTTTTAATTTATTTATTCCTTCACATGACTTATATTCTACTAAACCATAATTAATCTAAATTAATTTGGATTAAGCTAATTTGAACCTAGATCCTACCCTACCTCACATCACTCTCACCAAA
>MU224534.1:1012687-1023057 GCA_018584345.1 Thuja plicata
TATCTAACATGTACAGATACTTCTAATCCATTAATGATCATCTAACTATTATAATTGGTGGCCACCAAGCATTTAAAGGTGAAAATAAGAGGAAATTTGCAGGGGACAGTCATAGTGGGAGAGTTTTTCCTTAAGGAGGGCAGTGTTAGTGAATTGATTCCTATTATTGATGATAAAACATTGATGTTTTCACTTTGAATTGTTCAGAAAAGTCATTGCACGTGTGAGATTGGTGATGCCCTAGGAATAAGGGTTTGTAAAGGGTGAATTGGGGCTTTTGGGGTTAGGAAACCCATAGAGTCAAATTGAGTGTGGATTTGTCTAATTGAAGACATTTAAGAAGCCTATGCAATCTGTGGAGTTCATACTTTAAGTACTTCTATAGGTTTCTTTGTAAATGCACCATTACTTCTATTGTTGAAAACAGGGTCATTGTGAAGAAACTTTGTCATTTTCCAAAGGAAGCATATCTAATTTTCATATATGTGTTGTACAAGGATAGGGTGTGTCTAAAACTATGTTTTATTCCAGGGGTATTTTGGTAAAAACAAAAGTTATACACCTTTTTGTCTTGCTGCTGTCACAGAGTGCAATTTTGCATTGACAACATTTGGCTACGTTGTGCATTTTGGCCTAAAAGGTGTTGAAACTGACAAGCATTGGTTGGATCATGTCATATATGCTAACATAAACCTATTGAAGCCTTGAAACCTCTTAAAGTTGACTACTTGTGAAATTTGCATATCTGGACCTAGAAGGGTCACTTGGAACACATTTACACTTTTGCTCATTTTGAGTTGTTTCATGGTTCACCACCCTGATCTCTGCATCAAGTATTAATTCACAATCTTTAATTATTTTCAAAATTCATAGAAACATTCATGAAAATAATAAACACATAACAAAAGATATGATATCACAGAAAACTCCTATTCGGAAGTAAAAACTGTGGTGGGGATGGCACCCACAAAACTTCACTATCTGTAGAATGGAAGGGAGCCAGTAAAGGCTTACAATTGATCACTTCTGATGATATACCATGTTAGGAGTATTAAAGTGTAGACTTGTTAAGATCTACTCTGTTAAGAGCTTTAGCAACACTAATTTAAGTGTGCACTCAGTTAAGAGATTTACAATAGGACTGTTAGGTCCACCTTTTTTGAAAGGATTTCTTAAGTGTACTACACTTGTTAGAATGAGTACAATATGTTTGACCTGACTGTATGCAATGTATAATTTCTGATCATAGATCCATTAAAGCTCTTATAATATGAATATCACCTATAGTGATTGATTAATACCTTTTCTCTGCTCATCGGTAGCCTGTGTTCTGTTCTTGAAACTGATTTGATCCTTTTTTGTTCTTCTACATGAATTCTCTTGTCTGATCCTTAGATGCTCTCAGTGGCTACAATCATCATCGAACAACATGTTCAAAATAGATTGAGCATCTATTTATACAAGTATTTGACCTATTCTAGAATCACGCATTACAAAGTTAACTCTAGATCCAAGGTATACAACTTGACCTTGATCTTTTAGTTTGCATGTTTTAAAATAGTTAAACTGATTAAAATAATAATAATTACATTTATTTCTTTGGACATAATGGATTTAAAATAAATCAAGAAGCTAAATATATAAATTCAATATTTTATCT
Source organism: Thuja plicata (assembly GCA_018584345.1). Taxonomy (NCBI): domain Eukaryota; kingdom Viridiplantae; phylum Streptophyta; class Pinopsida; order Cupressales; family Cupressaceae; genus Thuja; species Thuja plicata. Next base: position 1,014,348 of record MU224534.1, read on the forward strand.
GACGTGAAAAGTCAGATCCACTTTTTGCGGGATGTTACCGACTGTCAGTTCTTGGTCGTCAGGTTGAACTGAAAGTTTGTCGATGTTCCTTCATTGAATTGATCATCACGTTCCCTTCATCTGTCAGGTTCCTCTCTTTGTTGTTTTATCATTTTGCATTATTGTTACTCGTCGGGTTCCTTTATCCTTTTTTTCATCAGGTAATACTGAATAGTGTTTGTCGGGATGCTTTATGTAGACGTCTAAAATCGTCCTTATATTAATTTAATTAATATTCCCATAACATTATAGTTAATTTTAATTAATTATATTTGTTATATTCTTCTATCTATTTAATTAAATTTATTTAATTAAATATGATTCACTTTCCTTAGTATTTGAAATTAATTTAAATACTACCTCTTTCAATGTATTAAATCTTATTTAATACATTCCCCTTCATTAATCCCTTTTAAATAAATTATTTATTTATTTATTCCTCCACATGACTTAATTTCTACTAAACCAAATTAATCTAAATTTTAAATTTAGATTAAGCTAATTTGAACCTAGATCCTATCCTACCTCACACCACTCTCACCAAATAGACCTGCTTACTAATTAACTAAGGTTAATTAGGCTAATTTCTTAGTTTCTACACCAATGAGTCCTAATTATTTACTCACACGTGTGAGCAAATTTTGAAAATCTACTTTTCCAAAAAATTCTTATTTGGTGCCAACAAGTTTTCTTACACCTATGATGACACCTTCTTACACTTTCTAAAAGTGTTTCATTGGTCCAAAACTCTTACACCCTTTTACACCTTCTTACAAGATCCTTCACATGTGTACTTTAAGTACACTTTGATCCATCACATCCAAAGTTGCTCACACATGTGTGAGAAAAGTGGACCTCTTGCATGGCTTATGTGTCCCTCATATGACACCTATGTGGATGCCACATGAGCTCCACCTCATCCAAGCCCTCTCTCTCCTCCAAAAACTCTATAAATAGAGGCCTTTGTCAAGAGAAAATCATCTCTCATTTTTATGCATTGTTATCATGCTAATTTAGTTCTAGATTTTCTTTAGTAATTTAGAATTTTTTTATAGTAATTGTAGTTTTTAGTTCATGTTTATTTCATTGTTGAATCTAGATATCACATCTTAGGTTTATAATGGAATGAATCTTAGTAGTCTTGCATATCAATTTAGATTAGCTTTTGCATTCATCAAATCATTGTGATGGCTTGAGACAAGTTCCTCATACTTGTTCTTGAGTTCTTCACTCTCTTAGCTTGCATTATTATCAATAGTGGGATTTATGTATTGTGTTGGGAGAGCACACCCACAAACCTCTCTAAGAGCAAATCAACAAGGCTTGGGTGCACTTGTTTGGCTCATCAGAGGTTGTGATGGATCTCTTGTTATTTTTTGATAGTATGCTTTTAGACATGTTTAATGAAGTTATTTGATATATATCTCTAATGTTTGTATGTCTGAGCGTGCTCCCAATAGGTTAGGTTTTATCACATACATTTTGGCACACCCGGTGGGACCCACGTCCCTTATTTTCTAACGTTTCTTGCAGATTTTTTACAATTCAAAAAATTCTAACGCAGAGCTGTCTACGCTCTGGAGTCGCCATTTCTGTAGACTGTCGTCTCCACTTCTCGGTTTTCTGTGAAACTCGGTCATCTACATTGATACTTTACCATCTCCGCCTGTGCAAAAACAACTTATAAAACTGTGGTTTAAAAACTTTTTTTGTCAATTTGTAGCATTTTTTAACTCTCGAGTTTCTGACAGTAACAAACTTTTTTTAAGGGTTAAATGCTAGAATGATTTGATAAAATGTTATTTTACAGTTTTCTAATGTCTGTTTCTTTTTAATAAAATCTGACTATCTGTGTTTTGCCATCTATGCAGGTCTGTCACCATTTTCGTAGATCGACGTTTGCGCAAATCACCATCTGCGTAGATCACCGTCTGTGATGACTCATTGTTTGTTACTTTTCTTGGGTTTTGTGTTCTTGGAAAATCTAAATTTTTAAAATACTAACCAGTTTCATGCAAGTTCCATAAATGGTTTTTCAAGGGATTATCTAAATGAACTTGTATTCTTAACCATTTATCTTGGAATGAATGTTGCTTAAAATGAACCTTACCCAATCTTGAATGTCTAAGGGAATGAACTTCATGACTCTTGAGTGACTTAAAGTAAATTAACACACCTTTACAAGCTTTCCTTCTTTCTGTGTGAGAAAAAAATTGAACTTGCATTCTTAATCATACTATTGTATCTTTTACTTAGGTAGAAATACTTAGTTGCTTTAATTAGGTACAATTTGGGAAATGAACTCTTTTTGGTGTGTTTGAAGAAGTGTTTTTCAACACTTCTTTCAAGATTTTTTGTCATTAGATTAGATCCCTTAAAATACATGATGCTATTATTAAACTATAGCCATATCCTCTCCCCTTGCCTTCACGTATCTTGGGTGAAGAGAAATCTTAGCTTAATCAAGCTTCTAGAGAGGCCTGTCTAGAGGGAGCGCTTCCCCTTTAGAGGATGACCTCAAACCGGTAATCCCTTTGGCTGGTATAGAAATAAAGTGTGACCCAAAGGTCCTCTTTATCCCTTCAAGCTTGGGTGGGTCATGTTCAATTGTAGTCCATACTGAGTGAATATCCTTAGCATACTGGCATGGTTGAACTAGAGACTTAAGTGTCTCACACCGTACAAACCGATTACGGGGACACCACGAAACCTTACTTGCAACCATAAATTAGTAGCCTACCTAATTCAGCTCTAAACGGTGACTTATTATAGTGCAAGGGGAGGGAAGATTCTCCCCCCAAGATTTCCATCATACGTGTCCCAGGGTATTGTGTTGCGAAAGAGATCTTCGTAGCACAACAACAATACCTAGAAAAAGGCAAAAACATGGGCGCTCTTCTAGGGGTGACATGTTGTGTGAGCTAAAGGACCACCAAGCAATGGGCCTATAATATTTCATGCAAAGCCAAAATCCTAAGGTAGCTACTATTTGAGCTATTTTTCATTGTGATAGACCCAATAAAAATATAAGTGGCTCGAAAGAGTCACTTGAACATACACAATCAAAATATTACAAAGTTAAAGAAAGATCCCCTAATGTCACATTTGCTGGTATCCCTCAAGGTTTCTTTGTCCCTTGTTAGATTGTCTTGAGACGTGTGTTTATTATTTTCTGGTTTACTTGTTCTAAGAATCAGTTCTTGCCATTGAACAATTTACCCAAAATCAGACTGAAAATAAAAAATCTGCCTAGAATTTCAACACACTGCCTTAGTCACAGTCAGCCATTTCCGCTCTGGATCTGCCATCTGCATAGATTACCCTCTATGCAAATCATCGTCTGCAAAGATTGTCGGCTGCATCTGAGACTGCCATCTCTGCTTCAAAATAGTGAGCTTCAAAATTGGCCAGGATAATCAAAATTTGACCTTCTACAGGACCCTAGAACCATTTGTCCTAGATCATTCATTCATTCGGCTAAAATCAGATTTTCCATGACATGACCAGTTTTAAGAAGCATAAGAAGGTTAAACTTCCTACGTCTCCAGTTCTTAGAGAGAAAAAGGAAACCACCCGTAAATTCAAGGAATGCCAACACATTGCAACATCCATCAAACAAGAGGTTGAACATCGCAAGAAACTTGACAAAATCCTCTACAATAACAAATTTTGCAATTTCATGGCCAAGTTTTCAATCAATAGTGCTTTTGTCGCCATCGAACAATACGATTAGGTAACACCTTGCTTCTGGATCATTCTTCCATTTCTTCCATCACCATTCTTACTTTCTTTGGAGCATTAGATCAAAATCAAAATCAAATCTTTAGGTTGAAAGACCTTAATCAAAGTATCATAAACCTTCATCCTCAAACAAACACAATATTGCTTGTAGACCATCAGTCCATCTCAAGTAATTTAATCCCTTAGTGATATCCCATTTTTCTTGAGATCACAAGTCCATCTTCAAGTAGAATAGGTATTTCTTTAAATCCTTTTGTGTTTGTATTATCATAAGGTTTAACATGCTTAGGTTTTGTTCCAAAAACCTTTAAATCAATTATCCAATCAATCAAATCAAATCAATCCTTAATCCAAAATAATCAATCAATCAATCAAATCCAATTAAAGATATTTGCTCCATTTCATCTCCTTTTCTTTCATTCTTCTACCATTGTATGGTTGTCACTCGATCCCAAGCTAGAAACATGAGATGAACAACATTCAACACTATTAATCATGAGGAGAACCCACTTGCCACATAATACTTTCATGGAAGTGGGGTACGAGCTGAGGAAGTGGCCGAAGAAATTGAATTAGTGGACCAAGAAGAAAGGCCCACCCGAGTGATTGACTTCCTTAGAGACCCATATAATTTGGAAATGGTTGAGAAGGCCATTTTTCATAACAGTGATGAGATATTCTTAAATCTTATTCATAATGGCGTCACAGTTCCTATTGACTTTGATGAAACACTCCTTACTAGAAATGTCACTAAAGTCACTGCTGCCACTACTGCAGCCATGACTTCTACTTCAAATGCTACATCATCACATGACACTGGTAAAGGACCTGTTAGAGAACCTCCCACATCAATATCAATATTAGCACCTATATCAACAACCACGTCAATACCCCATTTGACACCCAAACAAATCCAACAGATCATAAGCGCTTTGCCAAACAATACTACACATAATAGCACTCAAACAACAATGAATCAAGGAGAAAGTGATAATATCAACAACAAAGGGAAAGTTTCCATGCCTTTGTCTTCATCTTTGTTTCAAACAATGGGGGAAAAAAATCTACAAATAATACGTCACAATCCTATCAATATATACCTCTTCCTACCCTTGGTATGACCTCCATGGGCTTTTCAGCTGCACAATTTGGAGGAGGTGGAGGTTATGTACCTCCATTTTTCACACAGAATACCCCAGACTTCACCCAAAAATTCAATGAGCTCAAAAGCATCGTACAAGGTTTATAAAGTGGGGGCAAGAAGGAGTTTTCTTTTGAAGAGATTTGTCCCTATCCATTTGACAAATCTATCACAATGCAACCATTCCCGCAAAATTTTGAGATGCCCAAATTTGAGAAATACAAAGGTGAAACATGTCCTCTACAACATCTCAAATAATTCTACATTGCATGTCAAGAGGTCGCCTATAACGAGAATTATTTAAAAATACTTTTCACTAGGAGTCTTGGAAGCGCAGCCTTGGAATGGTTCATGGCCCTTCCTTATGGGTCAATCTCTACCTTCTCTGACCTTACAGAGAAGTTTGTTGGACAATATTCGTATAACATTGAGCATCAAGCAACACTCAGTGATTTGTGCAATACTTACAAAAGAATGGAGAAACCTTTGCTAGTTTCTTACAATGATGGAGACATATTGTGAATCACATGCCATGGAAAATACCTGATAGTCACTTGATCGACATCTTCACAAAGAATTTAATTTCTAAAATTTCCTTCCAAATGAAAATGGCTTCACCTGACACCTTTGAATCCCTTATCAAGAAGGGAAAAGACATTGAAGATGGCCTTTTGCAAAGACGTAGCATCAAACATTATACTCCTTCCAATAATGATAAACCAAAATTCTGGAGTAAGAACAAAGGAGTTGTCAATGATGGAGTGACTGATGCCAAACATGTTCAAAATGTTCACGCAACCAACAATACCAATCAAAACAATCACAATAACAATCAGAATCAAAATCAATATCGCAACAACAACCAAAATCAAAATTAGACTCCGCACAATCAGAATCAAAACCACAATCAAAATCAAAATAATCAGAACAATAATCAACAACTGCGCAATCAATCATTCTTGTTCCCTCACAACAACTACAACAATAATAACAACAACAACAATAATGACAATCGACAATGATGATAATTCACAGCTTTAGTAGAGCCTTTAGATGTGATCTTCAAACAACTCACGGACCAAGGAATGATAGTTTACCCAAATACTCAAAATTTTGATTATAATTAACCTAGACTTGTTTGGTATAGGGATAATGAGTATTGTTATTATCACCGCATCAAGGGGCATGATACCAAGAAATGCATGAAGCTTAGACACTTTGTGCAAGACCTCATTAAGGATGGGAAAATTGAAGTTGAAGGTTAGAATGCATTCTCATCTAATGCAAAACTCAAAGTCTACAATCAACCTTTCCCACCTCATAATCAAAAAATGCATCAAACGCAATCCCATATGACTATTCTACCAATACTATTACAGGCCATGATCGAACATGCAGGAGTTTAAATGAAAATGATATCTTTGGGTTTGAATCTCTTTGTGGCCACATTGAAGAAGCTGACACACATGTTAATACTATAATACTTAAAGCTACTGATTGCAATGCTACTACGCGCATACCCAGAGTCACTGTTCAATCTACTGATAAACCTTCTACATCTACAAATCCACTAGCTACACCATCTATTGTCGCTCGACCTGCTTCACACTTTGACTTGTTGGCCTAATTTTTAAAGATGCCTACACAAATATCTATCCTAGAGCTCTTGACCACTTCACCAATTCACAAAGAAGTCCTTGATAAAGCTCTAAATGAATCCCGTGTCCCTGGAAACATCAACACTACATAATTTAAAGCCATGATAGGGAACCTAGCCACGCAAGAACATCTAGTTTTCACTGATAAGGACTTTAGTGGTCCTGATCCTCATCATAATAAGTCCCTCCATATAGAAGGCAAAATCTTCTCCACAAGAGTAAAGTGAGTCCTCATAGATGGTGGATCTGGCCTAAATTTGTGCATATTGAAAATGATTCATAATATTGGTCTTTCTGAGGACCTCATTGATGCAGACAAGAGAATTACAATAAAAGCCTCTGATGATCAAGAACGAGAAAGCAAGGGTTTGATCACATTACCCTTACAAGTGGGCCCAACCTCGATTGAAACTATTTTCCATGTACTAGATCTAGATCTACCTTATAACATCTTGCTAGGACGTCCATGGATACATGCTATCAAAGGTGTACCCTCTACCTATCATCAATGTCTGAAGTTCCCACATCACGGTAGAGAAATCACAATTCTTGGAGATCCTGAGCCCTTTCAATATTGTAAAAGATTGGAAGGAAAACAAGCTAATTATTGTCCATTGAATGAGTTTGGCCGACATTTGAATCAAGAAAGCCTTGTTTCAGAAAAGACATCAAAAACACTAACTGAACAATCCAAAGGAAAGGAAAAAGCTACTGAAGATAAAGCCACTGAAGACAAACCCTCCTCATATGAAGCAAATGCCACATTCACAGATCAAGGTATGGGAGAGTATAAATTTGAAAGTGCTTTATGTATTGGGCAACTCCCCTTGTCTACAAAGTCTTATGGAAGACCATCACCATTACCCCTCTCCAAAGATAAAGCACTTATGCACTGCAAGTCAACTATTTTTGAACATTGGGGGTCCTTGTCAGATGAACACATGGAGTATAGTGTCCTTGATTGGCTCTATAATGATGAAGAAGAATGGCCTGTAACTTTCCCCAAAGGAAAGTATCCTAAATTTACTCCCATTATCAAAAACGTGGGATATCATGGTACTGGTCTTGGAGCTAATGAGACAGGAAAGAAGAAGATCATAACAGCTAATGGCTATCCCAAAGGACATGGATTGGGTTTCGTAGAGACTAAGACTGACTTCGCTAAGGATTATTGTTTAGTTGCCTCAGGATAAGAAACTAAGGAAGAGTTATTTGAAATTCCTTTCCAATATATTGAAGATGACCTAAAAAAAATTTATCATGTCTTCATCATCACCCAAGCTAACCTTTCATCCTCTCATCTACCCCTCAAAAACCCTGAATTAATTGACTGGGATCAGCAAGACTCACCACCATCTTTGGACATATACGATTTGGATGAGGAAGTTTTAGCCCTCTTTGGACTTAAGAATCTCTGAGAATATGAACATCATATACATTATAGTGAACAAGCCTACTTTGGTATCCAATTCAACTTTCTCAGTCGTATAAATGAAAAATAAAATAAAATTCAAAAAAATGAAAATACATCTGTATGTGATAAAAGTGTACTTGCAAGGAACAACACTAAAACATGCAAACACCAAGATTAATCATTAGAAACAAGATTCAAAGGGTTAGCATATTCAAAGTGAAATCCAAAGCAAAGACTTTCACCACAATCTCCGATGAGCTAAACAAGGGCACCCAATGCCTTGTTGATTTTCTCTTAGAGATTATTGTGGGTGTGCTCTCCCCACACAATATGTGTAAATCCCACTATTTGATTAAAGATGCAAACTAATTGATTGAGATGAATGAAGAGCTCAAAGACCAAGTATTGAAAACTTGTCTCAAGCCTTCATCATGAATGCAAATGCAAGACTAATACTAAGATAAAGATTCAAACTACACTAAAATGATATGCATAAGACAATAGAAATAAGTTCATTTGCCATTATCATAACATGTAATATCTAGATTCAACTATGAACTACAAGCATGAACAAAAACAATGAGCTAAGAATTTATAGAGTTTTGGAGGGAAAAGAGGGATTTGAATGAGGTGGATCATATGTGGCATCCACATAGATGCCACATAGAGGACACAAGGGCAAAAGGACAAGCCATGCAAAAAGTCAACTTAAGCCTT
>MU224534.1:1026912-1038578 GCA_018584345.1 Thuja plicata
AGCCTCCCAGCAAATGAGGGAGCAGTTAATAACAAGGCTGGCCACTCCCCCGTTCATGGCCAGACTGATTCATCCTCCATCCTCCCTGTCGCTGGCAGGCTTAATGGTCAAGGCAACGGGGGTGGATCCCATGGAGGCAGCAGCTATAGCCGATGCGGGGCCACCTTTGATCACCTGGAGGAAGAGGAAGCACATCAAGCAGGTCAAGGCAGAACCAACGCCTAGGGCATCCCTCCCCCAAGAAGTAGAAATCCTTTCTTCCAGTTCCCCGGAACTGGAGAAAGAAGTAGAGCCTGCAGAGGTCCCAACTAGTCCCCCTCTGCAAGAGAAATTTGATGATGTGTTTGCAACCGATGAGTTCAGGAATTTGCGAGGGGATGATACACAAGCGGGGACAGATGTCTCGGAGAAAGAGCAAGAGGCTGTGGACCAAGAGGACTTGGAACAGGAACCTGCCCAAGAACAAGGGCAGGAAACAGAAGAGAAAGAGCCAGAACTGGAAATTATCTCCGGGGCTCAAGGGATACAAGGTCCAGGAGTGGACCAACCAAAGCCAAGCGAACAAATGGCATCTGCTGGGGGAACTGGACCTCCGGGAATAACCGTAAACCCAGCTGCCATGTTCCAGGGGCCACTCCCAGGAGAAACCTTTGGGCAGGTTATCACAGTGGCCCAAACTCTGAATCTCAGCCCGATACCTCCCCTACTGCCAACAGAGGAAGAAGTCCTGGCAGAAGAACAAGAAGAAGAGCAGCAAAAGGAGGACATCCCCGAAGAAGACCACCAAGGTCCAAACCAAGCGACAGAAATACAGGACCAGGCTGAGGAGATGGAGGTTGAAAAGAATATTGCTGCAGAAGAAGTTGAGGCAGGGAGGACGGATAAGGTCCACGACACCGAGGAGCAACAGCCACCGGAGGCTGGGAAAGAATCAGGAGAGAAAATTCTGGCAGGAAGGCCACCTCTCCCACCTCAGTGGCTGATAAAAAGAAAAAAGAGAAAGGTTCAGTCCACTCCGGTGATTCCCCTCTCCCTGGCCGAGATGATGGCCGAAGTACAGGCCCCACCAAAAGCAAAGAAAGCTCAGACAGTTCATACTCTGTGAACTAGGCCGGGTGGATAAACTGTTGCCATTGTGGCGACACCTCCCCCGGGCGTCAATGAAGCAACTGCAGACCCTGCAGATTACGATGTTGCAGAGGTATCCCTGGGAAAAAGAGGAAAGCAAGGTGAGGTGGAGTTGCTTAAAGAGGCAGCAAGGGCAGTAGAATCTGATACGAAAAGGAGGCCCAGAGGCTCATGGCTGAGAAAGAGAAGAATGCAAATCTTATGGGATTGCTTACTGAGCTGGCCAGACCCATTAATGCCACCCCTCCAGAGACCTCCACATCAGAGGAATTACCATAGAGCGACATAGACTCCCTGCGAGTAATGAAAAAAAGGCCCAAGCAGTAGATGAATGGGTCACCCTACAGATAGGAAACACCCGACATTTCCTGGCGTCCACTCTCCCAGACTTATACACCACCTGAAAAATTATTCATCAGGTGGAAGCTCTTATTGAACAGTGGGAGAGTGACGCCAAAAATTACCAAGCGTGGAAGGTAGAGCTCGAAGAGCTCCTCACCTTGGGAGAGGACATAATTTCTGAATCTAGAATTCTGGGTGAGGAATCATTTGATTTTGTAAGAACTCAGCACTCTAGACTTGACCTCACATTGGAGGTGACCAAGCAACTGGTAGAGTCCTTGCAAGAAAAGGTAAATACTGTGAAATATTCCTCTAATTTATACAAGTCTTTTGTGATAAAGGCTTCCATGACTGATCCCCTTAGTACAAATACCTATACCCCCGAAGATTCAATTTTGGAGAGATTTGATGAAATGATGAAATCCCGGTATTTATCCCTGGAGGGAATAGATGGGGCCCGGATGATGAAACTGACCAAGATGGTACTTAAGGGTCATGACGCTGCAAGGATGACAGATGAATTTAAAGGGAATGTTCCAGACCTGGGGGAACAAGTTGAAGTGGCCAGGCACAGAAGGGCCAACCTGAAGAGTATAGATGAGGATGGCATTTTTCGCCTCCTCCAGGCCTTTAGCGATAATAAGCAACCTTGAGCTTTCTCCGGGGGCCAGGGAGAACTCAAGTGTTGAGAATTCTTTATCAATAAGTATTCTTTATTCTTTTGGGATGTAAGTTCCCGGATCCCAGAGTTTCGGATTCAACAATTTTGTATTCTTTAAAGTGATCTGTGTCCCAGCCCCCAAGGCCGACCGGTCACTTTCAGAGGTAGTTAATAAAGACTGTCAGAAGGTGGTTGGCCACATCAAGAGGCATCGGCTTGGCAGTTGGTCTTCTGACAGGGTGGTCTTCTCAAGGCGTCGCTCAACAGTACATCTGGCACATTGGAGATAGGGTGCCGCATTTCCCATTTATGAGGCATGTAGCCTCAGTCCTCGAGGAACCTGCTTCCTTCCTTTCTCCTTTCTGGTTCTCTTCCCGAGACTGATTCTTCCAATGTATATTCTTATCTTATTCTTCTAACATGACAGACCTATTCCGTCTCTAGGTCTTTTGTAGGGTGGCGCAGGTAGTACCGGCCCCCGGATATTATATTTTATTGATGTGTAAAAGAGGGTTAGGGTTAGAAGAGTTTCATAAATAGGCAAATCGGCCCATTTCCAAGGGTCGACGAAATTGATGATTTGTTATCCATAGCAATAAGCAAAGAATCTTCTCTTTTTAAGTTGCAGAGCTCAATGCTCCATTATTTTGTTCTTGATAGTTAGATGCTCCCCTAGGGCCACCATTGTATCACGCACTAGTGCTTGCTGGGCCAAATATTAATGAGGAAGGAAGGATTCTTGGCAATAATATTTTTGGTGCTCTTGCTTCTGAGTTAATGGTATTTCATGTTTTAATGTTCTGTACGTCTTTTACTCTGGTATGTTAGAGTAGATTAACGACCTCTTTATTCCCGCTACTGATAAAATGCTAGCTAATGGTTATGTATTTCTTCAGTATTTAGTATAGTTTACCAGGGTATCATTGATGTTCCAGACATTTTAGCATGACTATAGTTAGATGAGATACTTCTAACCTTGCAGGATCTTTTTTGTTTTATTTGCAAAGTTTAGAGCGCTCGGGAAAACCCTACTTCGATCGAATTCCCGGAGAAGATGAGTTGAAGAAACTAGCTATCCCCCTCGAAAATAGTCACCTCTCCCAACTGAGCCCCACACCGTCATGACCCGACACCCAGGTGCTTGGAGGCCTGGAGGATTTATTTCCCTCGGACAACCTTTACAGGCGGAGTTGGCCGATTTCCCCGGAACTCGGTGACAACTTATGACTGTTGGCGGACCCAGTCAGCAAAACCCCATCAACAGAAACTAGCGCTAGAAGGAGGGCATGAACTCATCCCCCTCCCAAGATTTTGATTTTACACCTCCTGAGGGTTCCCCGAGTTGTAGTTTTAGGAGACAAGCCTTCAGTGGGATTGGATCTTTCTCCCCAGCAAAATTTGAAAGAGTCCTTAGGTCCACCCTGAGTCCCAGAAAGTTTGTCGAGCTCGAGCCCCCTGCTCGGAAGAAATGGACCCCGAAAGTCATGCTAGCCACTATTATCTAGGGATCTACCATACCTCTGAATACTCAAACTCCCCAGACAGTCCCGGGAACCAGTACCCAAACCACTACCTAGCATATAGTTCCTCCAATGGCTGCATATTTCAGAAACACTGGGTCCCCAATGGGCACTTTTTTGGGTGCAATCAATGATTTACCCTCTCACCCGGAGAAGATCTGCCCACGATATGAGCACTTAGGTTCATGAACCGCAGACGAACACTTACAGGCATACAATGATAACATAAATCGACACTGGATCCAACATGAAGATGTTGTGACCCGTATGTTCCCACTGTCCTTGGGACAAAGTGAGTTGAACTGGTACCTTAACTTTCCTGCCAACTCCATCAACACTTGGCAGGATATGGAGGATGCCTTCCTGGAAGCCTTTCACGTACATGTGGACCCAGCCTGGTCCCATAGCCAGTTAATCTCCATCAGAAAGGAACCCAATGAACCTCTTGCAGCATTCAACCATAGGTTCCAACGCGCCCTGAAGCGGTGTACGGGTCCTTTTATCCCATCTCCAGACATAACCATACAGACCTATCTTAATGTGATGGACCCTTTCGTTGCCACTCTCCTTTGGAGAACAACCACCCTGGGCGACCGGGATAACTTGGCGAAAGTCTACAACCTAGCCCTAGAGTTGTCACACGGTCTTAAAAAATCCCCGGGCGGGATTGGGTAGAGCACACCTTTCAACATGATCCCCGGCGGAATGGCATATGCCAGGGGATACAACCCCAATCTGGCAATAGGCGCCCCCTCAATGGAAATGAATCCTCTGCCACCTTTGATAGACCAACAGACGCGATACATTTATCCGACTCAGACCCAGATGACACCGGGTCTGGAAGTCTTCCCTTGGAATCAGTCACAGCAGACACAACAGAATCAGACACAACCGTTCGGAGTGCCATTCTTCCAGTCGTCTACGACTGGAGGATTGCCGCCCTCGACTCTGGCTAATACTGCTGCCGTCTCGGGAAACCAGCAACAACAACAGCCGTCACATTGTGACGCTAACACTCAGTTGACCGCCAAGGTTGAATCCCTCCGGTGAATGTTTTCCACCCTGACTATGGACATGGGCCAACTGAAGGCGGGGTCCTACGCGCAACAGAACTCAAATTCCCAGAGAGGGAATGTTTTCTCCAGCCAACGAAACAATAATGCTGGAGGAAGAAACTTCAATGGATCTAGGCCCAATCAGCAGTGGAACAATATTGCGAACACCGGAGGCCCGCCTTCGAACCAAAACACCAACCAAAATGGTGCTGGACCATCACATTTTACACCTGTCGTAGACTTCCAGCCCATGACCAACTGGTGCAGATTGCACGATACAGGTTCCCACAATGAGGTGAATTGTGCCACTTTGGAGAAGGTTATCATGATCTCCCAGCTGGACAGACAGCAGTCGCACAATGCTCCCCCTCTAGAGCCTCCTGTCCAAGAAACAACCCACAGTTCCTTCACCTGTGATACCATCTTCTTCGGGACTTCTGGAGAAGATGAAGAAGAATCTGAATTGCCAGGATTCTTTGATGAATCTATCCCACCCTTTGAGTCCAACGCCTTTACTAACCCACAGACTGCATATAACACTCAGAGTCAGGATGGTAAAGGACCAGCTTACATGCCCACACCTCCTATCAAAGATATTCCTCCCCGGAATAACGTGACTGATCGACCCGCGCCTCCAAAAGGTCCTAGCTCTAATAAAGCAAAAGATCTCACGGAGGAAAATTGCTAGTTCCCAGGAGAGAGATTCGATATCACGAAGGCGTTAGAGCAGACCACCACCTCTATGACCTTGATGAAGGTTTTGTTGAATTGTCCCGAGCAAAAGAAGTCTCTTCTAAAACTCTTAGGAAACCTGGAAGCTATCAGTCGCCCACCTAAGAATGTCTCATTCGAAGATGCTAATGTGGCTGTCTTCCGCGAAAATAGTGAGGATCCTCCCTTCTTACTAGGCTTGAACATACACGGTAAAAATATACACAATTGCCTAGTAGATTTCAGAGCTTCATGAAACATCATGCCCTTGTCCATTTGTCAGAAGCTCAGATTTCACCCCACCCCATCTAATGGTGCAGTAATCCAGCTGGATAAGACAGCTGTAAAAATGGTGGGGGAATTGAAGAATGTCCGGATACATCTCATCCAGGACCCCAAGATAGCCAGTATCATTGACATCCAAGTGGTGGACATCCCAGAGACTTACGGGATGTTACTAAGTCAGAATTGGTCTAAGTTCTTGAATGGATACTTTTTGACCGACTTCACCCACCTATGGCTTCCCTGGGAAGGAGAATCAAATCAGATCCGGGTTGAAAGTGAACCCCGAATGAAACAGGCCCTTACCGAGGTTGGAAGGGTCAATGAGGTCTTTTTCTCTGAGACTTCTCTGGGGGTGTACAAACCTTTTGAAATTTTAACATTTGATTTCATCCCCAGAGAAGATCCCGCCGTACTACAGAGGGCACAAGACCTCAAAGAAAAGATGAGAGTCAAAGTCAGCTCTCAAGGTCCCACAGCAACCCTAACAACACTCTTGTCTGGCACTTGGTGCCGGGTACACTACTAGAAACATTCAGAACTAGAGTGTGGGCCATGTCTCTCGATCGCTAGCCAACACCTTGATATCCTCCAGAATGAACAACCGATGATCGATTCCCCGGGACCCAGTGTTCCTACGGGATACACTCCTTCAGCGCCCTCTCCCCGAGAATCCCAAACCCAAACACATCCGGAGGTAAAATCTACTTCCACGTCGGTAGTCTGGGGGACACCCTCTAAATCCCCCAGCAAGAATCCAAAGACTACTCCGCCCCAACCCCAGATTACGAACAATGACTTATGGACCCTCAAGTTTGATGGGTTCCGATCCAAACAAGGTTGTGGGGCTGGGGTAGAATTAATCAACCCGTGAGGGAAATCCTTCCTTACATCCTACAGGCTGCAGTTTAACTGTACGAACAATGTCACAGAGTATGAGGCTTTGGTCCTTGGACTCTTATTTGCATTAAGGAAAGGTATCACCCGCCTTTGGGCTCTGGGTGACTCAGAATTGGTTGTTAAACAAATCCGGAGTCAATATACATGTCATGATAAAAGGCTGGCCGCATACCGCAATCGGGCTTGGAGCCTTATCAAATATTTTGATGCCTTTGGCATTGACCTCATTCCCCGGCAACGGAAATATGTCCCAGACGCCCTTGCCGTTTCTGCCAACACACTTGAGCCAATGGCCGGCTCGCGACTCCGAAGATTTTTGGTTGAGATGGTCCCCACCCCCTCCATCCCAGACAATGTTACCCACTTTCAGGTTTTCAAAGACGATTAACACATCCTGGCCTTCATGGCCAATGTTGGTGTCTTTAAGGACCAGATAGTGGAGGAATGAGACCATGACGATACTGGGCAAGGTGATGAAGATGATGGGATCATGGACCTACCCACTGACACCATCCCAAAGGGGATGGTTGCACTAGAACAAATCTTCAACTCGGACCCTCAGGCCCGTGAGAAGGTGTCATCCTCCTCTGAGGGAGGGAAGTTTGAAAGGGTTAACATTAGCTAGCCTGGTGAAGAAAAGATCATCCACATTGGTACCTCCTGCTCCCTTGAAGAAAAAGAGAAGATTCTCACGGTCCTCCGAGAATATATTGATGTAATTGCCTGGGGTTATGAAGACTTAAAGACATATGATACATCCATCATGACCCACACCATTCCCCTAAAACCAGATGCTAAGCCCTTCCGGAAAAAGAAAAGACCAGTTAACCCCCTAATAGAGCCTCTGATTCATCAGTAGGTAGAAAAACTGCTGTCAGCCCGGATAATCTTCCCAATCCGGCACACTACGTGGGTTGCCAACCTGGTCCCTGTAAGGAAAAAGAATGGCGAGATTCGCCTTTGCGTGGATTTTTGAAACCTGAACAAGGCATCTAAAAAAGATAATCACCCTCTCCCCTCGTTGGATGAGGTGTTGCAGATAGTAAATGGATCTCAGATGATGTCCTTCTTGGATGGATATTCAGGGTACAACCAGGTCATGGTCAAGTATGAGGACAGAGAGAAAATAGCGTTTACCACCAAGTGGAGAACATTTGCGTACAGAAGAATGCCCTTCAGCCTGATCAATGCAGGGGCTACATTTCAAAAGGCCATGGACATTGCGTTCGAAGGCCTCGTAAATCAGTGCATAATCATCTACATGGATGATTTAACCATCTTCTCCCGGGACAGGCTTGATCATCCCGCCCACCTCGCCCAGATCTGTGAGAGATGCCGCCGGTACAGAATATCCCTCAACCCCAAGAAGTGCATATTCGGGGTCACCGAGGGGAAGTTGCTCGGGCATATTGTCTCTGAGAAGGGTATATCCATAGACCCTGATCGAGTCGAAGCATTGCTAAATCTGCAAATGCCTGGAAGCAAGAAAGAAATGCGATCCTTCTTTGGGAAGATCAACTTCGTGAGACGATTCATCACGGGATTCGCAGAAATAGTTAAGCCACTCAATGAGATGATGAAGAAAGATACCAAGATTGAGTGGAGTCCTGAAGCAAAGCAGGCGTTCGCCCAAATTAAACAAACAAAAATGGAGGCACCTGTCCTAGCTAGTCCAGACTATTCCCTCCCATTTTATATCTACTTTTTTGCTTTGCCACATTCCGCTGTGGCAGTGTTGACCCAAAAGGTTGAAGGGGAGGAACGACCAATAGCTTTCATGAGTTCCCCCTTCAAGAACGCTGAAGTCCGGTACTCATCACTAGAAAAATAGGCCTTCACTCTGGTTCGCACCGTAAAGAAATTTTGGCATTACATTCTTCGGAGAAAAGTACATGCTATGATCCCTGACCAGGCCGTCAAATCTTTGTTGATGCAGAGTGAATTGGGCAAGAGACGGGGGAAATGGATGGCCATCCTCCAAGAATATGACTTAGAAATGCAACCCATGAAGATAGTCCGAGGCCAAGGACTAAGTCGGGCGATGGCGGAGGAGACTCCCCACATAGAATGCCAAACTTACACAGTGGAGTCCATCACCCAAGACCTGTGGTATACCGATTTGGTATACTTGTTACTAAACAATAAATGCCCGGAGGGGTTACCTCCCCATAAATGCCACGCTCTGCGGATGAAAAGCGCCCACTTCATGATAAAAAATTATACGCTTTACCGTAGAAATTATGAGGGGGTGTACCTCTGGTGCATCAATAGAGACTAAGCTGTAAGAATAATTGATGAATTCCACGGACAGTTTGGAACCGGGCATGGCTCAGCTGATGCCACTGCCCATCAGATCCTCCAGGCTGGATACTATTGGCCCTGTATCTTTAAGGTCGTTTACGCTCATGTCAGGAAATGCCATACTTGCCAAACCACAACGCATCATGAGTGTAACCTAGCCATGCCTCTATAACCAGTCTACGAGGCTAGACCCTTCGCCCAATGGGCATTTGACTTGATTGGGGAGATCAACCCCAACTCGTCTGCCAACCACCGATACATCCTTACTGCTACTGATTACTGCACTCGGTGGTCTGAAGCTATACCTTGTAAAAATAACACGACGGACGTAGTTATCAAGTTCTTGGAAGAAAACATCGTCACACGATTTGGAATGCCCTTTGCCTTGGTATGTGACAATGGTCTGGCGTTTTCCTCAGCATAGTTACTCAAATGGACCTATAATCGGAAGATCACACTGAAGTTCTCCAGCAACTATTATCCCCAGGGAAACGGCGTTACTGAATCAACGAACAAAAATATGCTTGAAGTGATCAAACACCTGTTAGAAAAAAATCCCCGGGATTGGCATCAGAAGCTGAAATTTGCCCTCTGGGCGGATCACATTCGTATTAAGGCCGCCCTGGGAACATCACCATTTCACCTGGTTTATGGCCAGAACCCTGTATTCCCAGTCAACTTACAGATCCCAGTATTACAGTTTATGCTGGAATTTAACAATAGGGACAACATTGTGGAGGTTCGGCTCTTAAATCTGGTGCGAATGGAGGAACAGCGAGACGCAGCCCTTGAACATTTCGCGCGTCTAGAAGAGGAAAAGAGGAGACCGACGGAAGAAATGGGTCCCAAAGGGCTATAAATAGTCCACTGGGGCCCATGGACAAGTCACTTTCACCCATAAAGAGCAAAAAAGAGAAGAAAAAAGAGAGCCATGGCAGCACAGTGAGAACGAGCACAGCTTGGAGAGCGCGTTCGGGTGTACCATCGGCTAGCAGACGCAGGACCACCGGTGAGTACTCGAGCGCCTACCCTTGCATTAAGTTTTTTAATATTTTTACAAGTAGTTAGGGCACAATAAATGCCCATAAAGTGGCGCACAGCGTAGACGGTAATCGCCTGTCTGCCGTTTGCGCAGACGACGATCGACAGACCGTCGTCTGCGCAGACGGCCGAAAGGCGATGGTCATCTACGTAGACGTAGTTTTTAGAATAACTTCGTTTGCATAGACGTAGTTTTTAGAATAACTTCATTTGCGATGGCAGCGGGGAAGAAAATGGGGAGCGGAGACGGCGATTTAAAAAATCGCCAGTTGCGTCGGAGGAAAGACGACAGCATAGACTGTCGTCTCTACAGACTGCCATCTGCGAAGGTTGGTCGTCTCCACAGATTGGCGACTACAAAGTTTGCCGTTTGCGAGGGTCAACCACCGTCTGCGCGGATTGACCCAAAAAAAAGAAGAAGAGGGAAGAGAGAGAGGAAAAACAAGGGTCTAGAGGTATTTTTCAGTGCCCCGAACAGGCCTGGGACATGTTTCAATGCCTGATATGCTATCTGATTGCTGACATGGGTTTGGTGACTGCAGGAGGTGATGATTACATTCCAAGTGAGGGAATGTTATCCGGTGATGATGGCGCTGGAGCAGGAGCTGACAGCGGCAGAGTGGGGGATAGTCACGCTTTGTGGCTTGGAGCACGTGCGGCATTGGCCGCACCTACGAGCGCATAATGCGCTCATGTCTGCATTGATTGAGAGGTGGTACAACACCACCTCCAGTTTTCACTTCCCGACAAGGGAGGCGACCATTACCCTTCATGACGTATGGAGGATATACAGAGTGCCCATTCAGGGGGTCATACCCGAGTACTGCGTGGAGGGATCTCAGCCATACCTAGAGATGGTGATGAGGAGGAGATACGCGGATCTGCCGATTACACGGCAATGGATGTCTTAGGCAGAGGCGATGGCTATGGAGCCACGGCCACGGCGGTTAGCATTGTATCTGGCAGGATTGATAGGAGGTCGTCTCATGCCTGATCATGTAGGCAAGGGATTTCCTATTGGCTGGGCTTGAGTTCTAAGCAGCATGGTGGAGGACGGGGACCAGTACTGCTGGGGATACGTCATCCTCGGGTAGCTGTATTATGATCTACACATGTGTGCCTACCGCAGGGGTAGAGCACTAGGAGCAGGATGCACATTGCTGCTAGTATGGGCCTGGGAGCACATAGCGGTTACACGGCCGATTTGGCACCAGGAGACCCAGGCACCTTATGAGCCTTATGCCTGTCGATATAGGCCACCTATTAGCTATGAGGCCACAGACTTAGTTGGATACTGGCGATGACGGTTGGACGAGATGGGAGCCATCACATGGGCTCTTTATGTAGGATGCGAGGCATGGGGTCATGAGGCCCCACAGCAGGGAGTTTATGTAGAGAACGGGTTTTACAACTCGTACTACATGAGATTTGTGCAGATAGACTACTGGCTGTTCGGGAGAACAACATACATGATCTCATGCTACATGCCATCCAGAGTACGGAGACAGATGGGGCAGGTTCAGGAGGGCGTTCCAGACGGGTTCCCACACCCATTGGTGACCCGCGAGGTGGGGAGTGTCTGGGGGATGGGGGTGTATGTGCATATAGCACGAGGGTCTTTTATGGGCATGATCGAGGTGCCCTGGATCAGAGCATGGGAGTCACTGCTGGATGCAGGTGTAGTACCAGCATATGCAGAGTGGTGGGCAGCACACATACTAGTGA
>MU224534.1:1052054-1085859 GCA_018584345.1 Thuja plicata
ATGCAAAAAGTCAACTTAAGCCTTTAAGGTTTGAGAGGCTCAAGGTTTGCTCACACATGTGTGAGCAAACTTGGGGAATGGAATGGGGGACAAAAGAGTGGTTGTATTTAAGGAAGTTGGTGGCTTCTTTTTTGAGGAGTTGCTCACACATGTGGGAGCACTCCATTAGTGCTAAAAGGTGTAGGAATCATGCTTTAAGTGTGATTAGTGTGTATTTAAGTGAGGAAGTAGGTTTATTAAGAGGAATAGGTAGAGTAGGGTAGGAATAGGGTAGGAATAGGGTAGGTTTCTAGGTAGGATTAATAGGCTTTATCAACTTTAATCCAAATTAATTTTAATTAATTGTGGTTTAGAATAATATTAGAAATGTGGGGAAATAAATAAATTTAAAATTTATTTAAAAGGGATTTAGGAAGGTAATGTATTAAATAAGATTTAATACATTAAAAGGGATAGTATTTAAATTAAATTTAAATACTAAAGGAAGTGAATCATATTTAATTAAATAGATAGAAGAATATAACAAATATAATTAATTAAAATTAACTATAATGTTATGGGAATATTAATTAAATTAATATAAGGATGATTTTGGACGTCTACAACATCCTCTGGTGAAAACCTCTCACAGGCACCTAAGGATGAAGAAAAAGAAAAAATAAAGGATGCTTCGTCTAGTGAAAACCTTTCCAAGGCACTAGGGGAGGGAGAGGCTGACTTGCCATTTATATCATGAGAACCAGAAGTGTCCTCTATGATCATTGAAGATACTATTCCAATCAACCTAGGCATGGAAGAAGATCCACATATCACTTACATTATAGCTTCTCTTAGTGATCAAGAAAAGAAAGACATGACAACATTCTTGCATAAGCACAAATTCAACTTTGCCTGGACCTACAAAGACATGCCTGGACTTGATACAGATATTTTCATGCATCACCTTGTTGTAGATCCAAATATAAAACCTATTAAGCAGAAACTCCACAAGATGCATCCTCAAGTTGCATTGGTAGTCAAAGTAGAGCTTCAGAAGATGTTGGACGCTGAAGTAATCAGACGAATAGATTATCCTGAATGGGTTTCTAATATTGTACCAGTAGGTAAACCTACTAGGGGTATTTGCATCTACACTAATTTCAGAGACCTAAATCTTTCATGTCCCAAGGATGATTTTCCGCTCCCTAATATCGACATTATAGTGGATTTGATAGCAGGACATGACATGTTGTCACTTATGGATGGATTCTTAGGTTATAATCAGATCAAGATAGCACTAGAAGACTAGCACAAAACTGCATTCACAACACCTTGGGGCACCTTCTATTATCAGGTGATGCCTTTTGGTCTTAAAAATGCCAGAGCCACTTATCAATGAGCAATGACTACCATCTTTCATGACCTTTTGCATGTCATCATGGAAGATTATGTGGATGATCTTTTAGGAAAATCCAAAATAAGAGAACCACATATTCCTATCCTTACTACCATCTTTGAATGATTGGAGAAATATAAGCTTAGGATGAATCCCAAAAAGTGTCTTTGGAGTACAATCTGGTAAGCTACTGGGGTACATTATGTCATGGTGCGGAATAGAAGTTGATCCAAAGAAAGTGAAAGAAATCCTAGAGATGCCACAACCCAAAACATTGAATCAATTATGCAGTTTACAAGGCAAACTAAAATCAATCAAAAGATTCATGTCACAGCTGGCTGACAAGGTGCATCTGTTCTCCCATCTTTTGCACAAGAATATCAAGTTTCAGTGGGATTGCTTGTGTCAAAATGAATTTGAGAAACTGAAAGACTATCTAGCTAATCCACCTATATTGATACCACCTATTGCTGGTTGCCCTCTAATTTTGTTCATATCTGCTATAGAGGTTGCATTGGGATCCCTCCTGGCACAATTAAATGACACCGACAAAGAGCGAGCAATTTATTATCTCAGCAGAACTCTTATTGGCTATGAGTTGAATTATTCCCTAATTGAGAAGGCATGTTTGGCTGTTGTTTTCTGTACATAGAAGCTACAAAATTATATGCTTAATCATAAGATTCATCTTGTTGCTAAAATTGATCCACTCAAGTATCTCCTGGCACGTGCTGCTCTTACTAGTCATACAACAAAATGGGTCATGATCCTTAGTGAGTTTGGCATTGTTTATGTGGATTGAAAGGCCATCAAAGGACAAGTGATTGCAGATCAGTTAGCTAAAGCACCTATTGATGGTAAAAATCCTTTAATCATAGATTTTCCAGATGAATCAGTCCTAAATCTTGCCCCGAGTCCACCATGGAAGCTTTATTTTGATGGATCCTTCACTTAGAAAGGATTAGGNTCTCATCCCTAAATCTTTCAAATTAGATTTAGGGATGAGATCCCCTTTTGGTGTGACAAACAAGATTCCTGCCCCTAATCCTTTCTAAGTGAAGGATCCATCAAAATAAAGCTTCCATGGTGGACTTGGGGCAAGATTTAGGACTGATTCATCTGAAAAATCTATGATTAAAGGATATTTACCATCAATAGGTGCTTTAGCTAACTAATCTGCAATCACTTGTCCTTTGATGGCCTTTCAATCCACATAAATAATGTCAAACTCACTAAGGATCATGACCCATTTTGTTGTATGACCTCTCTAAGAGAAAATCAACAAGGCTTGGGTGCACTTGTTTGGCTCATCAGATGTTGTGATGGATCTCTTGTTATTTTTTGATAGTATATTTTTAGACATGTTTAATGAATTTATTTGATATATATCTCTAACATTTTCATGTCTGAGCATGATCCCAACAGGTTAGGTTTTATCACATACACTTTGTACTTGGCAATATCGGTTAAACTTGGCGTCGGGTAGTGTTGTGCCCTATCTGTCGGTGTGGTGTAAACTGATGATGTAGATCATATTTTTCCTTTTATATATAAATGGAAAAATATAATTCTTTCAGTTTCTAGGAGAGATTTCTCAAAAATATCCTTATGAGAAGGCGACATATGCAAAATCTTTAGTATAGATATTTGGGCTATTGTTTTCTTCAATTGATCCAAAAGATTATATTGATTGGAAACATTTGGCGTGGACTTTGGAACATAAGAAGACTTGTTCTGAGAGGTCCTAGGTTTGGATGAGACACATTGAATAGTAACCTTGGATTGGGCTCGAGTCTTGACATTAGCTGGTTGACTCTTTTCTTTGATAGAAATCACATTGACATAGTATTGGGAAGGATGACATTTAGAAATGTGGTTTATATAGTTATATGATGTGGTATTGTAATTGGCTTGATTATCACCCTTAGCATTGGAAGAAATTCCTTTCTCATGTTCAGGAAGTGGATCTTTAAAATTTGTATGTGATTCATTTGAGGTAAGTCCATCAACACTAATTTCTCCACTTTCAATCAAATCTTGTATTGCATGTTTGAGTCTTTGACAATCATTGGTTTTGTGACCTTTCCATTTATGAAATTCACAATAATAGTTATCTTTCCACCAAGAAGGCTTCACCCTAGGTTCAAAATCTATAGTTTCAGGAAGTGAAATGAGTTTCTTTGTGATCAAATTCCTTAATGCACATTCAAGAGATTCACCCAAAGGATTGAAAGTTCTTCTACATGGCATAAAGGGTAATCTTGATGAATTATTATTGGTATTCTGGTTTGCACTTTGATTTATATGAGTAGGTTGAGTAGCATTGGATTTTCTTGTGAGATTCAAAATAGGTTGTGTTGGTTTAACATGTCGATTATCCACAATCCCATCATTGACAATGTTCTTGTTCTGGTTCTAAAATTTGGACTTGTCATTATTGTTGTTGTTGGAATTTGAATTTGAAGATCCAATATTGTCCTTGGACTAAAGCTTAATCTCACCCTTTCTAACCATATCTTCCTCAATTTTGACTCCATTTTCAATGAGCTTGTTAAAGTTTGGAGAACATTGCAATTGTAACCTATAGTTCATTTCTTGTGTAAGGTTATGCACACATATATCCATCTTTTCTTGTTCAGGATTTGTTCGTGGGTACTTGACAAACAATTGATGCCATCATTGCAAAAAAGTAAGGAAGGGTTATCTATTCTTGTGTTGTGCATTACAAAGATCAAGCATAGTGACTTCATGTTTGATATTATATGAATAATGAATCACAAATTTGTCAATAAGCTCTTTGAAAGACTTGATACCTGGGGGTAGTTTGGAGAACCATTCCTTGGCTTTTCCTCCTAAAATTTGTGGGAATAGTCGAATAAGATATGTGTCATTGTGGGCGACTTCAATACAAGAAACACAAAACTCATGAATGTGGTCTTGTGGATCTGAATTCCCTTTGTATTTATCAAATTTTGGTACCTCAAAGTGAGGATGGAATGAAATCATGGCCAACTACTTATCAAAAGGATAGGGACATATATCATCCAAGGAATATTTCTTGGTTGATGAACCAATTTTTATGTCATAAATTTGTTGTTGAAGCATTTGGATTTGTTGTAGGATGGGATCCAAAGGTGGTGGAGGTCCTTGGGTGTTTTGGAAAGAACTATTTTTCTTTTCTTCCTTTTCTCAATGAGCATGTGTCTCTTGAGAACCACCAGGGATTTCTTTGTCATTCATGATAGGTGGTTCTTTAAGAGTAGAGACATAAAAATCATTGGGTAGTTTTTCTCTTTGTTGAGAAAGCATAAGGAAATACATCTCTTTATCCATGTCCAAAAGTATTTCCATGACATTGTAGAATATAGAATCTTGCATAGAATCCCTTAACTCTTGGTCTATGGGTTCGTGATCTGATGTAAAAATTGAAGTTTTCTTAGACCAAGGGTTTTCCTCATTGGTATTGCCTCCTTCCATCTTGTCTATAGATTCTAGATTAATAGTTTGTTTAAGTTTCTAAGATCAATTTTGAACCAGAAAAGGTGATAGATGAAATAGATGAAGATGCGATGATGTAGATAGGGTAACTTGATAATCTAAGTCAATAGGAGGTATGTATCTCACTATGATATGACAAAGGAAAACCAAGAGATAGTGACCTCGGTAAGTTTTTGATGAAGGATGATAAATCTTGATATGATAAAAACTCACAAAAGCCAAAATATAATAATCAGGGTAATGTTTCAACACTTAAATATAGATTTTGAAGATTGAGGAATGATTTGGTGAATGTTGGATGAAAGAAAGATGATGAAAAATGATGAAGATGGTCAAAATGAAGATCAAAGGTCTGATAAAATTGAATGTGTTTCTAGAATCATACTGAGGACAAAAATGGGTAGCTGAAAATGTGCTTTTGGAATCTTCAGGGTCCATACAAAGGCTCGCTTTTATGTATGCATAGGAATAAATGTGCAAGAAGATTGGACAAATGCGCAGCAAAAAGTGATATATGCGTAGGCTCTAATATTTTTTTTGTTGGTTTGTCGATGTTTTTTGAAATTTTTTGTAGTTTTCAGATGATTTTGGAAAAATGAAAATGCATAAACACACATATGGAAGACATAAATGATCTAAAATAATTTAATCTAATATATATGCACAAACACACTTACAATTCCTAAGGTTGGCAAGGACAGTATCTATTGAATCCCCACTTGGATAATAAAATCGAGCCATGCAAATTCACAATGGACAACCTAGGAACTTGGAGGCACGGGCTCCTCCTTATAGTGCACTCACTTCTCTGGCACACCAAGTTACAAATTCAATGGGTCATTACTTCCAAAAGAACTGTTGATGCACTGGATGATGTGTTGGACTGATCAACAAGGCAAGATGCCCAAATTTGGTTACTCAATGAATTATCCCTCCAAGGCACAATGACTCCAATAGACCCAATTCAACCAAGGTTACCCTAGATACAAACCAATGATAGGTGTGATTTACTTGGGGTGTATAAGGACATATCAAAGTGGTTTTATGATTTCTAGTACCCTCCTTTACTCACAATGGCAAAATGTCTTCAAATTGACCCAGAGAGTTAATTAACAATCTTGTAGCCCAACAGTCACCTTTTTGGCCTTGAAATTCTTTACTTTCTCAAAACAATAAAATAAAAAAATGCATATTCAGACACCCTTTTGGCCACATGACAACATACCAAAAGCTTAGGTACTAGTGTTTTGGACCAAATATCAGTACTATGATTGTACCCCTATAAATGCACATAAATTTTAATGATTTTACAAAGCAACTATATAATAATCATGCCCCAATGATCTCAACTCTTGGGAAGTGACCTAAAATGACAAAAAACCTCTAATCCTATGAGGAATTAGACCCAAACCATAAGGATCCCCCAAAGCCCCAAATTAGTTACTTCAAACCCTTGAATCTAGGGACTCACCAATCTCGACCATTGACACTCTTCCTGAACCAATTGGTGTTTGATTCACCATTCATACCACCCCACAATACTATTCCAATCATAAAAAGGTTATTTCCTTAAGCCCGATCTCCTGCTGCTATACCTTAGCCATCAATTTCACTTGGAACCCTTCTCCAAATCAATTTGTGATCACTTCATTCCTCAAATCTCTGCAAGAACTAGTATTAGAACTTATTATACATGGTTATTATCCTCCTTCCATGGTTTCTATGCCTCTAAGTCCATGGAAAGGATCAAGGTTTGCAAACTAACTATAAAATGGATTAAAACTTAACAAAATCTTAGATTGCTTAATATTCCAACATAAACTCAAAAACTAAAGCAATAACTATTTAAACCATCCAAAATGCATAGAACATCAAAGTTGCATATTTAAACTTGTATTTTATTGATATCCCTATTACAGTCCGTACACTCCAGCCACCAGATGTGAACAATAGAGTCCCAATTACAAATAGGAATCCAAATCTTAACTTCCCTAACCTATTTCAATCATTTTGAGGGATTAGTTAAGTGTTTAGACAATAGAAACTTCATTTCCCTCCTAAATGGCTATTAGCTGTTACTTTTCAAATAGTTGAATTTTTAAACTTTAAAAATGCTTTTAAACCTTTGTAATTTGGAAATTAATAACTCCAAAGGTTTTCAAACACCTAGAAGACTTATTTAAAGCCAAGCTAAACCCCTAAAATCTCATAAACACATTGGGACACAAATGGTCCAAGTTACATTCATTTAATCCTTTCATGATATAAGTTATTCTTAATATGCAAATGACATTTCATGACATCAAAACATTATAGGAGCCAATATACTATATTTGATGTGTTTTGCACCACCTAGGATCCCTTTGATCTCCTTGGATCCCTGATTTCCATTAGGTGCACTCCATTCCTTCATAATATGCATGGTTTGATTCATGGTCTTCATGTGGGTCTTTGGTGCTCCTACACCATACTCCCCACCACCAATCATTTTATTTTCCCAAGAATTGTGTTGCTTAAAGGACCTTTGCAATATAGGGGTGAAGTAATCCCCCAAAGTGATCTTCCTTCTCACATCTTGCCAACCTGCATTCACACACAATTTTTTAAAAGAAAAAACATGGTTTTGCTGACTTCCCTTGGGAAGGATAGTAAGAGGGCTGGAATTCCTCCTCCTTTGATCCACTCCATGGCTTAGATATTTGATCTAACATCTCTGCCCCCTTTCTCTTCTCTCACTGCATCATAGGGCACTTTATGGTCCCAACTTGCACAAAGGCTAGGTCCCAAATATCTCCATCTTTAGGAATTTCATAGTAGCCTCTTGACTATTCTTTCTTGTCCCTCTTCCATCCAGTATCATACTAAACCTTCTTATCTATCTCCTTCCCAAAACATATAAGTACTGGTTCTTCTTGGTGCCTTACTAATGGTTGCAACTCATATCTCTTTCCTTCATGGTGAACCAAATACTTATTGTAGAATCCATCATGAATAACCTTCCTTGACCATTGCAAAGACCTTCCTAAGAGCAAGTGTCCAAAACTCATATCCAAAACATCACACAATACCCTATCTTTGTACTTTCCAACTAAAAATTCAATCATGACTTGAGTACTAACCAACAAATTCTTATTCACATTTACCCAAGTAGCATAATTTGTCTTAGGATGTAAAAATGTTTTCAAATTTAACTTCCTCACAACCTCACGAGACACAACATTATGACTTTCTCCTAAGTCTATAATGATTCTACATACTTTACCTTGGATTAAGCAATTTGATCTGAATATACTCATTTGTGGATGCCATGGTTTTCCTTTTCCCATCAATAAGCATTATCCATCATCTATTTGAATTATAATGGGCTCTTTCTACCCTTCTCTCTTTGTGTCTTCTTCCATCAAGTTCACTCTCCTATCCCTACTTTTTTCCTCATTCCTTTTAGGACATCTAAAGGACTGATGACCCACCTCATTGCAAGTAAAGTATCTTCCTGTGAACATTCCATTTCCTCTTCCTCCACTTCTTCCTCCTCTATATCCTCCTCTTGTCTGTGATGTGTATGGCTTTTCCTTATCATTGTTATTCTGAAAATTAGTGGTACCTCTACCTCCTCTTCCTCTCATAGAAGATCCTCCACATGTACTATTCTTCTTCTCATGCCTCCTCCTTATCTTCTCTTCAACCTTCATGGCCAACTGATAGCATTCATCAATTTTCCTTGGGGTAGTAAGACTAAGTTCATCCTGAATGTTGAACCTTAGCCCCCCCCATGTACCTTGCAATAGTTTCTTCCACTTCTTCTTCATGACTTGTTCTAATATCCAACTTATGGAACTCCTTAATGTACCTTTGTACATCCATATCCTTTTGGCTAAAATCTCTCATTTTCTTGTATAACTTTTGTAACACCCCAAAATTGGCATCATGCAACCCTAACCAATTTTTTTGCATTAATCAACCTTCTGAATCATCAAAGCCCTATTGTACTAGGCAATTCCGAGTCTCGACTGACTTTACTTGACCTTAGTGACAAATGTAGAAAACCCTAAATCTACATTAATCACATACTATACTTAATTCCTAATTGGCTAAATAAACCCTTTGATCAAATTAATCTAATTACAAAGTCCTAGTACTTTAATTAAATTAAATTCACCCTTTTAGCTAAAACACATAAAAAGGAATTAAATAATATTTAATTATTAAATAAATAACCTCATTTCAATAATTGAACTTAATTGTTCAAATAATTGAGAAAATACATTTATGAGGTCATATTATATTTATTCAATTAAATATTCTCAACAAAATCTGCACTTCAATTCAGAAATGAAAACTTTGAGTTGACTGAAATTCAAAAGTGTAACTAATCAGTTAACTGCTTCCTTCACTCAAAAAGACAACAGTTCACTGTTTCTCTCAAAGGAAATATGCTAATCTGAACTGGATTTGAATAAGTTAACTATTTCTCTCAAAGAAAACTTTCCATTCTAACTGGACTCTCAGTCTATAAAAGAACTCTCTTGTTCTCATTCAAAAAGGGGGGAATGCATTGTTGCATCGAATCGCTATTGAATTATCAACTCATTTATGCTTTCATATTATTAGCTTTCATTTGCAATAGATTAGTTTGATTCTCAAAATTAATCATGTCTAGTTTAGCTTCTTTCAAGCATTCTTAAATTAATATCATTTCTAGATTGCAATTTCAATTTCTAGATTAATCTTCTAATCTCATTTCTTAGATCAATCTTGCATTGCATATTTGATTAAATCCTTTGTTCTAGCAATGGTCTAGGTTGTTGAAATCTCGATTCTGAGAGCTTATCAAAAACCCCAAACTAGATAGGAGGCAATAGTTTGAATCATGCAGGCATGCAGGATGGATAAATTCATATCCATTCTTGTATGTGGCTGGTGAAGAAGGACTTGTTGAGCATTGTTTTGACACAAGCCAACTTGCTAGGATCTTGAGATTTGATTTCCTCTCTTGAAAGAATAACAGAGTTATTCCCAAGGTTCTCCGGGGTCGGGTCACAACCTAGTTGGTTACTCAGTTGAAGGTAAATGTGATTTTTCATGAGGCCTTTGCTGGTACGTTCAAGACAACAAACTGCAAATTACTGTTAGTTTCTTTTTTGGTGTTTTCCATTTTAACAAGTATGGATATGGTAAATAACATGCAAATTTGGTATTTTTAAGATAGCAATTTTTAGAATTTTAAGACAAAATTTAAAGAGACAAGGGTAAAAAGAAATGTAGCTGATTGTAAAGAAAAGTGAAATCCTAAGGACATAAACCACTATAAACCATTCCTTGCGAATTGAATGCTGGAGAGATTTGGAACAATCCATGAAGCATAAATCAGACCATGTCACGATTCACTACTCCATAAATGCAAGCGTTTGGAGAAAAGATATGTTTTACTCGTACGAGATATTCAAAATCTATCAAATTGTGAAGCCACCAAAATGTGTGCACCCACAAGATGGATTTATCGTTAAGCCCAAATATAACATCCTCCACACATTTGTCACAGCAAGGTAGATAGACAACAACAAACTCCAACTAAAGGTAGCATGAATTTGAAACACAACAACACAAAGAGCTCTCTGAAAATAAAGAATAATGCATGCACACATTCAATAAATTCACATAGATAGCAGTAATTCACACACCATGAGTGAAGCACCCAATGTAGATCTTTATTGTATTAATAATTTGGCCCTTTACATTGCTTTTTGATTACAATATATATAGAGTTTTGATTTACAACTCTAATTTTCAGAGTTAGGGCATCAGAGAGTCTAAACTAAAAAATAAAAGATAAAACTAGAAATTTGCTGAAGGGAACTACTACTAACTGATACTATGTAACTTGCATGGATTCTTCAATCTATTTACAATCCATTTTCTCATGCAAAGAGGGAAAAATCTGCCAAAGAAGAGCGAGAGAAAGAAGGTAAGTTTCTTCTGTGAACTTGGAGTTTTCATCTTGATTCTGGTGGTTATTCTTGGATTCTTCATCTGAGGTTGTTACTGGCAATGGGAACTAATAGGAGACCCTTAGTCTCTCTAAAACAAACTCAAGTTATCCATTCATCTGATTTGGAGTCCAACTGGTGTTGATAAAAAGTGACCTCGCTGGAAACACCCAGTTTTTTGGATCCCGAACTCTACCTTGAAAATTTTAATGCCTTTAAAATTTCCCAAGTGCTTTTCAAAATATTCAAACTCAGAGGTCCCAAGATTTTAGAGTTTTCGTGGGCCGAAAGGCCAAAATCATTGAAGGATGAAAGGAAAAAAAAACTCCTTGCTTTCGGGGCCAAAAGGCTGAAATGTCAGAGGCCGAAAGGCCGAAAAATCTATCTTAGCAGAAATTTAGCCAAGTGTGAAAATCTTGCCCTGTCCACCTGGTAATTAGATCTTGGAGCTTTATCCAGGAAAGACCTCTGGGTGAGCTGCCCGGAGCCTCTACACTATCTCCTGAACCTCTTCAAAATTGATCTCTTTCCTTCTTATCTTGGTGACCCTTCACTCTTGCTTCTTTATGAAGATAGTTAATTCAGAAGTGAAGAATGTGATCAATTCTTCATGCTGTGACATTCTTTGTATTTCCTCTTTCAGTTAAAATAGTTGTTGTAGGGTCTCCTTGGTATTAACTCCAGTCAGAAGGTCTTTGAACTGTTGGACCACCTCTTTGGAAGGACGTAGAGCCTATTGGTTTTCATCCCGATAGACATTGAGGCTGACCCCTGTGAAGAAAGTATCTCCATTTTATTACCTCCTCTTTCTTGTTAGCTATAAGGGCTTGGTGTTTCTTGTAGACCTTAATTATTTTGATCATTTGTTCGGTCCATGCCTTAAATTAGTCCAATTCTTCACCTTCATAGACTTTTACCAAAATCTGGAAGCGTTGCTTTTGGATTATATCCAAATCCTAGAGAGCTTCTTGCCACTTAATCACCTCTAAATCTATACCCCCATCATCTTCCACTAGGTCAATGAGTGAATTAAATTTAACTAATATGGTCTGGTATAGCCTAAATACTGATGGAATTGCCTTCTCTCTGAATTGTTCAAAGTCATTTCTCCAATCGACGCTTGCCTGGATGAAAGAGGGAGTCAAAGCTATTGGAAAATATGGTGTCGCCCTTTTATCAAGTATGGCTTGTAATGAAGCCTCTAAAAAATTTGGGTCAATAGGACCCACCATCTTTTGAATGTACCCATTTAGAGCTTTATTTTGATCTGTCAGGGATTTTATGGTTTCTTCATCCTTGTTCATGAACCCTAAAGTGTGCTTCAGCCTTGAAGCTTCTAGTGTATTGCTTCCTTCTCTGGTAGTTTCATCCAAATCCACCTTCCTAAATGTATAACCTTCTAACAATCCTGTTGTCTGAGAAGTGCTCAGGGGTGGGATAGCTATCTGTGCTTTCCAATGACCCCCAGTGTCCTGAGTTAACATATGACATAGTCCTTGCAGGTACATTGATTTATTCTTGGTGGAAGGCTTGCCTCACAGAGGTCATACTTGTATCCTCTCCATCCAATTCACTAGTGTAAGTTATCTTCTTGGGTTGTATCTCCTTGGTAAACCAAGTGGGCTTTTCGGATGCAGTTATAGTTTCATATGGTGTAACCTGGAGGATTGAAGTTAAGCATTATACTTCTGGTGTTATTTCTCTCTCTGATTCCTTCTACTACCCTCTTTCATGTTCTCTCCCTCCTTCCTTCAATATTTCCCCTTCTGTATCCACATCCCTTTCCCCTTCTTCCTTATCCCCCTCCAGCTCAGCTCGTTCAGTTACCACATTTCCCCCTTCTTTGTCTGGGGCCTCTTCGGTGGAAGTGTCAATTGATACCTTTGACCTCAGACCGGTCGTGGCCTCCAACATGGTCTAGAAGGGTGATGTATCTTTAGTACTCATTTCTTCTTTGGAAACCTAGGTGGCACATGTTGAAGGGATTGATGTTGGTGGATTTGGTGTTGATATGGATAGAGTGGGATATGCAAGAATGGTAGTAGAGTAGGGTGGAATTAGCGTAGGAGTAGGTGTTGGGGTTGGAATTAATGGTGGTGGAGTAGGAATTGGAGGTGGTAGATAAGATGGTGGAGTAGGGACATGAGATGGTGGAGTGGAAAATAGTGCTTTTCCCTGCTACATGATCTGTAGTTGTGGCTCGGGCTATCCCACTATCCTGAACCTCAGGCTCTTGAGTGGAACTAAGGACATTCACTGAACAGTTGGTGAATTGGACTGGTGGTTGAGTGAGGATTACCTGGGGTTGAATAAGCGATGGAGCTCTAGTGTCTATATCTTGGCCGTGATCAGAAAAGCCTTCAAGTCCTTCAAAATTAGAAAGCATAAACTCATCCAATCCTAAGGCATCTGAAGCATTATCCTATTCTTTGGGATCTTCTTTATGTTTCTTGGTAGTTTCCTTTTCTCTCCTTTTTTTCAATCTTATTCTTTGGACTAGGGGCTCATGTCCTTCTACTTCGTCAAACCCTTCTTGTACAGTTTCCAACTGTGGAGATTCAAAACTCTTCTTCCTCTTATATGTTTTATTCTCAGTGGTGGGGGGGGATTGGCCAAAGGTAGATGGGTCTTCACCTGATAGGGGTTGTGATGACCCTGCTAGTGGGGCAATCTAGCCTATCATTCTAGTTTTATTGGGCCTAGGATTAGAGCCATATTCAACTGGTCATTCATGACCATACACGGTTCTTGGCTTTTGAGGGGGAGCTTTCTTGTATTTAGGATATGTGGACTTGTCCCCTCGCTATTTTTCTACTTTCCTTGAGGGCTCCATTAATTTTTTTACCAGGATTGGACTCATTTTGTGTGGCTTCTTGATCCAAGCTATGGTGTTCTTTATCACATGCCTCGGGTGGAAGTTCATGTCATCATTTTCATCCTTGTCTACCTCTGTGTTCATGATTGGCTGGTCATATACCTTATCTTTTGTGTAAATGTCTTCTAAGACCTCATCTAAATCACACTCCCAAACCTTTGAGGAAATAGGAACCTTCAATACCTCTTTTGCAAGAGCGAGGTTCATTTTGCAATAATCCTAGATCCTGACCTCATGATTGTCTATGCAGTTTATCCAGTGATCCTCCAAGTGTGGCTCATGTATGTAGAATTTTCCAATAATGTGGCTGTAAGTACCTATGGGATCAAAGTGGGCTCACATTGTCTTGTAAAGCTATAAGGGATAGTCATTCCATTCAAAAGCCAAGGATTTTCAAACCTTCATGTCTTACAGTGTATATGGTCCCAAAGAGATGGGAAAGTCCCAACATTGCTTCTTCTTATGATTTATGTGCTCATATGCATCCGCGAGCTGCCTGGCCATCTGTAGGTATCCAGTCATATGGATACCTGGGAAACTTCTTTGGTTGTATGGTTGAACCAGCTATCCAAATATACGTGAATGTTCTGAACTGGATAAAATAGGCCCCAATGGCCCTTACCTTAGTAGCAGCTTCTTCTGACATTCTTTTAGCAAAGTCACCTTCAATAGATCAGATGACTACAAATATGAATGCGTCGTTGACTATTCTATAATCAAGGGAATCCTCTGGCATGTTTTCTCCTTTTACCAGCTGTGGGTATACAAGGTGGGGCCATGTATTTGGATCATTTAGACTTCCCCTCTTGGTGAGGCCAAAATAATATGCCCATGCAGCTAGTAGATATACCACGTAAGTGCTCATGTAAAACTTGGGATTATGCCTTACTGCTGTCAATTGCTCATCCAAATTGTCACTAATAATAGTGCCCCAGTCAAATCTTGCCTTTCATTCTTGGATCCTTTCTATCAATAGGATCATCCAATGCTCGAGTTGAGTGGATTGCGGTAACCCATACACCTGGATTATCAGTGTTATAGTTGCTTGGATGTCATCCTTCATATAGCCTCTTCGAATGTCTATCTTGTCCAATTTGTTCTTAGGAAGTGGCTGCTTGAGGTACTCTTTATTCATCATCTCGTTTATGGATTACTCCTTGTTACCAAACCACTTGGTCCCCTTTTCAATATAGAAGTCATAGAACTTGTCTATTCCTTTGTGAAGGTGGAAAATGTCCTCAATGACATCTAAACTAATGTCCACTACCACTTGATCCTCTGAGTTTACTACCACCCTCTTATCTGAATCATAGTGATGAGCTAGGGTGACGATCAATTCTGAAGATGAAACAGCCACTGGGTGTGCGGCTGCGTTCACTAGGCTGGATAGGACTAATGTTGTGCAATCATCAGATCTATTTGCTACCTGGGAGCACTGAGTCAGGAATTCATTCCAATCTAAATTTCCAATATTTTTATTTGTTATCTCACTATGCTTGTTTCCCACTTTTGAACTAGGGGTATTTCCCTTGTATTGATACTTCATTGGGGAGGTTATCTTTGGTTCAGTCATTCCTGCAAGAAAAGATGAATATCAGTAGCTTATTAAACAGGAAAAAACAATTTAAACTAGGAAAGCAAGAAAAGAGAGCTGTATAAATAGCCAAGTGTAAGTTTTTACACTTTTGGGCCTTTCGGGGTTTTAGACACTTAAAAATAGTTTGGAGGCCGAAAAGTCCAAAAGTGCAAAAAAGGTTTATTGGAAGGACAAAGTCCATTGGACCTTTCGGGGTTCAAAACTAAGAGGTATTTTCTTATGGACACTGAAAGTCCAAAAACTATGAGGAACTCTGAAAGTTCGAACGAAAGTTCACGAACTTCGCTTTCAGCCTTTTCAGACCTTTCAGTCTTTCAGACCTTTTGGATGTCTGAAAGGCCAAAAATTCCAAAACAAAACTTAGCAAGATTTGAAGATCCATTTTCGGCCTTTCAGAGGCCGAAAACCTATGGTAAGGGCCGCGACCGATGAAATAACTAAAAACCTAGGCCTAAGACAAAAGACACTAGGAAACCCTAGGTTCGACAGGGAAGGACATCCTTGTCAAAGCATGAAGGCACAGAGGCCTGACGAGACAAAGAAACAAAATGCCCTAGGCTGGACAGGCACTAGGCACAAAAAAAAAAACCTTAGACCTAGACCCGAAAACATGAAGCAAAGGTAAGCGAGAAGAACCTACCTTGAACAAACTAGGAGCGGGAAGACAACCAGGTGGCTCGGAAGCTGAAGCGGTCGATGAGGAGGAGCAAAAAAAATCATGGGAAAAAGAAAAGAAATGACAAGTGATTTCAAAATTGAAGGCCTCTTCTATTTATAACCTACGGGCTGACGTCAGTGGCTTCGGTCCTTTCAGACTTTGAAAGGCCAAAAATGTCAGAGGAGAAAGAAGTCTTCGGCCTTTCGGTGGTTTTGGAGTCCAAAAACATTGAAAGGGCTGGGTCTTTGGCCTTTTTTCCATTTCAGAATTTCGGAGTACCTAAGTCCTCTGAAAGGCCGAAAGGGCCAAAAGGATGAAAAAGGCTTCTTCCTTCCTTTGATTTGGTTTCAGAAAATTTCTTCGGTGGCTGACTGGATTTCTATGAGGGGCAGACACGAAAAAAGGAAAAAGGACAAAAAAGGGGGGTACCCATGGTCAAAGGACCAAAAAATGGGGTGTGGGTTGTGGAGTCACAACAAATAGCCTTGAAAAAAGGAGGAATGACCAAGGCATTTCTTTATCATCAACACTCTTTCAGAAAGTAGCTTTGTAGTAGAACAGAACCAAGAGGCAGTGGAGTCAATGATTCTTCAATGACCTCCAATTTGAGGTTCTTCTGTTAGTTTCCTTGTGTGTGTTTATGTGTGTTCATTTCTTGACCCTCGGTTGTGATAACCAAGATACTTGCCAGCTATTCCCAACCTTTGCCAAATAAACCAGGGCTTCCTAGAAAGAGCTTTGCTGCCATTCAAGCATTCATAGCCCCAAAATTTTTTCCCTGAGTCGCAAGTATAACCTTTCTCAAC
This sequence comes from Thuja plicata, assembly GCA_018584345.1. NCBI lineage: Eukaryota > Viridiplantae > Streptophyta > Pinopsida > Cupressales > Cupressaceae > Thuja > Thuja plicata. The sequence goes on from MU224534.1 coordinate 1,068,851, forward strand.
TGCCAGTCGGGCATCCATAGCCCCGATAGAGGTTGTCGTAATCACCCAAGTCCGTTATGCTTGCTAGGCTATAAATTTCTTTCCTTGTGAGAGCTCCATCTTTTAGAAAATCATTTTTGTTCCTTATGCTTGCTTGGAGATGTATCAAGCCTTGGATGTTAGTATGTTCCATGCATTCAGGTCCATAACCTCTTTTCTCCCCTTTTCTTTTTATTTTTATTTGATCTGATCTGAGCAATGAATAGGTGGTGTTGCCCAGACTTTTCACTCATGACCTCTTTGGGGCACTTTTCTTTTGAGTGTTTCTTTTGCTTTCCCTTTTCGACTCTTCTTTCTTTCTTTATTGCCTTTGCATTCAGTTCAGACTTGGGTTCTGGGATCGGTGGGTACCTGAACCTATGCACTCAGGCTAGCTACAACTAGAAAACACCCTAGAAACCAATTCCCTTAGGTGTTGTACCTTAATGTGTCTTGTGATCAGGATGATCAAACTTTGAACTCCTTCTTGTCTGTCAATGATAATCATCACTACTTTTTCTTTTGGGAAGGTTCTCTTACACTGCATGTATCTTTGGATAAATTTGACTAAGAAATACCTCTGATCCTCTTGTGGAACACCTTCGACTGGATCCAAAACACACTGACCCAAAGCAACAAAGCAAGCCTCGACAAAATAAAAGGAAAAAACATGAGAAAAAGAAAGGACTGACGTCGAGGACAACAGGAAAAAAATGCAAAAGTGACTATGGTACAAGGGACAAAAAATAGTCCCGCTTAGGATCCAAAGTAATGTTTGAGGAATTTCCCATTAAATGGAAATGGGGTCAACTCTCCATCCAATGTGCAAATCCTAAAAGTGTTCTCCCCAGGATCTATGATATTTGGTAAGGGCCTGTCCACTGTCTTCGAAAGTTGGTGTGGCTGCCTGGCTTTTCTTTCACCTTATCCCACATGAGGAAAAGGTCAGAGATCTTGAAGGATTTGATGGTAGCTCTCTTGTTGAACCACCTTTTGACTACAGCTTGATGCTTTGATGCATGTTCCAGGATAAAGTTCATTTCTCCTCTAGGTTAAAGAGATTCATGAGTCTGACCTGTACTCGATCTTCCTCCCCCACATATTGGTCCATGAATCTCAGAATTGGGATCTTTAGGTTCATAGGAAAGACTGGTTGCAAGCTGTAGACTAGTTGATATGGAGATGTCCCTAGGGTGTTCTTGATCCTTACGTGATCAGTCCATAAAGCATATTTCAGCTGCGTGTGCCAGTCCCTGGGGTTGTCATCTAGGAGGTGTTTAATCACTATTGTCAAATTTTTGTTTGTAGACTCTGCCATGCCATTGCCTTGCGGATAGTAATTTGAAGAGAATTTGAGGATTACCTAGTTTTTGAAGGCCCATTATGTGAGCGAGGCTGAGGAGAAAGATGGAGAATTGTCACATACCAGATAGAATGGCATCCCAAACCTAGTTATGATGTGCTCCTCCATGAATTTGGTCATGACCTCTGTAGTACAAATTTTTAGTGCTTGCGCTTCTGCCCAGCGTGTGCAATAGTCGGTGGCTTTCAAAATAAACTTATTTCATGCAGATGAAGGGGGTTAATCACTCCAACAAAATCTAAACCCCATTGGGAAAATAGGTGTATCTCATAGATTGGTTGTAAGGGCATCGCTGGGTTTCTCTCTCAGGTTGCACTGGTTTGGCAAATGTGGCAAGATCTCACATGCTCGCTAGTATCTTTAAATATTGTATGCCAAAAATATCCTTCCCTCAGGATTTGGTGAGAAGTGGCTTCCACCGCTCCATGTCCTGTTCCATATTTGTCATGAAAGTCCACCAGGATTTGTCTTGCCTCCACCCTATCCAAGAATCTTAAGTACAAACCCTCGTAATCATGTTTGTACAGTTGTCCACCTTTTAGCATGTAAGAGCTTCTTTTGATCAGTAAAGCTCTTCTCTGGGAACCATTCATTCCTTTAGGGCAGTGATTCTGTAACAAATAGTACACTATGTCTTGGTACCACACATCAGTGATAATGCCTTGATCAGTGTATGTCTGGGAGACCAAACCTTCTTCAAACTCATAGATCAGCTTTGTCAGGCCTTGGCCTCTTAACAACTTCATCAGTTGGATCTCTAGGTCAAACTCTTGGAGTATCGCCATCTATTTTCCTCTTCATTCTCCTAGCTCATTTTGCATTAGGAGGGACTTAACTGCTGCGTCTCAAACTATCTCGATGACCTTACTCCTCAAAATATAATGTTTGAATTTATTCACCACCTTGACAAGAGTAAATGCTTCCTTATCAAGGTTTGGGTATCTGAGCTCAACATCTTTGAAGGGGAAACTCATAAAGGCAATGGGCCTTTCATCTTCATTATTCTTTAGTTGCGTGAGGATGCCTGTGCATGAGTGTTCTGATGCAAACGAGTAAACCTTGAAAGGGATGGTGTGTTCAGGACTACTTAGGAATGGTGCCGTGGAAATGGCATTCTTAATCTCTTTGAAAGACTTCTTGGCTAGGAGAGTCCATTCAATCTTGGTGTCTTTCTTGAGCATGTCATTCAATGGTTTTACTATTTTTGTGAAGCCACTGATGAATTTTGTGATGAAGTTGATCTTCCTGAAGAAAGATTTTAGTTCTTTGTGGCTATGAGCCACTGTCAACTTTAGGATTGCCTCCACCCTTTCTGGGTCAATGGATATTCCTTTTTTAGAGATGATATGTCCCAAGAGCTTCCCTTCAGTTACCCCAAACATGCATTTCTTGGGATTGAGGGAGACCTCAAATTATCTGCACTTTTGAAGGCATTTCTTGAGGTCGTTTATGTGGTCAGTTCTTAATTTTAAGTAGACTGTGAGATCATCCATGTAAATGATAATGCACCTCCCAACTAATCCTTTGAAAGATATGTCCATCGCTCTCTGAAAGGTGACTCCAGCATTAATCAGCCCAAAAGGCATCCGTCGGTAGGCAAAAGTTCCCCATTTAGTGGTAAAGGCTATTTTTAGCCTGTCCTCTTCTTGTACCAACACCTGATTGTATCCAGAGTAGCCATCCAGGAATGACATCATTTTGGATCCATTAACCTTTTGCAGCACTTCATCTAGAGATGGGAGTGGATAATTATCCTTTTGAGAGGACTTGTTGAGGTTTCGGAAGTCTACGCATAACCTGATTTCTCTAGTCTTCTTCCTCACAGGTACTAGGTTTGCGACCCATGTAGAATGTCAAATTGGGAAGATGATCTTGGCATCAAGTAGCTTTGAACTTCCTTTTGGATTAAGGGCTCCATGGTGGGATTCATGGGTCTTTGTTTTTGTCTAAAAGGTTTAGAATCTAGCTTCAAAGAGATGTTGTGCACTATGACTGAGGTGTCATATGTCTTTTATTATTCATAACTCCATGCTACGACATCTCGATATTCAGTGAGAAATTGGACCATTTTCTCCTTTTCATCCTTGGTTCCCACCTTTTCTATGTGGACTTCTCTTGGTTCTTCTTCCATGCCCAGGTTGTAGGTGTCACATTCTTTACCATCAGGTTTTATGTCGGGGCATCTTCTTATAGAAGTCTTATCGCTGTCAAAAATCCTCTCTAGTTCTACCATCCCCTTGGGTATGGAATTGGTCTTTAGGTTTATGATTCCATGATCATCAGGCTCTTTAGGTTTAGTTATTTCCTCACCTTCCTTCTTCTCATCGATGATCTGATTTTCAAACACACCAACACACATGATAAACTCTAAGGTATGTTGATCATCTTGGAAGACTTGAAAGTTAGTGATATTATCCAGAATGGTCGGGGTTGAGACAAGCTCCACTAAGAATTTCTTTAGTTTAGATTTTTCCATTAAATGTAGTGAACTAGTTGAGATAGCCAATGTGTCAGCAATGACATTCTTTCTTCTCGGGATGGTTTTTATGTTGAAGGTGTCGAAGTCGTTGATCAGATCCCATGCCCTTTTTCAGTAGGCTGAGAGCCTCTTATCATTGCAAGTATACTGAATACGGATTTTTTTGACAACCAATTATGAGTTTCCTTCCACCATCAGGATTTTTATTCCCTTCTTGTGAGCTAGGAGGAGTCCGTAGACCAGCACTTCATATTCTGCAACATTGTTAGTACAAAGAAATTGTAATCTATAAGCAGCATAGAATGACTTACCTCTTGGATTTATCAATTCAATTCCTGCACCTGCTCCTTATTTGCATTTAGAACTGTTAAAGCACAGTCTCCATATCTTGGGTGGTTTAATAGGGCTTGGTTTGGTTGTGCTTTTCTTAGAGAAACCCTTGGTTTTTGACCTCTCTCTCCATCATTGTCGGAAGAAGTTAACTCTTCTACATGTTGAGCATGCCTAGGTTTGGGGAGTTTGTCATCTTCATCAGCTTTGTCTTCCAGCATTCGCTAGAAGGGGGACACACTTCATCATTCGAGGTACTCCAGTTACCAAGAAAATTTAGGGCAGTGCTTCTATCTTCAGAGTCTGATTCATGGTCTTTATTTTGAGGTGAACTATTTGTAAGGACCGAGCTGTCCATATCGGGTGCAGCATTGTTCCTATCTTCTATCCTGAGTACATCTTCTTTTATTTTCAATTCTTCTGGTAGTTTATTTGGTCAGGTGATTTGAGCCAACACTTGTGATAGTGCTTCTTGAGAATTGGGGCATGTAAACTCTAAGTGACTAGCCCGATGTAATTGGCAATATCCTGGTAGTAACAAAATATTAGGATCTGCATCTTGACCCAGATGCCGCAGGCTGGTTATCGTGCTGTTGATGAAACTTTCAAAAATGTCATCACCAATTTTTTTCTCTAGGATACCTTGGATGGGACTATGGTCTAACTCTTTTCCTTCTTGAATCTGGAACATAAAGATATCATCCATCCGATAAGTGCCCAAATTGGTTTGGGTGAACAACACTTCATTTGGGGTATTGTATTCGGTGATCATCCTTTTCAGTTTAGGCTCACCATCTATCTTGATATGGTTGTTCAAACCTCTCCTTGGTAGCCAGAGTTGGGTGAAATCCATAGAGAGCCACCCTCTCAAGAACTTGGTCCATTCTCAACTCAGGAGCATCCCATAAGTCTCAGGTATGTCCACTATATGTATATCAATGCACTCTTGTATCCTGGGATCTATGACTAGTTGAATATGCACATCTTTGAGTACACTAATTACTTTGACCTCAGTTTTGTCCAGCTATATGACTACCTGGTTCATTATTTGGGGTACAATCCTCAACGTCTAGCAAATTGATAGGGGCATAACGTTGCATGAGGCTCCTAAATCGATTAGGCAATTATGTAGGTTTTTTCCAAACATCCATAGGCTGAGTAAGAATGGTGAGACCTCCACCTTATCTGTGAATACTACAGGGAACAGCTCGGAGGTGTTGATATTAGACATGGGCATTCTTGCACTATTTGAAGGGCCAGGTTTTGAGTGATCCAAGGATCTTAGAAGGGCTTCCTTTTGAGATGGGCAACCTTGCAATAATTTGAACATGGATATGTTCGCCTTATTTTTCTCGAGTTCATCCACTACACTATATTTGCCATTTTACCAGGCTGTACCTTGGTAGCCAACATATGCACTAGTTGTAGGAGGTATAGGAGCATTCGGGCCTTTTGGAGGTATGGGGTTATTACTAGCCCATGGATTTGGTGGAGTTGGCTGTTTTCCTGGAAGTATGCCATCGGTGAGAGGTTCTTTTATACTCTGAAGGTTATATGAATTCCTTTGATCATTCTGGAAGGCATGTACCTCAGAATATTTAGGTTTGTTTTCTCTCAGAAAAGGGAACACAAATTCATCTTCTCCTAAATAGTATTCTCTTGTATAGGCTTCTAAACTTCCTTTCCATACTCATAGGAATCGAACACCATATCATTGAATTTCACTAGGGGCCCCTCTAGACTCTGGGTATAGTGGTCTTGGGAGTTTTTCACATATCCATTATTGTCCTGATGCATAATTGGAGCCCCAAAAAAATTGGCCTCTGAAGCCTCATAAGTATTGGCACTGTCTGTTGGGATGCTGCCATTATTGGGTCTAATGTTCCATGGCCAATTTGGCCTCTACTGTCCAAATGGTTTCTCATGTGTGTTGTTGTTGTTGTATGTGTTAAAACCCCTGTTTGGATTTTGAGGGTATGTATTTGGACCAGTAGGCGCTTGTTGGTATCCACCCTGATTTTGGGGTGGGTTTAGCTTCATTCTAGTGACCTCGCTAGTGATTTGTGATAAAGTCTTCTTTATGACATCTAACTTAGATGCCATAAGGGCATCAGGTTTAGCTTGGGGTATAACCCTTTGTTCTACGAATGTTGTGTTATAAGCTTCATAGCCTGGATAAGTAATATATGGAGGCATGGTTGTACATGGCTACGCTAGTATAGGATTTAGCATAGGTAGATGACTAGCTAAGGCTTGATTGTTTGCTGCAAAAGGGTGTGGGAAAACAAGATTACTCATGATGGGTGTAGCCGCATATTTTCCTTCTTGGGGATCCATTTGCTGAGTGAAAGTGACGGCTTCATTGTACACCTTTTTGATAGTGTTTCTATCCACCGAGGGAAGTCTTCTTAGAAAGATCGAGGTGAATGGATCTAAAAATTTCAAGTAAACTTGTATGATGGCCTCATCTGGTATGGTGTAAGGAGCTTCCAGCTTCTGGTGCATTTTTTGAAAATGATGATTAAACATAGCAATGGACTCTTTAGGATCTTTCCTCGTGGTTATGAACTGATGATGTGTCACAACAGGATTGACATACAATTTGAACTAATTGAGGAATTTGGTTTCGAAGTCATTCCATACTGAGATAGACCCTCATGGAAAATTCAAGTACCAGTTGTATGCAAACTCTCCCAAAGTGTATGTGAATAGATGACATACAATGTCTTGGTGGGCAATCTCTTCACGGTTGCAAATTTTCTTGAAGGCACAGATGTGTTCTTTCACTATCCTAGATTTGCCATATATGAATCATGTACAAAAATTCTCTAGGTTTTTAGGTAACTCATGGAGTTGCCCAATAAAATTCAAAGGTGAGCTTGTTGCATTAGCGAAAAAGGCCATTGGATGAGGTTGCTACAAATGTTGATTTGGCAAGTTCTAGTTTTGGTCAATGACTTCGTCAATAGTTGGGGCAGTGCTGTGTGATTGTTGTCCAAGAGGATTTTGAGGCATGGCAAGGTGATGAGAAGATTTATCTTTTGCTTTACCCTTGTCGCTGCGAGCTCTTTGGTGGTGAGCGAGTTCAAGAAACTTGCCTCTTTTTGGAGATGATCTAAGCACACACTCAAATCTCTCTAGAGAGAAAGATCTAATATTATCCAGTTTTTTGAATCTTGAGGCCCTCCTTCTAGCACCACTTTTGTTGAGCATTGTTTTGACACAAGCCAACTTGCTAGGATCTCGAGATTCAATTTCCTCTCTTGAAAGAATTACAGAGTTATTCCCAAGGTTCTCCGGGGTCGGGTCACAACCTGCTTGGTTACTCAGTTGAAGATAAATGTGATTGTTCATGAGGAGCCCTTTGTTGGTATGTTCAAGAAAAAAAACTACAAAATACTATTAGTTTCTTCTTTGGTGTTTTCCATTTTAACAAGTATGGATATGGTAAATAAAATGCAACTTTGGTATTTTTAAGATAGCAAATTTTAGAATTTTAAGACAAAATTTAAAGAGATGAGGGTAACAAGAAATGTAGCTGATTGTAAAGAAAAGTGAAATCCTAAGGACATAAACCTCTGTAAACCCTTCCTTGCAAATTAATTGCTGGAGAAATTTGGAACAACCCACAAAGCATAAATTAGACCATGTCATGATTCACTACTCCACAGATGCAAGCGTTTGGAGAAAATATATGTTTTACTCATACGAGATATTCAAAATCTATCAAATCGTGAAGCCACCATGACATGCACACCCATGAGATAGATTTATCATTAACCCCAAATATAGCATCCTCCACACATTCGTCATAGCAAGGTAGATAGACAACAACAAACTCCAACTAAAAGTAGCATGAATTCGAAACACAACAACACAAAGAGCTCTCTAAAAATAAAGAATAATGCATGCACACATTCAATAAATTTGCATATATAGTAGTAATTCACACACCATGAATGAAGCACCCAATGTAGATCTTTATTGTATTAATAAGTTGGCCCTTTACATTGCTTTTTGATTACAATATATATAGAGTTTTGATCCACAACTCTGATTTTCAGAGTTACGGCATCAGAGAGTCTAAACTAAAGAATAAAAGATAAAACTAGAACTTTGCTAAAGGGAAACTACTGCTAACTGATACTATGTAACTTGCATGGATTCTTCAATCCATTTACAATCCATTTGCTCATGCAAAGAGGGAAAAATTCACCAAAGAAGAGAGAGAGAGAGAAAGAAGGTAAGTTTCCTCTGTGATTGGAATTAATGGTGGTGGAGTAGGAATTGGATGTGGTAGATAAGATGGTGGAGTAGGGACATGAGATGGTGGAGTGGAAAATGGTGCTTTCCCTACTACATGATCTATAGTTGTGGCTTGGGCTATCCCACTATCCTGAACCTCAGGCTCTTGATTGGAACTAGGGACATTCACTGAAGGGTTTGTGAATTGGACTGGTGGTTGAGTGAGGATTACTTGGGGATGAATAAGAGATGGAGCTCCAGTGTCTATATCTTGGCCGTGATCAGAAAAGCCTTCAAGTCCTTCAAAATTAGAAAGTATAAACTCATCTGATCCTAAGGCATCCGAAGGATTATCCCGTTCTTTGGGATTTTCTTTATGTTTCTTGGTAGTTTCCTTTTCTCTCCATTTTTGTAATCTTGTTCTTTGGACTAGGGGCTCATCTCCTTCTGCTTCCTCAGACCCTTCTTGTACCATTTTGAACCATGGAGATTTAGAACTCTTCTTCCTCCTATATGTTTTCTTCTTAGAGGTGGGGGGGATTGGCCAGAGGTAGATGGGCCTTCACCTGATAGGGGTTGTGACGACCCTACTGGTGGGTCAATTTGGCCTATCATTCTAGTTTTCTTGGGCCTAGGATTAGATCCATATTCAACTAGTCATTCATGACCATACACAGTTCTTGGCTTTTGAGGGGGAGGTTTCTTGTATTTAGGAAATGTGGACTTCTCCCCTCACTATTTTTCTACTTTCCTTGAGGGCTCCATCAATGTTTTTACCTGGATTGGACTCACTTTGTGTGGCTTCTTGATCCAAGCTATGGTGGTCTTTATCACATGCCTCACCCGAAAGTCCATGTCCTCATTTTCATCCTTGTTTACCTCTACGTTCATGATTGGCTGATCATATACCTTATATTTTATGTAAATGTCTTCTAAGACCTCATCCAAATCACACTCCCAAACCTTTGAGGAAATAGGAACCTCCAATATCTCTTTTGCCAGAGCAAGGTTCATTCTGCAATAATCTCAGATCCTGACCTCATGATCATCTATGTAGTTTATCCAGTGATCCTCCAAGTGTGGCTCATGTATGTATAATTTGCCAATAATGTGGTTGTAAGTACCTATGGGATCAAATCGGGCTCACACTATCTTGTAAAGCTATAAGGGACAGTCATCCCATTCAAAAGCCATGGATTTGCAAACCTTCATGTCTTGCAGTGTATATGGTCCCAAAGAGATTGGAAAGTCCCAACAGTGCTTATTCTTATGCTTTATGTGCTCGTATACATCCGCGAGCTTCCTGACCATCTCTAATATGATTATCCAGTTAGATGGATACCTGGGTAGCTTCTTTGGTTGTATGGTTGACCTAGCTATCCAAATGTAAGTGAATGTCTTGAGCTAGATAAAATAGGCCCCAATGGCCCTTACCTTAGCAACAAATTCTTCTAACATTCTTTTAGCAAAGTCACCTTCAATAGATCGGATGACTGTAAATATGAATGCATCGTTGACTATTCTGTAATCAGGGGAATCCTCTAGCATGTTTGCTCCTTTTACCAGCTGCGGGTATACAAGGTGGGGCCATGCATTTGGATCATTTAGACTTCCCCTCTTGGTGAGGCCGGGATAATCTGCCCATGCAACTAGTAGATATACCACATAAGTGCTTATGTAAAACTTGGGATTATGCCTTACTGCTGTCAATTGCTTGTCCAAATTGTCACTAATAATAGTGCCCCAGTCAAATCTTGCCTTTCATTCCTGGATCCTTTCTATCAACAGGATCATCCAGTGCTCGAGTTGAGTGGATTGTGGTAACCCATACACCCAGCTTGTCATTTTTATAGCTTCCTGTATGTCATCCTTCATATAGCCTCTTTGGAGGTCTATCTTGTCCAATTTGTTCTTAGGAAGCGGCTGCTTGAGGTACTCTTTATTCATCATCTCATGTATGGCTTTCTCCCTATTACCAAACCACTTGGTCCCCTTTTCAATATAGAAGTCATAGAACTTGTCTATGCCTTTGTGAAGGTGGAAAATGTCCTCAATGACATCCGACCTAATGTCCAGTACCACCTGATCCTCTGAGTTTACTACCACCAACTTATCTGAATCATAGTGATGAGCTAGGGTGACGATCAATTCTGAAGATGAAATAACCACTGGGTGTGCGGCTGTGTTCACTAGCCCGGATAGGACTAATGTGGTGCAATCATCAGATCTATTTGCTGGCTGGGAGCACTGAGTCAGGAATTCATTCCAATCTACATTCGTGATATTGGTATCTACTATCTCATAGTGTTTGTTTCCCACTTTTGAACTATGGGGATTCCCCTTGTATTGATACTTCATTGGGGAGGTTATATTTGGTTCAGTCATTTATTGAACAGGAAAAAATAATTTAAACTAGGAAAGCAAGAAAAGAGAGCTGTATAAATAGCTAAGTGCAAGTTTTCACACTTTTGGGCCTTTCAGGGTTTCGGACACCTAAAACTAGTTCGGAGGCCAAAAAGTCTGAAAGTGCGAAAAAGGTTTATTGGAAGGACAAAGTCCATTGGACCTTTCAGGGTGAAAAACTGAGAGGTGTTTTCTTATGGATGCCAAAAGTCCAAAAACTATGAGGAACTCTGAAATTTTGAACGAAAGTTTGGGAACTTCACTTTCGGCCTTTTCGGACCTTTCGGTCTTTCAGACCTTTCGGATGTCTTAAAGGTCAAAAAGTCCAAAATGACACTTAGCAAGATTTGAAGATCTATTTTTGGCCTTTTGGAGGCTGATAACCTGTGGCAAGGGCCGCGATTGATGAAACAAAAAAAAACCTAGGCCTAAGACAAAAGACACTAGGAAACCCTAGGTTCAATAGGGAGGGACATCCCTGTCGAAGCACAAAGGCATAGAGGCTCGATGAGACAAAGAAACAAAATTCCCTAGGCTAGACAGGCACTAGGCACAAAAAAAAAACCCTAGACCTAGACCCAAAAACACAAAGCAAAGGTAAGCGAGAAGAACCTACCTCAAACAAACTAGGAGTGGGAAAACAATCAGGCAGCTCAGAAGCTGAAGCAGTCGACAAGGAGGAGCAGACAAAATCATGGGTAGAAGCAAAGAAATGACTAGTGATATAAAAAATGAAGTCCTCTTCTATTTATAACCTGCGGGCTGACATCAGCGGCTTCGGTCCTTTCGGACTCCAAAAGGCCAAAAATGACAGAGGAGAAAGAAGTCTTTGGCCTTTTGGTAGTTTCAGAGTCCAAAAACACTGAAAGGGCCGGGTCTTCGACCTTTCGGCCATTTCAGCATTTCAAAGTACCTAAGTCCTTTGAAAGGCTAAAAAAGGCTTCTTCCTTCCTCTGACTTGGTTTCATCAAATTTCTTTGGTGGCTGACTGGATTTCTACGAGGGGCAGACACGACAAAAGGCAAAAGGAAAAAAAAGGGGAGTCCCCATGGTTAGAGGACCAAAAAATGGGGTGTGGGTTGTGGACCCACAACAGGTCTATGTTGAAGTGTATGGCTAAGTAACAAGGCCAAATTTAGCATATACATTTTTGGCGCCCACCATAGGGTAGGATATTCAATTCCTGGCTTCATATTATACATTTACTATCAATTCTATTTTCTATCATTTTATACATTCACTTTGAGTCAAATCTGACTTCACCATTCCGTCTAGAACATCATTTCGGTTAAAAATGACTGTAAACATATCTATACCCAGTCAAAATTGAATCTGTCACAAAATTTTTTTGCATACAGAAGCCGTATGACCTCTGTATGCAAATCGAGATAGAGTTCTCCATCTACACGCAGACCAAGGTACCATTTGCAGAAGATTTCAAAATCTTTTCTAATATCATGTTGAAAATTTTTGGGTTATATTATCAATTAAACAATTGGCCTATATCTCGCATTTGTTTATCCATTTCTACATTCAGGCAGAAATGACCAATGCCCATCATTTCTTTCGCTTTACTAACTGTAAAGCGGTCTTTGTTTAAAAATAGGCAAACATTCCTAAGTCCCGTGAATGTGGGACTAATCATTCCAAACCCACACCACCATTCCCCCACCTCTTCTCTTCCCCTCATCCCTTCCACCACTTCCCTTCCTCCATTCCCCCACTTCCACCCAATCCCCCACCCTCCACTCACCCAAGGCTCCACCCGTGCAACCCCTGCACAACCCTCCCCACAATCAAAACCCCCACCGCCTGACTCCCATCCTTGCCCTCCCCTCTCACTGAGCTACCTTACTCTGCTAATCTCCACTCCTCACTCACCTCCAATCTCCCGCTGCCTCCTTCCTGTAGCTACCTCTCCACAACCGCGCCTCCACTCCTCTGTGTCGCTTCCCACCTCCCCACCTTCGCCCATCCCTTCCCTCCACCAAACCCCAACCTCTACGTGCATCCTAATCCAACCCCACCACCCTCTGATCTGCCTCCACTGTGCCTCCTCCCACACACCCCATGCTTAAAAAACCCTCTGCTAAACCCTCTTCTGAAAACCCACCGCCGCTCAGCCCGAGCTCAATCGGAGGGCCACCCATACACCACCTAAAAGCAACCACCTCCACTCGGGGATAAGAGGTTAAATTTGATGGGCGTTTAAATATTTCCTAATAGTGATATTAGCTTCTTGTGATGTGCCAAAGACTGTCAAATTTAAACATGGAAAATGATGACATCAACAACATTTTAAATTTCTTACCTTCACCATATGCATTTTTAAATTTACAGTCTATTTTGAAACCATCATAACTTGCTTGTATTAACTCCTTTTTTTGAGCATTTTTTTTTAATTTGGGGTAGAATTGCACAAGGATCACTGTGGTGAAGTTATTTTTTATTTTTCTCTCTGGATTATTTAGAAATTTCACTTTTATCTGATTGTACCTACATAATCTCATATTTTACAACTTCTAGAGCCTCGTATGGGCTCATACGATCACTTTTTTCATTGCAATATTTTTTGAAAATGCATAATTTTCTGTCTACTTTCTGAATATGTGATCTATTTTTTTATTTTCTAATTTTGATAATGTGGACTAATCTTTGGCTTTGATGTTTATGTGATTATCTTTTTCATACAGCCTAATAGTAGTCTGCAAAACGGTATCTAAGAAGAATAAAACACAAACTACTCATGAATTGGTTTTGTAGATTGCCTTTGATCGATAGAACACACAATATTGTGCTTGCATTTTTTTTTTATTTCTTAAAATAGGAACGCACATGCATGGCTATTTAAAATGAAATTCTATTTGGTGTTTTAGAGATGGCAATAATGTCAAAAAATTATGCTCTTTCCCTTTTGGGGTGATTAGAAATCCTGAAACATTATTGTCATTTTCTTATTCTTCTTGATGTGTCTTCTAGTTTTGTAAACCTAAGGAATTGCATGGACGTATCCTCTCTCTCCTCAGCTTCGCAGATCTTGGGTGAACGAGAAATCCATACAAATCCTTTAGTGTGGCTAACTCCTGAGTGCTTTAACAGAGCTGGTGAGAGTGGAATGCCCAACCGGTAACAGGCTAAAGCCAAGCCCTTCTGAATTGGTATATTAAAAATGTCATTGTGATTAATCTCACAATGAACAGGTTTTGATTTCATTATACTGGGAAGAATATCTCCCTCAGTACCCTTGTGGTATTTTAAAACCTACAGAATTTAACTTCTATAGGCTGGGAGGCCTCCATAACAGAGCTAATCTGCCGCAAGTATAACCACCTGAACAGATGCCTTGACTACATACTTTATTCTAGTAACCAAAATCCATCTATCTATTGGCATGAAAGGTTAGAGACCAACTAAGATGTCCCACACTTTCACAACTCTTAGTAGAGACAACAGTCCCTTGGGAAGTCGTTAACCTTGGGATTTGAAGCTTGGTGTGCCTGAGAAGTGAGTGCACTGTAAGGAGGAGCCCGTGCCTTCAAGCTTCTAATTTGTCCACTATGAGTAAGCATGGTTGAACTTCGGTTCAAATGGGAATTCAACATATATTTCCCTAGCTTACCTAGGATTGTGGTGTCTATGTTCTTTATACAACAAACATTCTGCTTGATGTGTCTTGCATGGGTGAAGCATCAAAACAAAGAAACAAAATAAACATTCAAAACAAACATCAAACCGATCATTCAGATTCAAAATCTGCACTTCTAGGTATTAACTGTCAAACTCTTATATGATTTTCAACATCTACTATCAAATGCTAAGAATCTATCAACTTGTCCAAATTCCTATTTTGTTGTGAAGGTTCTGTCCAAATTTTCACAAAATCTGTATTCTCATCAAACATCGCTACTAGTCTGTCTTTTGCTGCAATCTGTTGACAACCTGACTTGTTGTTGTCTTGCAATCTGACTTTGTTGTGCTAGTCCAAGTGACCCATTATCTATTTTGATCTTATCATCTTTGTCTACGATGTCCTCATCTTGAGTTGCGAAAGTAGGTTTGTCAACCTTGTTTCCAGATCGGAGTCATTGCTATCTCTATCTCAGTTGGACATTATCTCCTTTGTCTTTTGGTCTTGGACTTAATCAACACTTTAGATATCACTTTAGCACTTGTCAACCAATCAACTGATTCATCGTACACTCTTAAATCTTCTTAGCAAGTGTATAAAGACAATCTTACAATGTCTAAAAGCAAAGAAGAGATTATTAGGGCAACTTTATTAAAACAACTTCAAACTTTGGAATCTAAACTCCAAGGATTAAAGGGGAAAAAAGATACACCATCCGGCAAATCCTCATTAAGATCAACTTGCCCTTTGCTATTTGATCATGATTCTCACATCTCTCCACTTTCTTCCAACCTGGATAAATCTTGGTATGACAAATCCCATCTTTGATCAAGAATAGTTTTATGATGATCCTATCATTGATCAAGAGAATGTAGAGGAAACTATGGTAGAATCAGATGTAAGTCTTTTCTATCCGCAAAAGAAGGATATTGCATATCAAGAAGCATCAAATTATCCTTTAGAGAGATTATTTACTCCTTTAGGAAAATATTATACATCAACATTGGGAGCACTTCTTGAGAATGATCTCATCACATTACCTCAAGCCACATCATGTGGACTCAGATTCTTGAGGCCCTATTGTGCATATCATCGAAGTAATCAGCATACAACTTCATCTTGCATGGAATTGAAACATAAAATCCAAGATCTCATAGATGATGACATAATTGAAGTGGAAAATCCTAATGAATCATCTAGTGAAGATACTAATCTCAAGCATGATCAATATCAGGAATCCATGTCTAGAAATGGTTCCCATATCACATCTACTTCTTCCACCATTCCTCCATCCCCTAAAGCTTCATCATCTCTATCAAGTACTGAGCCTAATGACAACTATGTGTACATTCTAAAAACCTACTTGTTGGGAGCACACTCAGACATGCAAACCTTAGAGATATACATCAATAAACTACATTAACATGTCTAAAAACATACTCTAAAATAAGATTTCCACCAAAACCTCAGATGAGCTGAACAAGGGCACCCAAGACCTTGTTGATTTGATCTTAGAGAGGTGTGTGGGTGTGCTCTCCCAAAACAATATTACAAATCCCACTATGATCTATTGAATGCAACTAAGAGAATGAATAACTCAAGAACAAGTATGAGGAACTTGTCTCAAGTGTTCATTCAACATGATAATGCAATGCTAAAACTAAGATGATATGTAAGATCTAACTAAGATAATAGAACTAGATTCATTCCATTATAGATCTAAGATGTGATATCTAGATTTCATAATGAAACAAACATGAAAATGAACTAATGATTACTATGAAATGCTAAATTGCTTAAGAAATCATAGAAACAAACTAGCATGATAACAATGCATAAATGAGAGATGATTTGCTCTTGAGAAAGGCCTCTATTTATAGATTTTTTGGAGGAGAGAGAGGGCTTGGATGAGGTGGAGCTCATGTGGCATCCACATAGGTGCCACATGAGGGACACATAAGCCATGCAAGAGGCCCACTTTGCTCACACATGTGTGAGCAACTTTGGATGTGATGGGTCAAAGTGTACTTAAAGTACACATGTGAAGGATCTTGTAAGAAGGTATAAGAGGGTGTAAGAGTTTTAGACCAATGAGACACTTTTGGAAAGTGTAAGAAGGTGTCATAATAGGTGTAATAAACCTTGTTGGCACCAAATAAGGATTATTTGGAAAAGTCAATTTTTGGAAATTTGCTCACACATGTGAGCAAATAATTAGGACTAATTGTTGTAGGAATCAAGAAATTAGTTTAATTAACCTTAGTTAATTAATGAATAGGTCTATTTGGTGAGAGTGATGTGAGGTAGGGTAGGATCTCGGTTCAAATTAGCTTAATCCAAATTAGATTTAGATTAATTGTGGTTTAGTAGAATTTAAGTCATGTGAAGGAATAAATAAATTAAAAAATTTATTTAAAGGGGATTAATGAGGGATAATATATTAAATAAGATTTAATACATTAAAAGGGGTAGTATTTAAATTAAATTTAAATACTAAGGAGAATGAATCATATTTAATTAAATAAATTTAATTAAATAGATAG
>MU224534.1:1085909-1115227 GCA_018584345.1 Thuja plicata
TCATATTTAATTAAATAAATTTAATTAAATAGATAGAATAATATAACAAATATAATTAATTAAAATTAACTATAATGTTATGGGAATATTAATTAAATTAATATAAGGATGATTTTGGACGTCTACATTATGTATACCCTCAAGGACTACCTCTAAAACAGATCCAAGCTAATCAACACATAGATGCAAGCCTTTCTTAGACTTCAAAGATCATAGACCTAAAGCTTCCATGTGCTTCAACGCTTATCATGCCTATTCCAAAGGATTCTCCATCACTGTGTCATGAATCCTTCATGAAATACAACACTCCTACCTGGTCCTTAGAAGTGGCTCTATGTCAAGGAGACAATCCAAAGTGTGAATAAACAAATATCAGTAATGATCAAGATCAAGACACCATCCATCCTTATCCAATGGTTGACCAAATTTGCATTTCTCAAGAGTCTCATGATGATTTTATCATCCCCTTCCATTTCCTCCTAGAAGAAACTCTTACATCTCCTATATCTGATCCATCTCCTAAGAAAGATCAAGATATCATTTCCACCATCTCTACTAAACCTGTTGAAAATCAAGAGAAAATCATCCTTTGTCCACCATCTAAAGATCCTTGTCAAGATTAGTGCATCCCATTATCTCCTTTTCATGCTTCTCCATATCCACCACAAGAAACCATCATTCCCCCAAATCCCTTGTAGAAGATACATCCTCTCAAGCTTCAACTTCTCCTATCAAAGCTAATCATGCTCCTATCAATATATAGATGAATTCTACAGAGAAGAGCCTTGGTCATGCAGCTCACTCTAAATATGTTGATATGCCTTCCACACCTTATATCCCTCCATTCAAATGTAAGAATTATCCTTCACTATCCTCCAAATCCATCCTTGGTCCTCATATTCCAAAGCTAAAACCATCAAACCTGCCATCTATATTGGGTCCTTATGTCCATCAATCCACCATGCCTATCAATACTAGCTTGTCATCTTCTTATCCTATCTCCTATCCAGATCAAAAAAGACATACATCCTTGAAATGTCCTTATCAACCAATCCATATGAACCAGTCATATCAACCCCATCCATCCACAATTCCTAATTCTTTTGGAAGCAATTTGGATTTACAATGAAGAAATCACAAATACAAGAATCCACTTACATATGAAGATCACTATGGCCCATCTAATCAACATGTGACTACAAATAAAAAGGAAATATTCAAGAGATCACAAAGGTCCACTGAGAAAAGAATAATATCAAAGAAAATATGGGTTCCTAAATCCCTTATGGCTAAATTGCATTCTAAATCATCCAAAAGCAAAGGAAACTCAAAAGTTATGTGGATTCCCAAGTCTCTTCTAAATGACTTGGATACAAAAACACAATAAAAAGTTATGTGGATTCCCAAGTATCTCTTAAAAGGCTTGAACAAAAGGGAAAAATTAGAATTGGCATCCAAGCTTCCAAAGGATTCCACTCTGTCTCCTTTCAAACATTTTTCATCTCCTAAACCTATTTTGGGTCGTCATGTCCCAAAATCCATTATTTTGAATACGTCCTCATCCATCTTGGGTCCTCATGTACCAAGATCCATATCAAAACCTAAATCCATTTCACACACTTTTCCTCTATCATTCCACCATCCTTCAAGATGTGTGTCGATGTTGATCTAGCCTACACAAAACTCTCACTACCGCACCCAATATCCTACCCCTACCTACTATCCTTCCATATTGGGTCTTTACATTCTTGTTATTCCTCTCATCAAGTCCATAGCATAAATTATTGGCTACCATCTCCCTTATCCTCCATATCAATATTCTCTACCATCACCCTATCAACATCTTTGAGCATCCTTTAAGCAGCCTTGGCCTATCATAGCATATCTTTCAAAGGAGCACTATCTAAAGAGAATGACACTTAAGTTTCTCCAAAAAGATCAAAAGTACAAAAAAAAAGTGCCTTGGTGAAAACCTGGTAAATAGTTACCTTGGTAGCTGTGTATATGGAATCCTTCAACCTATTGGGAGAAAGCTCAAACATGCAAACGTTAGTGGGTTAGCGCATTATATCATTTAGAAATCAGGTAAGAGATCATGCAAACAATAAGAACACCAAATAACATCAGATTAAGCTAAAAATGAGTAAAAAAAGCACCCTATTCTACTCATTTTGATTTTATTATTTAGATTAGATGTGAGTGTGCTCTCTCAAACACACAAGTAATATGGATCCCAATGCAAATATGGAAGATTATGAGAACAAAAAGAAAGATTCAAGATCTAGTATGAAGAACTAGTCTCAAATATTCTTCAAAATGATAATCTAAACTTATGAAAGTAAGGATGATATGAAAGTCTTATAAAGAAACTATGATTTATTTCACCAATTAAGAGCCTAACATGTGACTTCTAGATGATTTAAACAATTGAAAGCATGAAACTAACATCTAAGAGCATTAGCATGAAAACAAACATGAAAACTCTAAGACAATACTAGCATGATAACAATGCAAATTGAGAGATGAAAATATGAGAGGAGAAGGCCTCTATTTATAGAGTTTTTGGGGAGAGAAAGAGGCTTGGATGAAGTGGCACCTATGTGGAATCCACATAGAGCCACATAGGAGACACATGGCTTTGAAAAGATGGCCAATTTTAATTCAAAAT
This sequence comes from Thuja plicata, assembly GCA_018584345.1. Lineage (NCBI taxonomy): Eukaryota > Viridiplantae > Streptophyta > Pinopsida > Cupressales > Cupressaceae > Thuja > Thuja plicata. The sequence continues at coordinate 1,088,578 of MU224534.1, forward strand.
TGGCATTAATATTGAGTAGCTCAATATTTCAAAGGAGGAGACAAGGTTGTAAGAGAGAATTTAAGAGGAATGGGTACCCATTTTGGAGATAATTTTCCCATGTGGGTGAGCATCCCATTAGCCTTAAAAAGGTTAGGAATCACCCATTTAAGCATGATCAAAGGGCAGTTAAGTGTGGAAGAACACTTAGGAAATGAGGTGATGGGAGTAAGGTAGGAATAGGGTAGGCTGTAGGGTAGGATTAATAGGTTCCTAGCTAGGTTTTAGATATTATTCAAATTGTATTTGAATAAATCATGTTTTTAGAAGAATTATGAAAATGGAGGATTTAATAAATATAAATTTATTAAAAAGGGATTTTCATGAGACAAAATGTATTTAAATAAAATACATTGGTATAGTATTTAAACTATTGATAAATGAAACTATTTAATTGATTGAATTAAATAGTTAGAGGAATGAGAGGGAAAATAATATTAATATTTTTGGATGTCTACATTTTGCCCCTCTTTGACGTGGCATTGCAAGTGACATTTTGTCAAAGATAAGAAAAATGAGTTATTGACTTCATTAACAGAAGCCACCACTGGTATTCTCTTTGATAGATATAGGGTTGTGCCCCCTCGAGAAAAGGACACAACAAAGACAATGGTGTGGGATTTTCTCAAAAAGGATGCAATAGGAGAGAGGGAATAAATAGAAGCCTTCTGAAATGTAATTAACAATGCAGCGAAGAATGTAAATGTAAATGCAACTAAATGCAGCTAAATGAGCATTGGGATTCATTTGTGTGAAAAATATGGAGAGCACATCCAATTTTAATATTGCAAGAGGAGGTATGCATCAGGTGTTTGAAAACACAAATGACAAGATTCCTTTGTGTGGACTATAAATTTAAACAAAAGCATACTGTAAAAGACACATGCATCAGTTGCGACCAGTCACCACGCACCAAGATATAGCAGATTGAGGTAGTTGTGAGTAGGTTTGAACTGACACAAAAAGATAAAATCATTAAAGAAGGCCTCATGACCAAGCAGTCATTTGGTCCAAAGTTCTTTCCATGAATAGGATTGATTGATGAAATATTGGATATGCGGACGCCGGAAGGATGCATCCTGACGGGCAAGGATTTGATGGAAAGACATTCGTTGACAAAATCTGTGAACAGGATGGAGCGCAAGGACAACCAGTCACTAAATTGATTTGGTGACAAATTGGGTCACAGTCGCAGGTGTCAAAACATGTCTAAAAACAAAGATCAAGGACAATGCAGAAAGAACAAATGATTTATTACATGATTTTTGAGGAATATTTGTTGTTTTTGGATTTTTCAAAATTTTTGAATGTTTTTGGGTGAATTTTATGTGTTTTGAGGCTTATGCAACAGGACAATATGTACGACACGACAATATATACAAAATTTTTGGGAAGATAGGGGCAATAAGAGGGGCTTGGGGGGCAAAAGAAGGTCATTTGTGAATAGTGAATAGTAAATTTTTGAGCTCTGAGTGAAAAATATGGCGAACAAGAGGATGAAGGGACAACTTGGAGAGCGCATTAGGACACATGGGAGGCCCGCTGAGCGACCATTCCCAGTGAGTAGACTATCCTAAACCTTGCATTTATTGTTATTAATGCATTTATTATTTTTGGGGAGGGTAGATAGGCATTAATGGGGGGATTTTTAAATTTTAGACTAGAGATGCTAGTTTATGAACCGACATCTACGAAGAAGCCGATCCCCGGATCGGCATCTCCGCAGACATTGATCCTCAGATCGGCGTCTCTGAAGCCATTAGTGCTGGACCAATGTCTTCAAAGGTGCTAGACATAGACTAGCATCTTTGAAGATGCCGATCTGTGGGAGAACAGGCGGAGATGCTGGTGCATGAACCGACATTTTTGGCTGAACCGGCGTTTGCGCAAAAAATGGCAAACACCGATTGGAAAGGAAATGGAGGGACCCGGCGAGGGCTGGGGATGGGTTGGTATGAGACGTAGGGGTGAGATGCTCCATTCTGGGAGGGGTTAGATTAGGACTAGGAGGATAAGTGACTGACATGGTGGATTTATAAACTTTTGCAGGAGCAGTTCCCACCCTTGAGATCACGGGAGCATTGGCCGCCGATGATGGAGTTGGAGGCACAGCTGACAAAGGATGACTGGGGAATGTTAGCAGTGGTAAGACTAGACTATGTGCCCCATTGGCCTTGGCTACAGGTGCACAATGGTATGATGATAGCCCTGATCGAGTGGTCACACAGTGAGATGACCAAATTTCACTTGCTGACTAGAGAGGCCACGATCACCTTGGAGGACGTGTGACACATTTTGTGGATCTAGATCTGAGGAGCAATTCCCTGGTATAGATTGGAGGATAGAAATCATTACATGGAGATCCCATTTAGATGGTCGATGAGGAATATCCCTACCTATAGGGCCTAGATGTCGTGGCAGGCAGCAGTGGATAGGAGACTCAGGCGGATAGCTCTTTATATTGCTGGGTTGATTGGGGGACACATGCTAGCAGACCTATCAGGACACAGATTTGGTATGGGTTGGTCGTGGGCACTTGCGCAGATGCTCAAGGAGGGGACCTCCTACTGCTAGGGATATGTTGTCCTAGGACAGCTGTATCATGATCTCCATATGGCTGCGTACCGTGAGGCACGCAACATGGGGACAAGAGTTACATTACTATAAGTGTGGGCCTGGGAGCACATTACAGTGTTTCAACCCATGAGGGTGAGGGAGTCACGCCAGCCTGGGGAGCCTTATGCCTGCAGATACAGGCTCCCTCTTAGATACACTTTTGTTGGATAGACAGGTTATTGTAGGTGATTGTTAGATGAGGTTTAGTATTTCTGCTGGACCCCTTACAGGTTATGTGAGCCATGGGTGACAGGGGTGGAGGATGGGTTCAAGGAATTCCTATACCTCTCATATGTGCAGACTAATTACTTCCTTTTGGGTAGGATGATTCATCAGATTGAGAGATATAGACCATCCAGGGTCATGAGGTAGTTTGGGTTACAGCAGGGGGTGGTGGCGGAGGATGCCTTACATCCTCATGTCACTAGGGAGGTAGGGACCTGGGGTAGGTATACAGATGCTATCACAGTGAGGGCATCCTGGAGAGATATGCCATAGCTAGATTTTGTGGCACGCCCAGATGTTGTAGATGCAGGCACCACTCCTGAGTATGTAGCATGGTGGGCTGTACACATGCTAGTCAGGTTGACAGACCCAGCTCAGGTGGCTACCCAAAAGCAGTCGACAGGGGATTTGGATGTGGAGGATGGGGCTGAGATTGGGGACACCCCAGAGAGCTCAGTAGTGGGATAAAGGAGGAGGCTACAGAGATAGGTTAGACCTCGATTAGAGGTATAGGTATAGGATAAGGTGCCATATTGACCTCCACTGGCACTAGGATAGGAGCAGGTACAGGCACCACCAGTGCCATCACAGGTGCAGGATCAGGCACAGGCACTACTAGTCCCACCATAGGATTAGGCACAGTGGCCACCCACAGGGTTTGTGGCACAGGAGACACATGACACTATCCTCGCAGAGCGAGACAGTCTATAGATAGAGTACACTAGATTGCGCGGCTTATTAGATGAGGCGGTGGTGTCAGACGCTAGCTTACACGCAGAGATGCCCCAGATACAGGGTTTACTGATGGCTAAGACAACATGGGCAAATAGGGTAGAGGGTTCATTGGATACCTTACAGGGTAGGGTAGATTCTAGGGAGTTCTCGATGGTGGACCTGACATAGGATGCCGCAGACCTACGTGCTAAGATAGACACACTCACAGGGAAGTAGACAGATTGATGTTACAGATGGAGTGGGCCACAAAGATGATTGATGCATTGACCTCAGAGAGGGATGGAGCACTGAGACAGGCTGAGACATATAGGGTTGAGTGAGACATTGCTCGATAGGCAGCAGTGGCAGGTGGAGTGGGTCAGGTGGTATCAGAGGCATTCGCAGCCCACAAGGATGCGAACTGGTCAGGGAGGGAGGCAGCCCACTATAGAGCACTATACCATGAGCTTGTTCCTAAGGAACAAAGGTGTGATTATTCAGAGAGGTCACGGTCTTAGAGCACAGTGAAAACTTCTGCCTCACAAGGATTAGTGGGGATGCCACCAAGTCCACCACCAGGACAGAGAGGTGAGCCATCACAGCCACTAGCATGATTAGTCAGAGGATTATATGACACACATTTTTGTATTTTTGAGATGTATACATGTATATTGGCACTGAGGTGCATATGATGTATTTTATTGATGGACATTGATATATATATGAGGACTTTTATTGATGCTCATGATTTGTGATTTATATGATGACTCTTATGATGCTTAGAATGTATGAGCTATATGATGTGCATACTATATGTTTACTGACATTTGATACTTTCAGGATGTGATGTGTTTTTATGGATGATTTGATTATGTATATATGATGTATGACTTATGCAGGGTGGATGATGCTTATATATATGTGATGTACTGATGTGTGTAGATGCAGGATGTGATGTGCTTTTGTTTATGTATGCTGATGTTTTATGGATATGCATAGATGAATGATGTTTTTAACAATGATTTAAGTATGCAAAATGATACATGAACCTAAATGTTGTAATGATGTTAGATGATAAAAATGGATGAATGCAAGCTTAAAATGAACTTAAAATGATGTAATGATGTTAGATAATGAAAATGGATGAATGCAAGCTAATGAATCTAAAATGATGTAACAATGCAAGATAATGCAAGCTAATGAATCTAAAATGATGTAACAATGCAAGATAATGAACCTAAAATGGATTAACAATGCAAAGAAATGAACCTAAAATGGATTAACAATGCAAGACAATGAACCTAAAATGGATGATTAATGAAAAATGCCTTAAATGACCTTAAAAAATGAATTTAACAATGCAAGAAAACATGAATCATGAATGCACCTATAATGAATGCAAGACACCTAACAAATGATACTATGAGCGGCAGATCATCATTTTCTTGTTCTTGGATTTTCTTTCAGTTGTTCTCTGCATCAATTTCCTTGCTTTCAATACCCAAAAGAATCCATAGTGAAGGAATGTGAAGTGCGACTGAAGAACTCAGATGATGAGTTGTTTGAGGTTGAACAAGTGTGGCATTTGAATCTCAAATTTTTTTTTGATTTTCAATTTTATTTTTGGTGTGTGTCACAATCAACTGATAAACCAGACGGGTGAACTATGGAGGGTCGGGAAGGAAATGTTAGTAGGATGATGACTCAGGATGTTAGCATGATGGTGGGAAGATGGGACACATCACAAATATACAAGAACCAAACCAAGCGATTAATTACAAGTGATTAGTTACAATGATTATGTACAAAGGTTACTACTAAAAGTTTATTGGATCATGTTACTTGTCTTGATGCGCGTGATAGGTGTGTGTGCTGATTAACTAGTTCCAGAGGAGAGATACATCCTGCGAGAACCCGAAGATGATGATGACCCAGAGTTAAGCTTACAAGAGGAAGGACACATCCTCAAGACTCATTTTTGAAAAGATGGGACGGACCAAGATGATCGATCGAATGTGCATTATCTACAAATTATATAACAAATGTATGACAAGGAGCAACTCAAGACACAAGAAATATACAGGAATGACACTCAGGACTCTCAGAATAGTACAATGTATGAACAACAATACACAATACTTATGTGTACAAAAGCTTAGGATACGAGATAGGGAGATCAATGCGGACGAGTATGTATGGAACACCTAGGGAACATACGGAATGTATACATGGTGTTGGGGATGGATCGAAATGGGATTTTGATAGATAATGGAATGGTCCATTATGTGTGATGCCTGTTTCCAGGTTTTCATCACCCATACTTGTCCAAGGCACCTGATTGCCAAGTTTTCACCATTGGATGAAAGTTTTTCTCTTTTTTTTTTTCTTTTCTTTTTTGATTTCTTTGGATCTTTTTGATCTTTTTGATTTTTGTGATATTGCCTCAGTGCCTATTTACCAGGTTTTTACTGGGACAACCATTTTTTTAGCTTCATTTTTCTGCTTTTTAGAGATTTTTTTCAGGACTATTTTGCAGTGCTTTCAAGTGCTCCAGGTTCTTCCATAGAATTTGCCTTCAGTTTCTATAGGTAAAATTTTTTGGTTTATTCAGAGCTGATTTCTTTCTCTATTTTTGTGCTTTCTTCAGGACTTTTTTATACTTTTTAGGGATTTTCGTAGAAAACTAAAATGAAAAATCGACCGTCAGGCATAGAAGTGCCTGAGATGAATGATGTTTATAGGATCATTCAATGGTTCTCCTTCTCGAGTGGAGAGTTGATATTCCCCAAAACCAAAGGATGCAGCGACAATATCTGGGCCTTGCCTGGTGAATGCAAACTTGCCTTTCTTTTCCTGATAAGTACCCACTTTCTAGATTTCTTTTAGCACAAGGTCTCCTACCTGGAACTAACGTTGGTGGACCTTCTTGTTATAGTTCCTCTTGAGTCTATTCTGGTAAAAAATCAAGTGATCATAATCTTGCTAGAACTTTTCATCTAGGAGATCTAGTTGTGTGAGTCGTGCTACCCAGTAATCTTCATCATCAATCAGGCATCTTAGAGATACTCGGAGGGAGGGTAGTTCAACCTCAATTGGTAAGACTGCTTTAGCACCATAGACTAGGGAGTAGGGAGTAGTGCCAGTAGGAGAATGATAGAAAGTGCAGTAGGCCCAGAGGGCAGGATTGATTTGGAGATGCCAGTCATGACTAGTATCATTGACAACTTTCTTGATGATTTTGAGGATGGTTTTATTAGTTGCCTCAGCTTGGCTGTTACCTTGCAGGAAATATGGACTGGAGAAACGGTTATAGATATGAAGGTGAGAACAGAGATCGCTGATGTGTTGATTTTCAAATGGTGTTCCATGATCTGTGAAGATGGTGGAGGGTATGCCAAAGTGGTAGACAATGTGGTAGAGGATGAATTTGGATATCTTGACACCAGTAGTGAGGGTAAGCAGAATTGCTTTGATCCATTTTGTAAAGTACTCCATAGCCGTGATTATGTACTTGTGGCCTTTAGAGGAGAGGGGAGTAATCTTACCAATGAGGTCAAAACCCCAAGAAGAGAAGGGCCAAGGAGGCGCAACAGGTCTGAGGTCCTGATCAAGAGCATGGATCAGATTAGCATGTTGTTGACAAGGTAGGCACTTTTTGAAAAACTCACAAGAATCATGTTCCATTGTAGGCCAGTTGTACCCTATACATAGAAGTTGCTTGGCTAGGACCATGCCACTTGTGTGGGCACCACAGATTCTAGCATGTACCTCTTGTAAATCCTGGGCGGCTTTGTTTTCATCTAAACATCTGGAGAGTACATTGTGATAGCCTCGATGATATAGGGTGTTGGCTATGAGGGTATAATGGGATGCTCTTCAGATAAAGTTTTTGCGTTGGTTTGCAGTGAGATGGAGAGATATGATACCATTTTGTAGGTAAGCTTGAATATCGTGGTACCACGGGGACTGGGGACCAACCAAGACACACACACAATTCAATTCATCATTCTCACAAGAGGGAGCATGTTGTTGCTCAACTAAGAATTCTTATTTTGTAGATTCGTGAAAAAATCTCAAGAATGGAGCCAATTATGGCCATTGCATCAACAAATTTATTTTGTAGAGGTGGTACCTGTGTTATCTGCAAGTGGAGGAAATGTTCTTTTAGCTTGTCAACCATCTGCTTATATGGTGTCAACTTATCATCTTTGGTTTGATACTCATCTAGGACTTGTTTGATGATGAGTTGGGAATCGCCATAGACCCTGATATCTGTGATGTTCCATTCTATGGCCATGCAAAGTCCTCCAATTAGTGCTTCATATTCTGCAATGTTGTTCTTGCAGGAAAATTCCAATTTGAATGACATGGGAATATAGTCACCTTGAGGTGTGACAAATAGTATTCCTGCCCCTACGCCATGAGTTGTATAGGACTCCAAAGACACATTTTGTAGGGTTGAGCACTAGGCAGTAGTGTCCAATCCTGTCAAAGACACATTCTAGAACATTCAGATGATCTTCCCTTTTGACTGATTTGGCCAAGATATCATCCACATAATCTTCAAGGATCTTGTCGATCATGTTGTAAAAAATGACAGTCATGGCTCTTTGATAGGTTGCCCTAGCGTTCTTTAAGCTGAAAGGCATCATGTTATAGCAGAAGGTGCCCCAAGGGGTTGTGAATGCTATCTTATGCTGATCTTCTTCTGCAATGTGGATCTGATTGTATCTGGAAAAGCCATCCATGAGTGACAACATCTCATGTCCTGCTGTGAGATCAATAATCATGTCTATGTTTGGCAAGGGGAAATCATCCTTGGGACATGCCTTATTGAGGTCTCTGAAATCTGTGCATATCCTGATTGATTTATCTGGCTTAGCAATGGGAACCATATTAGAAATACAGTGAGAGTAGTCAATGGGGTGGATGATCTTGGTGTGGAGCAATTTGTCTAGCTCTGCTTTAACAAGTAGTGCCCCTTTAGGATGCATCTTTCTGAGCTTTTGCTTAATCGGTTTGACATTTGGGTCCACTGCTAGATGGTGAACCACCAAGTTAGGATCTAACCCTAGCATGTGGGAGTAAGACCATGTGAACTTGTTGATGGATTCCTTTAATAAAGTGACAAGATCACTTTATTTTGCTTCAGTCAGAGACGCTACTATGTATGTAATGGCAGGATTTTCTTTGGTGCCCAGATTGACAGGTTTGGCTTCTTCAATGAGAATTGATGATTGTTCAGGCCTGTAATCTTGGATAAGGGGAAGAGGAGGATCTTCATCCTCTGGCACCTTAGAGAGGTTTTCACCAGGGGATATGCCCTTTTTTTTAACTTTTTTAGGATCAAATAGCGCCCTAGAGGGGTTTTTACTAGAAGATCAATTTTTCTCTTTTTTATTTTTATTTTTTGTGTTATTTTTGCGGCTAAGTTTCCCCTCTTCCCCAAAGTATGCCTTTGGGTCTAGCTTGTAGACATATGCTGAGTCTTTCCCCCAGCCACTACTTTGTTCAATTGCTCCCATGAAACTTAGGAGTGCATCCTCACTTTGGAACTCGTCAACATGTACGACACTTGGTTGGTCCCAGTCTATGAGTTTGGGATGGCAGAGGGGGAGGTCAGTGAAAAGGATGGAATGTTGCTGTAGGACAACATTGCCTAGGAAGGTTTCATTGTCAAAAACATCATCATAGGCTCTCACAACTTTCTCTTCTAAGATATCTTTGATGTCAACGATTTTGCCCAGGTGTCGACAAGAGGAATAGTTAATGAACTCATTGGTGCCCCCAGTTGTGTCAGAGCCCACGCCAAGGCCCAGGTGCTTTTCTAGTTGGGTAGGCACAATAGGATCTTTCATGCCTTGTTCTTCATAACCGAGGCCACCTCCTTGGTAGTTCCATTTTTTTATTACCAGTTTGTGAGTTGTGGGGTACTTATCTTTGAAGTAATTTAGCCGACTTGTGTCCTGGGGTGGTGGATCCTTATATATCCATTGATTGATGTTTGGTTCCATTTCCTGGCCAACTAAAGTACCTTGTGATACAAAAGTAGTAGGACCAAATTGTAGTATCCTGGTTGTTTTTGATTCTATTTTTCTTAAATTAGGCCGGTAGCCTTGAGTATGAGGATCAACAGGCAGTGCTCCAACTGCAAAGGCATCAGATAACGTGTATTCACCGCATCCTTTGTTGTTGATCTTGACCGTGGAAAAGGTGGAGGAGAGGATTGTCTCTTGATCTGAATGGTTTCGAGATGAGCTGGCGACAGAGGAGCCAATATCAATCCTGAGACAATGAGTGGAATGTGGAAAGGATGCCTCCAACGCATTGCAATATGCGAAGGGCTTGGGATCTGCGCGGATGGTGATCTCAATGCCATTATATGGGAATTTGATGCATTGATGGTAGGTGGATGGGATGGATTGCATAGAATGAATCCATGGGCAGCCGAGGAGGATGTTGTAGGGAAGGTCAAGATGAACAACATGACATAATGTTTCCTGTATCACTAGGTCCACTTGAATGGGCAAAATTATGGTGCCTTTAGAAGTATGCTCCAGATTATCATAGGCTTTTATGGTGATAATATCATGTGTAATGTCAGCCTCAGTGCAGCCCCACTATTTTATGAATTTTAAAGTGCACAGATTTAGGGCCGATCCATTATCTATCATTACCCATTTGGTGGCAAAATTTTTAACCATGACAGCAATACAGAGTGGAAGATTGTGATCAGTTTCGTTGGAGGGGATGTCTGTTGGTCTAAAGGAGACCCCATAGGATGTAGACAAGTGCCCTACAAGGTTTTGGAATTCAGTGAGGTTGATGTCACTGGGAACATGGGATTCTTGCAAGGATTTATTAAGGACCTCCTGATAAGTGGGTGATGTGTAGAGAAGATCCAGGATGGAAATTTGGGCTGGAGTATTCCCTAGGTGTTCCAAAATTCTCTATTGGGTCCCAGTAGATGGAGCTCGACCAGCACCTACAACTGTTATCCTACCTCTAGGAGTGGTGATTGCGCATTGGTTATCGACACCCCTGACGTGGATGACATTGACAGAGGACTAGACTTGGGATATGCAGCCGATGAGATTATCATAGTTGATATAGGCATTGGTATAATCTTTTCTATCGGAACTTTCTTCTTGTTTACCCTATCCTTGATCAGAGGACTTAGTAGGATTGCCTGGGCCTGTACCAGAAGTGTGTTTAGGAAATGCATTCTGATATATTTTGAGGCTAGCATTTGGTGATGATTGGGTAGGAGAGTCTACTTCGATCTCTTTGTGGTCAATGAGATCCTAGATATAGTGTGTCAGATTCATGCATTTAAGTGTGGTGTGTCCCTTAACACGATGGTATTCACAATACTCGTTGTCTTTATACCAAGCAGGCTTAGGAGTTGAATCATCAAATGGCTGTGTTTTAGGATATATGACTTGGTTAGCTTGGACCAGCTTGTGGAAGATGATGTCTATAGGTTCTTCTAGAGGGGTAAACATGCATTGTGGCACATTTGAAGTGCAAGGTCTTTATTTTCCATGAGGGACTAAGACTGCATTTGTATGATTCATAGGACCTTGATAGTTGTGTTGGTGGGCTGTCCCTGGAGGAGGATATATGGACGCACCTTGAGGGTGCATGTTTTGTTGATACTGTGGTTGAGGATACATGAGAGTGGGTTGCTGATACATTGCAGGAGGTTGTGAATATGTTACTAGTGTTTTTAGATAAGTCTGAGTATGTGCATTAGGACTAGCCACCAAAACTTGATCATGTTTAGTGTCAGTGGCTCCATCCGTTACCACATTTTTTTTCTTATTCCAGTATCATGTTCTATCATTGTTATGTTTGTTAGGATGGGATTCTTTGTAGTGTTTAATGGTGACTTCTTCTACGAGACCTTGTTCAAGGTCCATACCCTTAATCCTGATATTGTGATAAGTTTGTATACAATTCATGCGCATGTGATAGGCAAGTTTGGGATGAAGGTTGTTAATGAAGATCTTAATAAGATGTTGTTTTGGGGGTTGGTAAGACAACCTTGTAGTAAGCCCTTTCCAGCACTAAAGATAATCAGATAGGCTCTCTCCTCCCTTTTTTTTGGAATTGCATAGGTCAAGGAGTGAGAGTTCATTTTCAACGTTATGCACATATTGGGCCACAAACTTTTCAGATAACTCTGTGAAAGTAGAGACTATGCCGTAAGGAATTTTGTAGAACCATTCAAGCACGGTACCTCCCAAGCTCTTGGGAAATAGTCTCATGAGAAAGTTATCACTATAGGCCACTTCTTGGCATGCCATGTAGAATTCTTTTACGTGGTTCACAGGATCACCCTTCCCCCGATATTTATCAAATTTTGGGGTCTTAAATTGTTTGGGGAAGGGTATAGCAGTGATGGTCTGGTCAAATGGATATGGACATACTTCTTCAAACTTGAATGTTTTGGCTTTTGTCCTGGCTTTTAGCTCTTTGAGAGCATTCTTCATTTCCTCCCATTCATGATTAATTTGCGGGGGAGGATTGTTGATCGTAATTGTAGGATTCCCTTGTGCCTGATATGGATCAAATGGTGAATAGGGGGGATTTTGTGGGGGATATTGTGGTGTTTGGTAGGGTGGTTTTTGGTCACCATATACAGGTTATTATGGTGGAAACTGGGGTTGGGTGGAATACTGCAATGGAGGAGGTGTTGGAATCTGATAGGATTGCTACAACTATTGGAAATATGCTTGTATTTGTTGCGGTGTGGGATATGTGGGGTGAGTTTATTGCACACCCGTATAGGTTTTTTGTGTCAGAATGCCCTCAGTGAGAACTTGTTCTGGAGGGGGAATTGTTTGTGTTGCAGCAGAGGATGGCATGGCTATGTAACTGGCAGGATGAGTTTGCTGTTGTTGCACAAGTTGGATAAAAGGACTAGCAAACTATTGCATTGGTTGTGCCATGAAGGGATTTGCCCCCTGCATTGGTGGTTGTGGCTGCTATGTAGTTTTGATAGTGGGTTGTGCAGCTACAAAGAGGTTGATTGGTTATTGTTGCGCTTGAGATGTGAATGGGTTGGTGATTTGGTGCTGTTGGATAGGTTGTTTTTGTTGCTGTTGGATAGGTTGCTACTGTTGCTGTTGGATAGGTTGTTGTTGTTGTTGCTGTTGGATAGGTTGCTACTGGATAGGTTGTTGTTGTTGTTGGGTAGGTTGGATGGGAATTTGGGGTATGACAAAGGAGTTTGTGGATGGTTTCAATACTAGAGGATTTGGGTTGAACAATGTTTTAGGTTGAACTGTTGGCATTCATTGTGGTTGCATTGCTGGTGGAGCGGGAAAAGTAGATCCTTGTGAAAATAAGGGTTGGTTATAGGCGTTGGTGGGTGGCATGCCTGTGGTGAAGAAAGGCAGAATAGGCATGGAGACTTGGGTGCTTTGGTGTTATGAGCTAGTTGTAGCACTTTGAATAGGTTGAGGTGGAATGGGTGGAATAGCGGTTTGTTGTGTGCTAACTGATGGTGGTGGTGGAAAGTTTGCAATGAATGTTGGGATTGTTTGCAAAAGAGGAGCAATTCTGGCTTGCATAGTGATGGGAGATATTGTTTGTGGTGCTGATGTGGCATCAATGGGAGGTGCTCCTGAGGTAGGTGTAGGTGTTGTGTGTATGATAGAAGGTGGAATGGAGGGATGGACTACTTGTGCGAGAAGAGTTTCCCCTTGTAGGGCCTGTTGCAGTGGATCAAAAACTTCATTTCTTGTGGGATAAGGACGTTCCCCTAGATGTGTCATAGGTCATGTGACAAGTGTGGCTATAATCCAAGGTGGAAGTTGAAGTCCTTGTTGTTGGATGTCCAAGAGTACCTGGTTGTTGTTATGTCCACTCATGGCGTTTACCATGTGGACAAGCGCTAGATGGTTGATAAATGTTTCCATAGTACCTAGAGTGGGAGTTTCATTAGTATCCACCCAGATATGTTTGACTTGATCATTGGGATGAGGTGCATAAGTGACCATGGTGTTGGTATTGTCAGTCGTAGGATTAGATGAGATAGCGGCAAGTTTAGGATCCATGTTCTTCGTCTTCTTAGTGGCTCATGTGATAGGTGGCATGAAATGATTATTCTAAAGGAATATGAGATGCAAGATGTATGCAAGGATGCACCTAGGAAACTAAGGAGGTTGATACTAGGATTATGGTGTGTCTAAGATAATGGATGCACTTCTATGGATTAAGGATGACTTGATGTATGCAAGGATTAAGGGTTGCTTTCCCTAGTGTAGGATCAAGTGGATATGATTGTCTATGTAAGACAGACTTGTGGTCTTCGACAGATGAGATTCTTTGTTAATGCAAACCAACCTTTTGATCAAGGTGATGAGGTTGTAAGAGACAAAGGGGATTATCCTAAAACAATGCTTAGCTCAAGGACTTCTCAAGGATGGAGTTTGATTAAGATGTAGGTTTTAGCAACTCAAAAGGGATATGCAATACCTAAGTGAGGTGTGTGATCAAGGATGCTTTGAATGATCATTAGGATGATGCTAGGCCGATTAGGATTAATTCAAGATCATGCTAGGATGAGTGTGTGATATATTCCTAAAGATGACAAACCTAAGTGAGGTCCTAAAATGCAAGCTAAGTGAGCTTAAGAAGAGGAGGAACTTGTGTTTGTTGAGGTAAACCAACTAGTCATATTGTTCAGCTACAACAAAGGTAGAGTTTAGATGATATTTGACCATGAAACGTGCAACCTTATTGTTGTAGATCACTTTTTCAAATTGTTCTCGTTTATGGATTTCTTGTTTGATAGAATCGACAATGTGTTGATACTTGGTAGCTTCTTGGGTTGTGTTATTTTGTTCCCTTTGCAGGGGTGGTAATGAGGTTTTCACTTTCTTGTGTTTCTTGGAATCGGTCATGTCCTATAAGTAGATCTTGATCTTGGATGAATAGTTTGAGGTTCTTAGGACATATCTCATAAAAGACCAAAATGTTTACAAAAGGACATCTATTTTGATACTCTGGAAAAAAAGCTTGATCGTGTTCTGATTTTTCAATGGGATTGTTCGATGGCAGGAACCAATTTCAACAAAATCAAAACCATAAAATAAAAAGCATGTGTCTAAAAATAGTCCGACAAGGGACAATGCAACCTTGAAGGATACGAGCATGTGAAAAATTTGAATGCTGGATATCGTTTGTGTTTTGGATTTGTCAATTTTCTTCAAGCACTTCAAGCACAAAAACTACTTAAGGAATTTGGCATAGCATGAAAATACTTGCTTGTAAACTTAGGCACACACATAAGAGATAATCATAATACGGCTGTCACCAAGCACACATTGGCTCTAGTCATGACATCGTATTATCTGGTTCCAAATTCTCAGGGTGGCACGAATGTACGAGTGATCTTGGGGAAGTTACTATCTTCCTTGCACAAGCATTATCACCTTTCGGGGGTGTTCTGGGTAGCTTCAAAGCCTAGAGTATTTAGTATGGATCTTCATTCAATTGTATCCTCTATGTCCATGCAAGCACGATTCAGGTGTATATCCCCATAGAGCATCTTGACAAAAGTGGTCACGTAAACATGATTAAGACAGTGAGGCCACACTTAAGTTGGACAAGAGCTGAGTATAAGCTCAGATGCCAACCGACTCCCAAGGATTTGGCCCCAAGGAGTAAATTTGATTTACGTGAGTTGGAGTGATGTGGCTTACACCTTGTTCTCACATGGGTCATTCCCGAGAGATTTTTTCCTCAACTGACAGGCCCAACTAAAGGATTAACTTGGAAATAAATGAGATTGGTGACAAGAAGGGTCTGGATTTCTAATTTTCCCACAAGGGGAAATGAGCATAATCTCCTATCCAACATTATTTTCTCCACAAACACGTAAGACAAGTTGTTTATTTCCAAAGATCTATTTTTTCAACACAAAGTAAGTGTGTCTAGGTTTTTGATCTTCCCAAAAGGGAAGAGAGCATAATCCCCTAACACTCACTTAGGATTAACCAAAAGATCTTCCTAATTAAGTCTAAGTGCCTAGAAAAAGATTACAAGCATGATCATTTGGTCGATTTGGATCAAGCCAACCTGCAAGACAATGTGAGTAGTTTCAGTTTAGCACCTTTGACAAGCGGTGCTGCAAACAACTATTTAGAAGTTTGAAGGATAATCTTTGACAAGTGTTATCACAAAAACCACTCAAAAAGTTGTTAGCAAACACAAAATAAAACTCTGTCAGAGCGCAGACACTGGTTCAGGGCGTAGACGTCGATTCTATATTCTAGTTTAGATAATGACAGTGACAGTGAAATAACCAAAAAATAAGAAAGAAATAGAAACTTGTTATACCAAGCGCAGACGCTGATTCTTTTATCCTAGACGCTGTTTCATGAACTAGCATTTTTGTAGATGTTGATTTGCCTTCAAACACAAAATATAGCACAAAGCGACACAATAAGTTATCTTTTCTTCATAATTAGCTTCCAAATGTGTCCAAAAACCTATTTTGAAACCAATTGACCCCTTAGAAACTATTATTTCTTAATGATTTATCAAGAAAGAGTGTTCCTTTTAATGAAATTTCACCATTATGACTGCTTGTAAAGCTGAATTTTGCTAAACAATAGAATGATTGAGTATTGAAAAGTAGTAAGAAACACAAATAAAATTAATAGATGAACAACAGGGTCAATAAAATGTAAAAATTTTGATATCAGGCGGAGATGCCGATTCAGGTCAAAGACGCTAGTTTGCAGAGACGCCAAATGATGGTTTAGGAAGAACTAGCATTTTTTCAAATGCCTATGTGTGCCTCGGAGACGCCGATCTGTGTTTTTGATGAAATTTGGAAGAATTAGACAAGAAGCAAGAAGTTTTAGCGACGTGGGTCCCACCGGGCGTGCCAAAATGTGTATATGGAATCCTTCAACCTATTGGAAGCAAGCTCAAACATGAAAATGTTAGTGGGTTAGAACATTATATTATTTAGAAATCAGTTAAGAGATCATGCAAACAACAAGAACACCAAATAACATCAGATTAAGCTAAAAATGAGTAAACAAAACACCCTATTCTACTCATTTTGATTTGCTTGTTTAGATTAGATGTGAGTGTGCTCTCTCAAACACACAAGTAATATGGATCCCAATGCAAATATGCAAGATTATGAGAACAAAAAGAAAGATTCAAGAGCTAGTATGAAGAACTAGTCTCAAATATTCTTCAAAATGATAATCTAAACTTATGAAAGTAAGGATGATATGGAAGTCTTATAAATAAACTATGATTTATTTTACCAATTAAGAGCCTTACATGTGACTTCTAGATGATTTAAACAATTAAAAGCATGAAACTAACATCTAAGAGCATTAGCATGAAAACAAACATGAAAACTCTAAGACAATACTAGCATGATAACAATGCAAATTGAGAGATGAAAATATGAGAGGAGAAGGCCTCTATTTATAGAGTTTTTGAGGAGAGGAAGAGGCTTGGATGAAGTGGCACCTATGTGGCATCCACATAAGAGCCACATAGGAGACACATGGATTTGAAAAGATGGCCAATTTTAAGTCAAAATTGGCATTAATATTGAGTAGCTCAATATTTCAAAGGAGAAGACAAGGTTGTAAGAGAGAATTTAAGAGGAATGGGTACCCATTTTGGAGATAATTTCCCCATGTGGGTGAGCATCCCATTAGCCTTAAAAAGGTTAGGAATCACCCATTTAAGCATGATCAGAGGGTAGTTAGGTGTGGAAGCACACTTAGGAAATGAGGTGATGGGAGTAGGGTAGGAATAGGGTAGGCTGTAGGGTAGGATTAATAGGTTCCTAGCTAGGGTTTAGAGTATTATTCAAATCATATTTTTAGAAGAATTATGAAAATGGAGGATTTAATAAATATAAATTTATTAAAAAGGGAATTTCATGAGACAAAATATATTTAAATAAAATACATTGGAATAGTATTTAAACTATTGATAAATGAAACTATTTAATTGATTGAATTAAATAGTTAGAGCAATGAGAGGGAAAATAATATTAATATTTTTGGACGTCTACATTTTTCCCCTCTTTGACATGGCGTCAAAAGTGATGTTTCATCAAAGATAAGAAAAATTAGTTATTGACTTCATTAACAAAAGCCACCACTGGTATACTCTTTGATTGATATAGGGTTGTGCCCCCTCGAGAAAAGGACACAACAAAGACAATGGTGTGGGATTTTCTTGAAAAGGACACAACGGGAGAGAGGAAAGGAGAGAGGGAATAAATAGAAGCCTTCTGAAATGCAATTAACAATGCAGCGAAGAATGTAAATGTAAATGCAACTAAATGCAGCTAAATGAGCATTGGAATCCATTTGTGTGAAAAATATGGAGAGCACATCCGATTTTAATATTGCAAGAGGAGGTATGCATCAGGTGTTAGAAAACACAGATGACAAGATTCCTTTGTGTGGACAAGACATTTAAACAAAAGAATAATGAAAAAGACACATGTATCAGTTGCGACCAGTCACCACGCACCAAGATATAGCAGATTGAGGTAGTTGTGAGCAGGTTTGAACTGACACAAAAAGATAAAATCATTAAAGAAGGCCTCATGACCAAGTAGTCATTTGGTCCAAAGTTCTTGCCATGAATAGGATTGATTAATGAAAGATTGGATATGCCGACACCAGAAGGATGCATCTTGACGGGCAAGGATTTGATGTGATTGGATTTGATGGAAAAACATTCACTGGCAAAATCTATGAACAGGATGGAGCGCAAGGACAATCAGTCGCTAAAATGATTTGGTGACAAATTGGGTCACAGTCGTAGGTGTCAAAACATGTCTAAAAACAAAGATCAAGGACAATGCGAAAAGAACAAATGATTTATTTCATGATTTTTGAGGAATATTTGTTGTTTTTGGATTTTTCAAAATTTTTGAATGTTTTTGGGTGAATTTTATGTGTTTTGAGGCTTATGCAACAGGACAATATGTACAACATGACAATATATACAAAATTTTTGGGAAGTCAGGGGCTATAAGAGGGGCTGGGGGGGCAAAAGAAGGTCATTTTTGAATAGTGAATAGTAAATTTTTGAGCTTTGAGTGAAAAATATGGCAGACGAGAGGATGAAGGGACAGCTTAGAGAGCACGTTAGGACACATGGGAGGCCTGTCGAGTGATCGGTCCCGGTGAGTAGACTATCGTAGACCTCACATTTATTGTTATTAATGCATTTATTATTTTTGGGGAGGGTAGATAGGCATTAATGGGGGGATTTTTAAATTTTAGACTGGAGATGCCGGTCTATGATTCGGCGTCTGTGAGGACGTCGATCCCCGAATCGGCGTCTTCACAGACGTTGATCCTCAGATTGGCATCTCCAGAGCTGCTGGTGCCAGACCGGCATCTTCAAAGGCACCAAACCTAGACCAGCATCTTTGAAGACACCGGTCTACAAGAGAACAGGCAGAGACGCCAGTGCATGAACCATCATTTTTGGCTGAACTGACGTTTGTTCTAAAAAGGGCAAACATCGATTAGAAAGGAAATAGAGGGACCTGACGAGGGCCGAGGATGGGTCGGCATGAGACCTAGGGGTGAGATGCCCCATTCTGGGAGGGGTTAGACTAGGACTAGGAGAATAAGTGACTGACATGGTGGATTCAGAAACTTTTGCAGGAGCAGTTCCCACCCTTAGGATCACGGGAGCATTGGCCACCGATGATGGAGTTGGAGGCACAGCTGACAGAGGATGACTGGGAACTGTTAGCGGTGGTAGGAATAGACTATGTGCTCTATTGGCCTAGGCTATGGGCACACAATGGTATGATGACCGCACTGATCGAGCAGTGGCACAGTGAGATGACCACATTTCACTTGTCGACTGGAGAGGCCATGATCACCTTGGAGGATGTATGACACATTTTGTGGATCCTGATCTGAGGAGAAATTCCTCGATATAGATTGGAGGATAGCGATCATTACATGGAGATCAAATTTAGATGGTCGATGAGGTGGATCCCTACCTATAGGACCTGGATGCCGTGGCAGGCAGCAGTGGATAGGAGACTCCAGCGGATAGCTCTTTATATTGCTGGGTTGATCGGGGGATGCATGCTAGCAGACCTATCAAGAAATAGATTCGATATGGGTTGGTCATGGGCACTTGCGCAGATGCTCGAGGAGGGGACCTCCTACTACTGGGGATATGTTGTCCTTGGACAGTTGTATCATGATCTCCACATGGCTGCGTACCGTGAGGCACGCAACATGGGGACAAGAGTTACATTACTATTAGTGTGGGCCTGGGAGCACATTGTAGTGTTCTGACCCATGAGGGTGAGGGAGTCACGCTAGCCTGGGGAGCCTTATGCCTGCAGATACGGGCTCCCTCTTACATACACCTCTATTGGACAGACAGGTTATTGGAGGCGATTGTTAGATGAGGTTCAGGTTTTTTGATGGACCCCTTACAGGTTATGTGAGCCATGGGCGAATATGGATTGGGTAACAGGGGTGGAGGATGAGTTCAAGGACTTCTTATACCTCTCATATGTGCAGACTGATTTCTTCCTTCTGGGCAGGATGATTCATCAGATTGAGAGATATAGACCATCCAGGGTCATGAGGCAGTTTGGGTTACAGCAGGGGGTGGTGGTAGAGGCCTTACATCCTCACATCACCAGGGAGGTAGGGACCTGGGGCAGGTATACATATGCTCTCACAGTAAGGGCATCCTGGAGAGATATGCCACGGCTAGATTTTGTGGTGCGCCCAGATGTTGTAGATGTAGGTATGAGTCCTGAGTATGCGGCGTGGTGGGCTGCACACACGCCAGTCAAGTTGACAGACCTAGCTTAGGTGGTTTCCCATGAGCAGTCGACAAGGGATTTGGATGTGGAGGATGGGACTAAGATTGGGGACGCCCCAGAAAGCTCAGTAACAGGATAGATGAGGAGGCTATAGATATAGGTTAGACCTCGATTAGAGGCACAAGCATAGGATCAGGTGCTACAGGGACCTCCACTGGCACCAGGACAGGAGCAGGCATAGGCACCACCAGTGCCACCATAGGTGCAGGATCATGCACAGGCACCACTAGTGCTACCATAGGATCAGGCACAGGGGCCACCCTTAGGGTTTATGGCACAGGAGACACACGAAACTGTCCTCACAAAGGGAGACAATCTATAGACAGAGTGCACTAGATTTTGTAGCTTATTAGACGAGGCAGTGGTGTCAGATGCTAGCTTACACATAGAGATAGCCCAGATATAGGGTTTACTGACGCCTGAGACAACATGGGCAGACGGGGCGGAGGGTTCATTGGATACCTTACAGGGAAGGGTAGATTCTAGGGAGTTCTCGATGGTGGACCTAACACAAGATGCTGCAGATCTGCATGCTGAGATAGACACACTCACAGGGCAGTAGATAGATTGATGTTATAGATGGAGCGGGCCATAGAGAAGATTGATGCATTGACCTTAGAGAGGGATGCAACACTAAGATAGGCCGAGACATACAGGGCTGAGCGAGACATCGCTTGACAGGCGACAGTGGCACGTGGAGTGGGTCAGGTGGTATCAAAGGCATTTGCAGCCCACAGGGATGTGAATAGGTCAAGGAGGGAGGTATCCCACTATAGAGCACTGTACCATGAGCTTGTTCCTGAGGGACAGAGGCGTGACTATTCAGAGAGGTCACGGTCTCAGAGCATAGTGCGGACTTTTGCCTCACAGGGATTAGTGGGGATGCCACCATGTACACCACCAGGATAGGGAGGTGAGCCATCACAGCCACTAGCATGATTAGTCAGAGGATTATATGACACACATTTTGTATTTTTGAGATGTATACATGTATATTGGCACTGAGGTGCATATGATGTATTTTATTGACAGACATTGATATATATATGAGGACTCTTCTTGATGCTCATGATTTGTGATTTATATGATGACTCTTATGATGCTTAGAATGTATGAGCTATATGATGTGCATACTATATGTTTACTAACATTTGATACTTGTAGGATGTGATGTGTTTTTATAGATGATTTGATTATGTATATATGATGTATGAATTATGTAGGGTGGATGATGCTTATATATATGTGATGTAGTGATGTGTGTAGATGTAGGATGTGATGTGCTTTTATTTATGTATGCTGATGCTTTATGGATATGCATAGATGAACGATATTTTTAACAATGATTTAAGTATGCAAAATTATACATGAACCTAAATGTTTTAATGATGTTAGATGATAAAAATGGATGAATGCAAGCTTAAAATGAACTTAAAATGATGTAATGATGTTAGATAATGAAAATGGATGAATGCAAGCTAATGAATCTAAAATGATGTAACAATGCAAGATAATGAACCTAAAATGGATTAACAATGCAAAACAATGAACCTAAAATGGATTAACAATGCAAGACAATGAACCTAAAATGGATGATTAATGAAAAATGCCTTAAATGACCTTAAAAAAATAATTTAACAATGCAAGATAACATGAATCATCAATGCACCTATAATGAATGCAAGACACCTAACGAATGATACTATGAGCGGAAGATCATCATTTTCTTGTTCTTGGATTTTCTTTCAGTTGTTCTCAGCATAAATTTCCTTACTTTCAATACCCAAAAGCATCCATAGCGAAGGAATGTGAAGTGCGACTAAAGAACTCAGACGATGAGTTGTTTGAGGTTGAGCAAGTGTGGCATTTGAATCTCAATTTTTTTTTTTTTTTTCAATTTTTTTTTGGTGTGTGTCACAATCCACTGATAAACCAGACAGGTGAACTATGGAGGGTCGGGCAGGAAATGCTAGCAGGATGATGACTCAGGATGTTAGAATGATGGTGGGAAGATGGGACGCATCACGAATATAATAGAACCAAACCGAGTGATTAATTGCAAGTGATTAGCTACAACGATTATGTACAAAGGTTACTACCAAAAGTTGATTGGATCATGTTACTTGTCTTGATGCGCGTGATAGGTGTGTGTGCTAATTAACTAGTTCCAGAGGAGAGATACATCATGTGAGAACCCGAAGATGATGATGACCCATAGTTAAGCTAACGAGAGGAAGGACACATCCTCAAGACTCATTTCTAAAAAGATGGGATGGACCAAGCTGATCGATTGAATGCGCATTATCTGCAAATTATATAACAAATGTATGACAAGGAGCAACTCAAGACACAAGAAATATATATGACTGATGCTCAGGACTCTCAAAATAGTACAATATATGAACAAAAATATACAAGACTTATGTGTACAAAAGCTCAGGATACGAGATAGGGAGATCATTGTGGACGAGTACGTATGGAACACCTAGGGAACATAGGGAATGTGTACATGGTGTTGGGGATGGATCGAAATGGGATTTTGATAGATAATGGAATGGTCCATTATGTGTGACGCCTGTTTCTAGGTTTTCATCACCCATACTTGTCCAAGGTGCCTAATTGTGAAGTTTTCACCATTGGATGAAAGTTTTTCTCTTTATGTTTTCTTTTTTTTTTCATTTGTTTGGATCTTTTTGATCTTTTTGATTTTTTTGATATTGCCTCAGTGCCTGTTTACTAGGTTTTTACTGGGACAACCATTTTTTCAGCTTCATTTTTTACTTTTTAGAGATTTTTTTTAGGACTGTTTTGCAGTGCTTTCAAGTGCTCCGAGTTCTTCCATAGAATTTGCCTTCAATTTCTATAGGTAAAATTTTCTGGTTTATTTAGAGCTAATTTCTTTCTCTATTTTTGTGCTTTCTTTAGGACTTTTTATACTTTTTAGGGATTTTCACAGAAAACTAAAATGAACAACCGACCGTTAGGCATAGAAGCACCAGAGATGAATGATGTTGATAGGATCATTCAATGGTTCTCCTTCTGGGGTGGAGAGTTGATATGCCCTAGAACCAAAGCATGCAGTGACAATATATGGGCCTTGCTAGGTGAATTCAAACTTTCCTTTCTTTTCCCAATCAGTACCCACTTTCTAATTTTCTTTCAACACAAGGTCTCCTACCTGGAACTGACGTGGTTGGACCTTCTTTTAATAGTTCCTCTTGAGTCTATTCTGGTAAACAATCAAGTGATCATAAGCTTGCTGGAACTTTTCATCTAGGAGATCTAGTTGTGTGGGTCATGCTACCCGGTAATCTTCATCATCAATCAGGCCTCTTAGAGATACTCGGAGGGAGGGTAGTTCAACCTCAATTGGTAAGACTGCTTCAGCACCATAGACTAGGGAGTAGGGAGTAGTGCCAGTAGGAGAATGGTAGGAAGTGCGATAGGCCCAGAGGGTAGGATTGATTTGGAGATGCCAATCATGACCAGTATCATTAACAACTTTCTTGAGGATTTTGAGGATGGTTTTATTAGTTGCCTCAGCTTGGCCATTACCTTGTGTGAAATATGGACTGGAGAAATGGTGATGGATATGAAGGCGAGCACAGAGATCATTGATGTGTTGATTTTCAAATGGTGTTCCGTGATCTCTAAAGATGGTGGAGGGTATGCCGAAGTGGCAGACAATGTGGTAGAGGATGAATTTGGATATCTGGACACTAGTAGTGAGGGTGAGCAGAATTGCTTTGATCCACTTTGTAAAGTACTCTATAGCCATGATTATGTACTTGCAGCCTTCAGATGAGAGGGGAGTAATCTTACCAATGAGGTCAAAACCCCAACAAGAGAAGGGCCAAGGAGGTGCAATAGGTCTGAGGTCCTAAGCAGGAGCATGGATCAGATTAGCATGCTGTTGACAAGGTAGGCACTTTTTGACGAACTCACAAGAATCATGTTCCATTGTAGGCCAGTAGTACCCTGTACGTAGAAGTTTCTTGGTTAGGACCATGCCACTTGTGTGGGCACCATAGATTCTAGCATGTACCTCTTGTAAATCTTGGTCGGCTTCATTTTCATCTAAACATCTAGAGATTACATTGTGATAGCCTTGATGATATAGGGTATTGGCTATGAGGTTATAACAAGATGCTCTTTGGATAAAGTTTTTGCATTGGTTTGCAGTGAGACGGGGAGATATGATACCATTTTGTAGGTAAGCTTGAATGTCGTGGTACCACGGGGACTAAGGACCAGCCAAGACACATACACGATTCGATTCATCATTCTCATAAGTAGGAGCATGTAGTTTCTCAACTAAGAATTCATATTGTGTAGACTCGTGAGGAATCTCAAGAATGGAGCCAATTGTGGCCATTGCATCAGCAGCTTTATTTTCTAGATGTGGTACCTATGTTATCTGCAAGTGGAGGAAATGTTCTTTCAGCTTGTCAACCATCTGCTTATATGGTGTCAACTTATCATCTTTGGTTTGATACTCATCTAGGACTTGTTTGATGATGAGTTGGGAATTGCCAAAGACCCTGATATCTGTGATGTTCCATTCTATGTCCATGCAAAGTCTTGCAATTAGCGCTTCATATTCTGCAATGTTGTTTGTGCAGGAAAATCCCAATTTGAATGACATGGGAATATAGTCACCTTGAGGTGTGACAAATAGTATTCTTGCCCCTGTGCCATGAGTTGTATAGGACCCATCAAAGTAGAGTTGCCATGTTGGTTGTTCCTCTACCATATACAAGTGCTCATCTGGGAATTTTTTGATCAGAGGATATGCATCCACCAGTGGTGCTTCGGCTAGCTGACCAACAATGACTTTCCCTTTAATGGCTTTTCTATCAACATACTGGATATCAAATTCACTTAGTAGCATAAACCAATTAGCCATTTGACCTGTAAGTGTAGTCCTGGAGAGTAGTGTTTTCTGACTTTCAGTCACCCCTTCTTGGAGTCATTTGGTCATGTCAAGTTAGTTTGAGTCTATGTCTAAGTCTGTCTTAGGTAGGCTATCTTTGTTAGGTTTTCCTATCTTTGCTTTTCCTTCTCTTAGCCGGGCGGGTTGTTCTGAGATCCTTTCATATTTGGGTAAGTTGTAGATCCCAACCCGACAAAGATTTATGCTCTAACCGATGTTTCTTTCTCAGGAAGAGATCACAGACTAGTATGGATCGATTCTTCAGGTCTCAATGATCCTAATGAAACAAACGACGAGCAATTTGGCTAAGAGATGAGCGAGAACGGGCTTGGCGGGATTTCAGAACTCACCTTCTTCGTGGAAGAATTCTACCTTAGTTGGTAATTTTCCGCAAAGAGGAAATTTGCCTTGTGTAGGTTTTTCCCTCCTTTGGTGATTTTCCGCAAAGGGCAGAATTTTATAATGCGTGGGTTTCACCCTCCTTTGGTGATTTTCTGCAAAGGGCAGAATTTTATACTGCGTGGGTTTCGCCCCTCTCCGGTGATTTTCCTCAAGCTTAAGTGTTATAAGGTGGGCCCGATAGAGATCAAATAAAGCATGTGCTTTAAGTGGAGAAGCACTTTTCCAGTTTTCCACTGGAGAAGCACTTTTCTCATTTTCCGCAAAGAAGGATTTTTCACTCTTTGCGGGTTTCGCACCTCCCTCTACTTTTTCCGTCGGAGAAGCACTTTTCTCATTCTCCGCCAGGAGAAACACTTTTCCAGTTTTCCGCCGGAGAAGCTGATTTGGTATTTTCCGTCGGCCGATATGGAGCATTTTAAAATCATTCAAAGAGTAAACAATGTTTCAACTCTGTGGCCCAATGGATTCAGCTTGATAATGCTAGCCGAAGATGAAGAGTTTCAGATTCATAATGACTGTTCAAGTTCTCAGATTTGAAAAGTCTTTCTCTTTATATATTGTCTCTTTGTATTTGAGGAAGAGGAAAGGTCATTGGCTTTGAGAAGCATGATGTATTGTAAAGTCTATAAATTATGTAAAGAATTTCGGATACAGGGTCGGCAAACTTGTTAATGAAGCAGCAGTAATTCCATTTACAGTGCTTGGTTTTCTAGTTTTTTTCTTCCACTGTAGGTTCATTTGCATGTGGATAGTGTGAACAGTTATGCATAAGCTGTAATGATAGATTGGATTCCATTTCAACTTTGTAATTGCAGTCAAGTGATTCTATTTACTTGTTGTGTACA
>MU224534.1:1123279-1136025 GCA_018584345.1 Thuja plicata
CTATCAATTCAGAGGGCAGTGATAGAAGACTTACACTGACCCATTTGTTGGTAAACATCCTTTTGTTCTTTCACCTTGGGTGTATTGAAGAGTCAGAGATTATAAATCTTAAGGAAGGACAAACTGTAAACCAACAAGTAGATACTTGAGAGGATCCATCTTTGAAATGAGCTTTGTGGTGTGACTAAGCATGTAGTGGCAAAGTTTTTGAGTGGCAAAGACCACTGCCAGACATGCTTTTTCCATAGGAGAATAGTTGAGCTCATACCCTACCAAGGTTTGACTAATATAATAAATGGCCCATTCTTTGCCTTCATCATTTAATTGAGCAAGGAGTGCCCCTAGTGCTTTAGTGGTAGCAGAAATGTATAAGATGAGCGGGCGCCCAGGTATAGGAGGTACCAAGATGGGTGGATTAACCAAGTATTCTTTGATCTTGTCAAAGCTCTTCTGACACTGAGGGTCCCACTTGAATGTGTTGTCTTTGCACAGGAGATGAGTGAATGGTTGGCACTTATTTTCTAGTTGAGAGATGAAGCAGCTCACAGATTGTAGCTTTCCTTGGAGGTTGCGTAGCTGTTGGAGTGTTGTTGGTGGAGGCATCTCCATGATATCTTTTACTTTCTTTGGGTCAATTTCAATGCCTCGTCTAGATACAATAAACCCTAGGAGTTTTCCTGATGTGACTCCAAAGACACATTTCTTAGCTTTGAGAATTAGGAAATAGTGTCCAATCCTGTAAAAGACACATTCCAGAACATTCAGGTGATCTTCCCTTTTGACTGATTTGGCCAAGATATTGTCCACATAATCTTCAAGGATCTTGTGGATCATGTCGTGAAAAATGATAGTCATGGCTCTTTGATAGGTTGCCCTAGCGTTCTTTAAGCTGAAAGGCATCATGTTATAGCAGAAGGTTCCCCAAGGGGTTGTGAATGCTGATCTTATTCTGCAATGCGGATCTGATTGTATCCAGAAAAGCCATCCATGAGTGACAACATCTCATGTCCTGCTGTGATATCAACAATCATGTCTATGTTTGGCAAGGGGAAATCATCCTTGGGACATGCCTTATTGAGGTCTCTGAAATCTATGCATATCCTAATTTATTTATCCAGCTTAGCAGCGGGCACCATATTAGAAATCCAGTCAGAGTAGTCAATGGGGGGGATGATCTTAGCATGGAGCAATTTTTATAGCTCTGCTTTAACAAGTAGTGCCACTTTAGAATGCATCTTTCTAAGCTTTTGCTTAACAGGTTTGACGTTTGAGTCCACTGCTAGATGGTGAACCACCAAGTTAGGATCTAACCTTGGCATGTGGGAGTAAGACCATGCAAACTTGTTGATGGATTCCTTTAATAAAGTGACAAGATCACTTTCTTCTGCTTCAGTCAGAGACGCTGCTATGTATGTAATGGCAGGATTTTCTTTGGTGCCCAGATTGACAGGTTTGGCTTGATGAGAATTGATGATTGTTCAGGCCTGTAATCTTGGATAAGGGGAAGAGGAGGATCTTCATCCTCTAGCGCCTTAGAGAGGTTTTCACCAGGGGATACACCCTTTATTTTTACTTTTTTAGGATCAAATAGCACCCCAGAGGGGTTTTCACTAGAAGATTGATTTTTCTCTTTTTTATTTTTATTTTCTGTGTTATTTTTGTGGCTAAATTTCTCCTCTTCCCCAAAGTATGCCTTTGGGTCCAGATTGTAGACATATGTTGGGTCTTGCTGCAAGCTACTGCTTTACTCGATTGCTCCCATGAAACTTAGGAGTGCATCCTCACTTTGGAACTTGTCAACGTGTACGACACTTGGTTGGTCCCAGTCTATGAGTTTGGGATGCCAGAGGGGGAGGTCAATGAAAAGGATGGAAAGTTGTTGTAGGACAACATTTCCTAGGAAGGTTTCATCATCAAAAGCATCATCATAGGCTCTCACAACTTTCTCTTCTAGGATATCTTTGATGTCAATGATTTTGCCTAGGGGTTGACAAGAGGAATAGTTGATGAACTCATTGATGCCCCCAGTCGTGTCAGAGCCCATGCCAAGGCCCAGGTGCTTTTTTAGTCAGGTAGGCACAATAGGATCTTTCATGCCTTGTTCTTCATAACTGAGGCCACCTCCTTGGTAGTTCCATTTTTCTATTACCAATTTTTGAGTTGTGGGGTACTTATCTTTGAAGTAATTTAGCTGACTTGTGTCCTGGGGTGGTGGATCCTTATATATCCATTGATTGATGTTTAGTTCCATTTCCTGGCCAACTGAAGTACCTTGTGATACAAAATTAGTAGGACCAAATTGTAGTATCTTGGTTGTTTCTGATTCTATTTTGCTTAAATTATGCCAGTGGCCTTGAGTATGAGGATCAACGGGCAGTGCTCCAACTGCAAAGGCATCAGATAACATGTATTCACCACATCCTCTATTGTTGATCTTGACCATGGACAAGGTGGAGGAGAGGATTGTCTCTGGATTTGAATGGATTCAAGATGAGCTGGCGATAGAGGAGCCAATATCAATCCCAGGACAATGAGTGGAATGTGGAAAGGATGCCTCCAACACATTGCAATATGTGAAGGGCTTGGGATCTGTGCGGATGGTGATCTCAATGCCTTTATATGGGAATTTGATGCACTGATGGTAGGTGGATGGGATGGCTTGCATAGAATGAATCCATGGGTGTCCGATGAGGATGTTGTAGGGAAGGTCAAGATGAACAACATGACATAATGTTTCCTGTATCACTGGGCCAACTTGAATGGGAAAAATTATGGTGCCTTCAGAAGTACGCTCCAGATTATCATAGGCTTTTATGGTGATAATATCATGTGTAATGTCAGCCTTAGTGCATCCCAACTATTTTATGAATTTTAAAGTGCACAGATTTAGGGCTGATCCATTATCTATCATGACCCGTTTGATGGCAAAATTTTTAACCATGACAGCGATACAGAGTGGAAGATTGTGATCAGTTTCATTAGAGGGGATGTCTGTTGGTCTAAAGGAGGCCCGAAAAGATGTAGACAGGTGCCCAACAAGGTTTTAGAATTCAGTGAGGTTGATGTCGCTGGGAACACAGGATTCTTGCAAGGCTTTATTAAGGACCTCCTGATAAGTGGGTGATGTGCTGAGAAGATCTAGGATGGAAATTTGGGCTAGAGTATTCCCTAGGTGTTCCAAAATGTTGTATTGGGTCCCAGCAGATGGAGCGGGACCAGCACCTACAACTATTATCCTACCTCTATGAGTGGTGATTGCGCATTGGTTATCGACACCCCTGACATGGATGACATTGATGGAGGACTGGACTTGGGATATGCACCCGATGAGATTATCATATTTGATATAGGCATTGGTATAATCTTTTCTATTAACACTTTCTGCCTGTTTACCCTTTCCTTGATCAGAGGACTGAATAGGATTTATTGGACCTGTACCGGATGTGTGTTTAGGAAATGCATTCTGATATATTTTGAGGCCAACGTTTGGTGATGATTGGGCAGGAGAGTCTACTTTGATCTCTTTGCGATCAATGAGATCCTAGATATAGTGTTTCAGCTTCATGCATTTAAGTTTGGTGTCTCCCTTAACACGATGGTATTCACAGTACTCGTTGTCTTTATACCAAGTAGGCTTAGGAGTTGAATCATCAAATGGTTGTGTTTTAGGATATATGACTTGGTTAGCTTGGACCAGCTTGCGGAAGATGATGTCTATAGGTTCTCCTAGAGGGGTAAACATGCGTTGTGGCACATTTGAAGTGCGAGGTCTTTGTTGTCCATGAGGGACTAAGATTACATTTGTATGATTCACAGGACCTTGATAGTTGTGTTGGTGGGCTGTCCCTGGAGGAGGATATATGGGAGCACCTTGAGGGTGCATGTTTTGCTGATACTGTGGTTGAGGGTATGTGAGAGCGGGTTGCTGATACATGGGAGGAGGTTGTGAATATGTTATTGGTATTTGTAGATAAGTCTAAGTATGTGCATTAGGACTAGACACCACAACTTGAACATGTTTAGTGTCATAAGATCCTCTATGAACCCTCCTGACTTGACACTGATCTAGAGTCATAAGCCTGGGGACAATCAAATCAAGTTTTTCCTCATAGTATGAGCCAGGTCAGGCATTCATTATTTGGTCCCCAATCAGATTGCATCATTTTTTGGTATCTAAGAAATCTAACTCAGATCCCTAAGGATCAAGCTTTGTTCTGGAGATGGTTCTCAAAATCTCATATGTTAGGTATCTGAGAAATCAAACTCATATCCTTGAGGATAAAGCTTCATTCTGGAGATGGTTCTCAAAATCTCATCTGTTAGGTATCTAAGCAATCTAACTCAGATGCCTAAGGATCAAGCTTCATTCTAGAGATGGTTCTCAAAATCTCATCTGTTAGGTATCTACGCAATCTAACTCAGATCCCTGAGGATCAAGCTTCATTCTGGAGATGATTCTTGAAATCTCATTGTTAGGTATTTGAGCAATCTAATTTAGATCCCTAAGGATCAAGCTTCATTCCAGAGATTATTCTCAAAACCTCATTTTTAGGTATCTAAGAAATCTAACTCAGATCCTTGAGGATCAAGCTTTGTTCTGGAGATGATTCTTGAAATCTCAACTATTAGGTATCTGAGAAATCTAACTCAGATCCCTGAGATTCAAGCTTTGTTCTAGAGATGGTTCTCAAAATCTCACTAGGGGCATAGGACCCCAAATTTGATCACATCTTTAGTCAATAATCTTGTCAGTTCTAAAGGACAACACTCTACTAAGACCAACAGGTGTTTCTCAACACCACACTCAAAAGTGTTTCTCAACACTCTCTTTAGATACATTTGTGTTTCTAAACACAAATTGGATATCGAAAATGTAAACATCTCTTGATAGATATCAAATACACATCACTCACAAGAACAACAGTGTTTCTCAACACCCCTCTACATATACACATCCAAAAACTTTGAAACTTGCTGAGATATGATTGACTTTCTCTTTGTATGCTACTTGTTCTCACTGATTTCATTAATATTTTCTTTGTCTACTGCTTGTGGGTGTGGATATAAAGATCTAGCAATGTCAAATAATCAGGGTGTATGTGATAAAAGCTTCTACATTAAGGTGGAACAACCTCACATCCCTCGATCTTGTTTATTTGTACACCAAGGTGAAGTCGATACCATTTCCTTGCCTGTTATTGCTTTGCTTGTTTACTGGTGTACTCTTACTATATCAAACTAGAAACAATGTTTAGGTCATCTCATCTTTTGTGCCCCAATGCTTACGTTAGTTTCCCATATCTCATCCGATGAATTTTGTACTCATATTCTTATGGTTGTAGTGGCACCAGTAAGGATTGTATCGACTCCGATGTTCCACAAACACTCTATGATGATAACTGTTCCAATGGGTCCAACAGCCATGTCCTAGGGATTGCATCTAGCATAGGATTGTACTTTCATTTCATCTAGCATAAGATTGCACTTTCATTGCATCTAGCATAGGATTGCACTTTCATTTGCATCTAGCATAAGATTGCACGTTCATTCTAGACTTGCATTCTAGACAACATTTTGGTGTTCAGTTCATTGTGTTCTCCTTGATTTGTATGATGAGGGGTTCTTCTTCACCATAATGGCTTCATCACTACTGCCCAAGTGTTTGATCCTCTCTCTTTCTCTTCAATTCCTAATGCTTTGAACTGGAATCTAATTTTCAAAAGTGTTTTTCGTGATCAAAATTGAAATCTGACACTCCTATATAGCTCAAAATTGTATTTTAAATTTTTTGGGACCGACGCGATCAGACACTTGTGTAGTCAACTTTCTAACATCACTTTCTTGTTAGAATCATCTCTAATCAACATTTTATCAAATCTTCAACTTTTTTCCTCAAATGTCAACTCTAGTCAACCCTAGTCAAACTTGGTCAACCCAACCTCAAAATACTCAAAATTAATTTTGAATCTTCCATATTCTTTTGTAATATATTCTAAAATTCTTCTTGATCTCCAATTCAATATCTATCTATGATTTCTCACTCTTAATCATCATTATGACATGTCATCTTTCCATTTCACTCCTGAGGGGGCAGGATGATTACATCATTAAATCGCTTCAAATCTATTTCAATTAGTCTTATCTGATTTTCAAAAATCCTCATTGCTAGGGGTATCTCATCACTTGGGGCATGTTCAGTTTTCATACTTCAAGGTCAAAACTGGATACTCCACAATCGATAGGGGCATCTTTGTTCCTTACATCTTATCATCTATTAGGTATCGGGGCAATCTAACGTAGATTCCTAAGGATCAAGCTTTGTTCTAGAGATGATTCTCAAAACCTCAATCTATTAAGTATCTAAGAAATCTAACTCAGATTCTTGAGGATCAAGCTTCATTCTGGAGATGATCCTCGAAAACCTCATCTATTGGGTATTGGGGCAATCTAACCCTGGCTCTTGAAAATTAAGCCATGTTCTGGAGATGATTATGAAACTCAATTTAACCAGTGTTTGGGAAATCTAACCTAGATATTGGGGGAATAAGCTTCATTTTGGAGATAGTCCTACAATCACTTCT
This sequence comes from Thuja plicata, assembly GCA_018584345.1. Classification (NCBI taxonomy): domain Eukaryota; kingdom Viridiplantae; phylum Streptophyta; class Pinopsida; order Cupressales; family Cupressaceae; genus Thuja; species Thuja plicata. The sequence continues at coordinate 1,129,861 of MU224534.1, forward strand.
AACTAAATTTCAAATGGACAGGTATTGAGGCAATCTAACCTTGACTCCTGAAGATTGAGCCTTGTTTTGAGGACAGTCTTTTGAAAGGTAGAAATTTATTAGGTATTTGAGAAATCTAACTCAGATTCTTGAGAATAAGCTTCATTCTGGAGATATCTCTCGAAATCTCACTATTAGGTATTTGGGAAATCTAACCCGGATTCCTGAGAGTTAATCTTCATTCTGAAGATGACCCTCAAAAGCTTAATCTAACAGGCGTCTCAGCAATCTAACCTAGACTTCGGAGAGTTAAACTCTATTTTGGAGATAGCTCTGAAATATTTACAACATCAATTCTCAAAATCAATTTCAAATATTCTTCTATGCTTCAAACATCAAACTATTCTTTGAATCAATGCATTGTTCGCACATCAATTCAAAGAGGGGAAAAATGTAACACTCCAAAATTGGCATCATGCAACCCTAACCAATTTTGTTGCATTAATCAACCTTGTGAATCATCAAATCCCTATTGTACTAGGCAACTATGAGTCTCGACTGACTTTACTTGACCTCAGTGTCAAATGCAAAAAACCCTAAATTTGCATTAATCACATACTATACTCAATTCTTAATTGGCTAAATAAACCCTATGATCAAATTAATTTAATTACAAAGTCCTGGCACTTTAATTAAATTAAATTCACCCTTTTAGCTAAAACACATAAAAATGAATTAAATAATATTTAATTATTAAATAAATACCCTCATTTCAATAATTGAACTTAATTGTTCAAATAATTGAGAAAATACATTTATGAGGTCATATTCTATTTATTTAATTAAATATTCTCAACAAAATCTGCACTTTAATTCAGAAATGGAAACTTTAAGTTGACTGAAATTCAAAAGTGCAACTAATCAATTAACTTCTTCCTTCACTCAAAAAGGAAACAGTTCACTATTTCTCTCAAAGGAAACTTGCTAATTTGATTTGGATTTCAATAAGTGAACTGTTTCTCTCAAAGGAAACTTTCCATTCTAACTAGACTCTCAGTCTATAAAAGAACTCTCTTGTTCTCATTCAAAAAGGGGGGAATGCATTGTTGCATCGAATCGATGTTGAATTACCAACTCATTTATGCTTTCATATTATTATCTGTCATTTGCAATAGATTAGTTTGATTCTTAAAATTAATCATGTCTAGTTTAGCTTCTTTCAATCATTCTTAAATTAATATCATTTCTAGATTGCAATTTCAATTTCTAGATTAATCTTCTATTCTCATTTCTTAGATCAATCTTGCATTGCATATTTGATTAAATTCTCCGTTATAGCAATGGTATAGGTTGTTGGACTCTAGATTCTGAGAGCTTATCAAAAACCCCAAACTAGATAGGAGGCAACAGGTCAAATCACACAAGATGGATAATTTCATATCCATTCTTTTATGTGGCTGGTGAAGAAGGACTATGTTGAAGTGTATGGCTAAGTAACAAGGCCAAATTTAGCATATACAACTATACTCTATAATCCTTTGGCAACAAATTTTCCTTCATCTTGTCCATCATACTATACCAAGATGTGATCTTGGGTTTCCCATTCTTCCACCTTTCTGCCTAAACACAATCCCACCACAATAATGCATGTCCCTTCATCCTGGACTTTGCAATCTTCACTTTATCCTTCTCTATTCCTTCACACTCAAAACAATTCTCAATTGCACTGAACTAATCTATTAGTTCCTCATCATGCATATTCCCTCCATATATAGGTAAGTCTATCCATACCCTTGAATCTCCATTCTTTATGGCTTTCACCAACTTAGCCATCCTCTCAGCCTCAGGGTCTAACTGCTCTTCCTCTAGGGGTACTTCTTCTTCTTCTTCTCCTTCTTCTACTTTCTCATCCATCCTGATGTTCTTGTCTCTCTTCTCTAGTGTTGATATCCTATCCATCATGGTCCTCATCATTCTATCCTTCTTATGGTTCTCTTTCTCCCTTTGTTCCAATGTTGCTTTCAATTTCCTATTATCTGCCAACTACTCCCTGACTATCCTGGCCAACTCTATGTTTGTCATCCTTGTAGGAAAATCCTCTTCTCCTTCAGACATGTTCCCTGATCTAGTTGTGGCTCTGATACCACTTGATGCACTGGATGATGTGTTGGACTGATCAACAAGGCAAGATGCCAAATTTTGGTTACTCAATGAACTATCCCTCCAAGGCACAATGACTCCAATAGACCCAATTCAACCAAGGTTATCCTAGATACAAACCAATGATAGGTGTGATGTACTTGGGGTGTATAAGGACATATAAAAGTGCTTTTATGGTTTCTATGACCCTCCTTTAATCACAATGGCAAAATGTCTTCAAAATGGCCTAGAGACCTAATTGACAATCTTGTAGCCCAACAGCGACCTTTTTGGCATTCAAACTCTTTACTTTATCAAAACACTAAAATAACCAAATGCATATTCAGACACCCTTTTGGCCATATGAAAACATACCAAAATCTTAGGTACTGGTGTTTTGGACCAAATATTAGTACTATGACTGTACCCCTACAAATGCACACAAAATTTGATGATTTTACAAAGCAACTATATCATAATCATGCCCCAATGATCTCAAATCTTGGGAAGTGACCTAAAATGACACAAAACCTATAATCCTAGGAGGAATTAGACCCAAACCATAAGGAACCCCCAAAGCCCCAAATTAGTTACTTAAAACCCTTAAATCTAGGGCCTCACCAATATCGAACATCCACACTCTTCTTGGACCAATTGGTGGTTGATTCACCATTCATACCACCCCACAATCCTATTCCAATCATAAAAAGGCTATGTCCTTAAGCCCGATCTCCTGCTGCTATACCTTAGCCATCAATTTCACTTGGAACCCTTCTCCAAATAGATTTGTGATCACTTAATTCCTCAAGTCTCTGCAAGAACTAGTATTAGAACTTATAGTACATGGTTAGTATCCTCCTTCCATGGATTCTAGGCCTTTGAGCCCATGGAAAGGATCAAGGTTTGCATACTAACTACAAAATGGATAAAAACTTAACAAAATTAGACTTTTAACTTGCTGGAAATGACAGTATAGTCATAGAAAATGACTTTCAATGCATTGGATGGAGAGACAAATGATCTTAGACTACTTATTATTCCAACATAATCTAAAAAAATAAAGCAATAAGTATTTAAAGCATCCAAAATGCATAGAACATCAAAGTTGCAGATTTAAACTTGTATTTTATTGATATCCCTGTTACAGTCCGTACACTCCAGCCACCATATGTGAAAAATAGAGTCCCATTTACAAATAGGCATCCAAATCTTAACTTCCCCAACCTCTTTAAATCAGTTTGAGGGATTATTTAAGTGTTTAGAAAATAGAAACTTCATTTCCCTCCTAAATGGCTATTAGTCATTACTTTTCAAATATTTGAATTTTTAAACTTTAAAAAAGATTTTAAACCTTTGTAATTTGGAAATTAAGAACTCCAAAGGTTGTCAAACACCTAGAAAACTTATTTAAAGCCAAACTAAACCCCTAAAATATCCTAAACACATTGGGACACTAATGGTCCAAGTTACATTCATTTAATCCTTTCAGGATATAACTTATTCTTAATATGTAAATGCCATTTCATGACATCATAACGTTATAGGAGCCAATATACTATAGTTGATGTGTTTTGCACCACATAGGATTCCTTTGATCTCCTTGGATCCCTGATTTCCATTAGGTGCACTCCATTCCTTCATAATCTACATGGTTTGATTCATGGTCTTCATGTGGGTCCTTGGTGCTCCTGCACCAACTTCTATCTCTACCATGAACCATGAGTAATGTGGGGTGTCTCCATGGGTTGGGCTACCCCTTGAACCAAAAAATAGAAGTTTTTTGGCCACTAAAAAAAATATTTTAGTAAGGAAATCCGTTAAAGTGGTTGTGATCAAGTCATTTTCCCAATTAAGGGGGCTCTCCCAATCCTTTCAGAGTAAGATTTTCACCTTAACAATGTAGGGACTTTAATGCACCATGTGGGTACTAGAGGATATTTTGGTTGCCACAACAAATTAACACCTGTCTACTATGAGATTAATCACAACGACATTTTTTGTATACCAGTTTGGAGGGGCTTGGCTTTAGCCTATTGCCGGTTGGGTTGTTTGTTGGGGTGAGTACCTCTTTTCCCTCCAAAGAGCGCCCTCTAAAGATTATAACAGTTTCTCTTACACCCAAAGTCCATGAATGGCGAGGGGAGAGGATACGTTGTTATAATCTAGGATAACAATTGAGCTATAAAAGTAAGACACAATAGACAGTTTTCTAAACTAAAGAAAACACACGAATTTGAAAGCATGTCATATTATAAGCCCAAACGAAGGCTATAGTTTATTTTGCAAACCCCTAGGAACCTGCAAGGAAACTATCAATAATTTAAGATTGGGGTCTTCAGATCTACGACCTACAAAATACCCTAAAAACTACAAGAACCAACAAAAACCAGTTAAGAGAGTTAACTAAAAACATAATGATGAGAAAATAGACTTCTACTGGTGAAAATGATGTATGCGCAAAAACAACAGATGAATGCATAGGAATAGAGAAACAATGTGCAGAATATGTAAATGCATAGAAAAAGTGCATGAAACTGCAGCGTGATGGAATGAATGCGCAGTTTTAGCAGAAACACAACATGAATGGATGTATGCGCAGGTATCAGAGATGAATGCGCAGAAAAAGCCTGTAGAATTCTTCACATGGAAAAACTAAAACCAAAATGTTAATTTTACGGGGATGGCCCCATGGTGGGCACCAAAAATGTATGCAAATTATATGTCTACTGTTATAAATGAAATACTACTACTATAAAGTTAATAAATCTATCTAAATGTAACACAATGAAGATTACAAATGATAAAATGAAATTAAAACAAGTTTACCTTCACTTACCCATCATAGCTTGTCTCCATTGTCCTCCTAGCCTTGATTTCTTGGATGTGTTGAGCTCCTCAGATTTCCAATTGAATCTGCCTTCCAAAGATGTCACCAAAGTGTGGAGATTTGAATGGATGTAGGAAAAATGGCCTAAAGCTTGATTATGCAACTAATGGATGATGGAATGGTATGAAAATGCTTGGATGCTTGATTGCTTAATTTCTTGATATCTAGAATGCTTGAATGCTTGATTTCTATTTTCCTATTCTTTTTCTCTATTAGCTCACAAAGGGAAAATGGGGCTCCTTTTATAGGATTTTAGAGGACCCAAGCCTAGGTGGCACAATCCTAGGGTGGAGATTGAAATGTGGAAGATCATAGGGTTTCTATTGACTTGGTTGAAGGGGTTGAGAAAAGGGGGATGTAGTTGGAATGTGAGAGGAAGAATAGGGAGGATGTTCCTCCTAAATTGACATAGAGGAGAAGAAGGTGGAAGGGAAAGACACATGTCAAGTGTCTCACAAAGACCATTGAGAGGAAGGGGGAAGGAATTTTTCCTCATGAGGACTCTTGGTACAAGTGTCACATGAGTCACCTTGGACTCTTTGAGGTGGCTTGAGAAGCTCCTTAGGAATAGGGATTGCTTCTTGACTTAGTGTAGGAGAAGACATGTGGTCATGAGACCAAGTCTTATGAGGTCACATAGCCCTTAGGAATAGGACATGTGTGGGTGAGGATAATGATTTATTAATAATTAATAATTTTAGCCAAGGTGATGTGTCAAGTGACTAGGTCTATGAGGTGGACTAGGAGGTTTAGTCACATTTAGTGACTGTGTAATTAATCACTTTAATGAGACTAATTTAGAAGACTTGGGATAAGAAGAATAGACTATAGTGAATGTATTAAATAAATTAAATAATATACTTAATAAATAGAACAAATAAATATTAATTAAATAATAAATATTTAATTAATTCATCAAGTCAATATTAATTAAATAATAAATATTTAATTAATTAATTAATCAAGCCAGTTTTTAGTGTATACAATATCATCGGATTTTAATCTTTCATATGACATAGTGATTAATGTATCTACTTTGATAAGTAGGAGATATTTTTCCACAGCAAGTCAAATTGTGATATTGCTATCAGGATTCAACTGTGTAGTTTTTGAGTCAAACTCATTGACCCATAATTCATGAGTAGTGGTTCACATGAACC
>MU224534.1:1136122-1161123 GCA_018584345.1 Thuja plicata
AGTGCTAAGTGTTCCATTCATTCTCATGAGAGATGGGTTCATGTGAACCACTACTCATGAATTATGGGTCAATGAGTTTGACTCAAAAACTACACAGTTGAATCCTGATAGCAATATCACAATGTATCTACTTTGTAAAAAATTTCCCCATATTAACTATTATGAGTTGCTCCTCGAATACCCAAATAGGGTTTAGCTAATCTAATGATGAAAGATTCCTCATGAACAACTACAATTAGACTAGATCCTTGGATTTGTTTATCTTCAGATATCCGTAGACTTTCACAAAAAAAATGTCCAAGGCTGACTAGTGGAAATGTTTTTAAAAAAAAATTGGATAGAGAAAAGTACAAATTCAAATTGAATAAATTGAAAATAATACTCCTGCATGAATCAAATTTATAAAATCCCCCTTTTTCGTCCATAAAATAACATTTAGCTACTTGGAAAGTATTTGAGTAATTGTTAGAAATTGAATGTTCATTTTGTAATACTTTTTTATAAGTCATCAAATGAGAGAATGAAAAATGATTAGCAATACTATGTAAATGACCCAGGAGACCTGATAATGTAATTTTTCTATTTGCATCCAACTTTTTTATTGTATTTAAGCACTTTAAATTATTAAAAAAAATGATTTGCAAAAAATCAGAAGGAGAAAGAATCATAAAATATTGATCTTTTTTATTCTCATTAGGTACTAAATGAATAGTTCCCTTACTAAGTAATTTACTTTGATCATTCAAAAAAAAGAATTAGTGTGACCTAATTTGTTAGGAAACAAAAATGGAGAACTTGGCATATTGAAAAGGGGTATTTTAGAAAGCTAATTTGAATCATATTGATAGTGATCGTATTTGTTCTTACTGAAATAAGAGAAGCATGAGACTTTTTTATTTTAAATTTAGGCCCTACGTCTAATTGATTTTCAAGAAAATTCCTTTCTTTTTCAATCGAATAACCCCTGAGAATATTCCCATATTTTATCATTTTTGAATGAGGGTCATTCAAAAAAGCAAAAATGTTGTCATTTTTATAAAGAATAACTTCTCTAGATATTTAAGAATTAAATAAGGACAAGGGATTCTTCGCTTTCCCCATTGTTTATCACACCATACCAGTACAATGAGTTTTTTTTTTTGTTGGTATTTTCAAAAAGAATGGTGCAATCAATAGAGTCTTGATGTTCATTAGGTATGGTTCGATCAGTTTCGAGATAATTAGAAGTTTTTTTTTTCCTTTTTCAAAATAGTTTGAGTTAACTGATTCCTGTTTCACTTGATCCACTGAAAAATTTAAAATTGATTTATGTTTGTGAAGAATAAGTTCTAGAATATTCACTTGATCTTGAGCTTGATCTTGATCTTTATAAAAAGTGGATTCATAAATACCTCCCGATAATACCCATAAAATAAGTTGTCTTGTTTATTTTTTTAGACCACATAGGGATATTCCAATGCACTTCTCTTGTCAGGCCAGAATATATATAATTCTTGACTTTTTGTTTAAAGGGGGGGTTTTGGCATGAATCTCGGAAATTACTTGTTCCGATTCTACGAGTTGATTATTCTAAATGAATAGCAAGCTTTCTAGCAGAATCGTTAAGTTTTTTACTTCATATTTATTATCGATAGTCACATCTAAACTATTATGACATATATAAGCAGGGTCCCCATGATGGGTGCGGGTAGGAGAAACTAAGCTTTCATTAAATTCAAATTTTCTAGTGAACAGGGATCGTATATGTTCTACAATATCACCCATAAATACCCCACCAGTATGAAAAGTCCTTAATGTTAGCTAAGTTCCCAGCTCTCCAATTGATTGGCCTACAATAATGTCAATTGATTCTCCTAATTCGATTAAGTTACTATGAGTAGTATTTTGACCATAACATAATTGACAAATCCAAGATATACTTTTGCAAGTAAAAGGGGTTCGTATATATATTGGTTATATTTGGAAATAATATAATTGATTTACAAGTTTAATCCCAATATCTTCATTGTGCATGGAAATACATATTCTATTTATATATACATCATTTGCTTATACAGGACCAATTAGTGTTTGTAGAACAAAAGTATTTTTAATTGTTTCTTGATCTTGAATAAGATTTACAAAAAAGACCTTGGATAGTACCACAATATAGTTTACGTACAACCAGGTGTTGTACTACTTCAACAAGTCTACGTGTGATATATACAACATCTATTGTTCATATAGGAGTATCAACAACTCCTTTACGAGCACCGTAACATGAAATAATATATTCTGTTAAAGAAATTCCTTCACATAAATTTCCTTGAATGGGTAGATCAACAATTTTTCCTTGAGGATTTGACATTAATCCTCTCATACCTACTAATTGGTGAACCTAAGACATAATTCCTCTAGCTCCTGAAAAGGACATCATATGTACTGGATTAAGAGGATCAGTCATCTTAAAATTCAGATTCATTTCGTGTTTCAAATATTCACTGGTAGCATGCCATATCTCAATCAGTTGACATAATTTTTCCACTGCATGTACATTTCCATAATCATGATGTTTTTGTGAAGCAAACCCTTGTTTTTGCACATCTTGGATAAGCCATAGTTTAACTGGTGTTGTTAAAAGATCATCAATTCCTAAGAAATAGCTGCATCAGTAGCTTGCTGGAAACCTAAAATCTTCAGTTGATCTAATATATGTGATGTATCTGTCATTCCAAATTGATTTATGAATCTTCTTATAAGGTGCTTCATAAAAAAATTATCCATTCCTTTCTTAAAAAGGGCACATCAAAAGGAAAAGGAACTTTGAATTTAGGTTGTGTCATAAGAATAAAATATCTCCATTTAAAAAAAAAAAAGAAAAAATCTTCCCATTTTGGGGAGTAGGAATCATCGTTTAAGCTTGAAGGGTTACTTAATCTTCATCTCTCCATGAATGAAAGGATTGATTAATAACATTAAATTTTGAATAGTGACAGTTCTTGTCGGATATCATAAGTCCACAAGCCTTGTATAGCTTCTTCTATTTCTTGATTAAAATGAATACGAGAAATGATTGTTTGAATGTATTTATTAAGTATTTCCCCCACTACCTTTTCTTATTCAAAAATGATCATAGATTTCATAGAAGGTACCTAAAGATTCATATTGAACTTCGATAGGAAGTTCTCAATTTACTGAATTAATGATAGACTTATCTATATCTCTCCTCCATCAGAGCCATAAAGGACTATCTAAATCAATTTGTTTTTGTTCATAATTTTTAAGCACGTCATCATAGCTATAAAATGAAGGTGAGATGATATTTTTTGAGTTATTCGGGTGGTACCTATTTTCATAAATACCCTTGTTTTTTTTAAGAGTTGATCTATAAAGTCCTAGAAGCATATCTTGAGTCGGTACACAAATAGGATCTCCTATAGTTGGAGAGATAATATTTTGATGAGAAAACATAAGTAAACGAGATTATAATTGAGCTTCCATAGATAAAGGTACGTGGAGATCCATCTGATCTTCGTCAAATTCTGCATTAAATCCTGCACAAACCAATGGGTGTAACCCAATGGTATGTTCTTCTATTAAAACATGTAGAAATGCTTGTATTCCTAATCTATGTAAGTTAGGTGCTCGATTTAACAATATGGGATGTCTTTGGATAGTTTGTTTAAGTATGTTCCATATAATAGGTTTCCTATCTAAAATTAACAATTTAGTAGTTCTTAGATTGGGAGCAATATGTCATTCAACTAGATCATGAATTAAAAATGCTTGAAAATTTTCTATTGTGATTTCTCGGGGAAATCCACATTGATACGATGAGATATGAAGACCTACCACAATAATAGAATGACGTAAATAATCAACATGTTTTCCAAGTAAAATTTCATGAAATCTTCCTTCTTTACCTTGGAGTAAATCTGAGAATGATTTATAAGGTCTATCCTTACTATCTTTCACTGGTTGTGCGTCTATACTGTTATCAAGAAGTGCATCTATGACTTTTTGGACTAATATTTTTTTATCAAAAAATAAATTTGGTATTTGAAATGCACGAGTCTCTTCTATGGATTCTAAAAGATGATTATTTCGATAGATAACTTTTAGATAAAGTTCATTGAGATCCCACGTAATCAATCCACCTTCATTTAATTGATACATTAGCCTCAGATCAGGAGGAAGAACTGGTAATAGGCATAGAACCATCCATTGTGGTTCTATATTTTTTTGAAGAAAATATTTAGCAAATATCATCCGTCTAACCAAATGATGCTTTCTTATTTGAAGTGAACAAAGTTTTTTCTTCATTTTATGATATATTTCTTTGTAAGGACAATCTTTATTCAAAAAGACTATTTCTGCCTCCTTTGATAATAATATAGATATTTTCCTATCTATTTCCTTCCATTCTATATATGAATGATCTATAAGAATATGCAGATTCAGACCAGCTAATTTTTCTCATCTATAACTTTTCCTCCAGTGGCAATTTCTATCTCTTGAAATAGCACAAAATCCCAAGAGAGATAAAAAGCAATATCTTTTGCCCAAGATTTATGCTCATATTTATGAATTTTTCTATGAAATCGCAATAAAGATGGCTTGTTAGTTGTGGGCCTAGTAATACAAACATTTTGATATGTTTTTCCAATCCCCCCCCTTAGAATCGGACATGAAAGTTTCCTCTCATCCGACTCAAGTAACTATACCAAAATGGATAGTGATTATGTATCATTATTCAAACAATATTTTTTACTCTCTCATAATGTTTCCTAGTGGTTTTCCTTTCCAAGTGATAAAACTAAATAATTACTCTTTGCTCAAGTTCCAAGTGAATTCAATTATTGGTTTACAATTCATATTATGACATAAATATGGAATTAGTGAGCAGTCTCCTCCCCTTTGAATGATACATTTCTTTGTGAAAGAACTTCATTTGTTTTTTGAAATTCATAAGGGATTACTTGTCTGTAACTCTTTATTGATTTATCCTGTAGATTTTTGTTTTACTTCAATGGTTAAAATAATATTTGAAGCATATGTGTGATGAATAGACTCCTACAACCATATCTTCTTTTTGGTCTAGAAAAAAGAAAAGAAAAATTAAACAGATTTTTTATTCCATTTTGTTTCTAATAAAAGAAGTATTTTTACAAAGTCCAATTAGCAATTTAATTTAATAATATACAAGATATTAACCCTAGATTCATTCCTCTTTATCAACATGGTTCTAATTCTAAGATTCATGTCCCTCTTGCCGAGGGGTGTGTCAGAGCTAAGGGCATCCTAATTAGATTTAATAGGATGACAGTTCCTATGGATCTGTATAATCGAAGCTTGTGATCAAGTCACACATCACAGTATACTGGGTCTTCTAATTCTTTACGAGTTGTATCTAATAGATTTGTGATATAACTAGGATGTCGTTTGAAATACCAAATATGAACAACTGGACATGCCAGTTTAATGTATCCCATTCGATATCTTCAAATTCAAGGTTCAATAATAAGTTCAAATCCACATTGAGTACAAAAATTGGAATCTTAGTTTTCCTTCTCATTTTCATCTCCTTTTCATTTTCCATCATTGGAGGTTTTACACAAGCACAAACTCCCCTTTTGTTAGGGCCACATATTCTTTCACAAAATAATCTATCTCTTATTGGTTCATAAGTTCTATAATCTAAAGTCTATTGTGCAGTCACTTGTCTGATTATTTCTCCATTAGGTAATTTTCTTTCAGACCAAGCAAGAGTCTGCTCAGGAGAAACTAATCTAATTTGAATTTGTTCATGTTTATTCTGGTCACTCATAAAAAATGAATTTTGATTCATTTTGTTCAAACTTCCTTCTTATCTATCTAAAAGTCTATTTCAGATAGAATAGTATGACTCAGTTCTAGAGCTAAAGATCGTAGTTCTCGACTAAGAAATCAGAAAGATTCTGTAAAAGTGCTAGGTTTAGGCATTGGTTCCTCATTGAAAATGACACCAAATATTTTTTCCCGAGTGTCCATATGATTAGATTTTAAAGTAAGTATCTCGTATAAAATATAAGCAACACCAAAACCTTCTAGAGCCCAAACTTCCATTTCTCCTACTCGTTGCCCTCCTCTGGAGGATTTTCCTTTTAGAGGTTGTTGTGTAACTAGCGCATAAGGTCCATGGAAACGTGCATGAATTTTTTCATCAACTTGATGGCACAATTTCAATATATAAGCTATTCCTATTGTAACAGGTTGTTCAAAAACCTTTCCTATTATTCCATCAATTAATCTATGTTTTCCAGGATGATTAGGTTCAAATACTCATGGATTCTCTATTTGCTCGCTAGCTTTATAAAGCTCAGAAAACACTAGTTTTCTAGAAGCTTCTCGCTCGTAACTTTCATCAAAAGGCACCAATCTATAATGTTGTTCATTAGCTTTCCTGCTAAACCAAGCAAACATTCAAAGATCTGTCCGACATTCATTCGTGAAGGTACCCCTAATGGATTTAATACCATGTCCACTGGAGTTCCATTTTGTAAATATGACATATCTTGCCTGGACAAATTTTTTGAAATAATACCTTTATTTATTTATTTTAAGCAAAAGTGGGTGAGCCATTGAATATATATTAATATTATTAAATTGGTTCGAAAGCTCATCTGGGAAAGAGCCAGCAAGAAAACCCAGAATCCTTGCTTGATACAAAGTATGAAGATTTATGGACAATACAAAATTAAAGCAGACAACTAAACACAAAAAAAAAGATGACAAAACATTACAACCACAAGGCAGATATACTAAGACATCCCAAAGTTTTGAAATGGCCCCAAAACTCAAAAAATGACATAGACCCAAACCAAAACTGATATGTCTACTAATCTGCAAGTTTTAATATGTTACAAACACCGCAAAACATCTTCATTCCTCCGTCACATCAGATAGATCTTTTGCAGGACCATACTAGAATCAAGGCGACCATCCCAAGGGCCATCCACTTGGCTGCACAATTGGATAAGATGACTCCCAACCATGCTCATCTTTAATTTATGTAATTGCAGATTTAGGCAAGTTTTGATGTGGCCCTTCCAATGACCACCCGCCAGAGCGCTCAGCTGTGCAAGTCCCCCACACAGGATGTGATTTAATTTTCATGCCCAATGAGTCAAATGAGCATTCTCCCAAACACCACCAAATTCAACCTACTCATGTGAATCCCAACCTGATCCACTGTGTTCATCCTTTCTTGATTTAGAAGGTTTTTTGAGGATATGGCAACCACGACCCAAGCTAAGCAATGAAGTCGAAACCAAAGGAGCCTGTCCACTCTTCCAAATTTTCTAGTATTTATTTGAGGGGGCTACACTCCAATTTGGTGGAAAGGGCTAAGAAGATGGTTGAGGAATAGTTGGGGTGTTCGAAAAACCCATTAAATCCAATAGAGCAACCACCATATTTTTCACTTTGTCTTCCAGCAGTAACCCAAGTGAGTGGGCAGATGTATGGAGAGCAGTTCTCAAAACTATGACACTCTGTTTCTCAAGGGACCATTTGGCCCCATCATAGGCAACCATATATTCATGCTTATGAAAAAGTTGATGTCTAGAAAATAGACCCCCACAAGTGCATGACCATTCCAGAGGTCATACTGCATCAAAGCTTGTTTCAATTTATACCCCGCCCAAAAGTGTTTATGGACAACTTTGAAAGCTAAGATTTATAGAAATTTTAGGGATTGTAGCAAGTCCATTGCATTTGACAAGAAGATTGAAACCAGCTGAGAAGGAAATAAGAATTGCTTAGAGTTTGGGGCGAGGTTTTCATCTCCAATTACCCGTTTGATTGCTCGGAAAATAGAGGAAGAGTGAGTTAAGAACATCTCCTCCAACATAGCATCGTTAATTTGTAAGGGCAAGACATCCTCTTCCAGACTCTGTGTGATCTACATTTGATAGATTTTTGGCAGCAATTCTCTGTGAAAATCAAAGCATTCTTCGCAACTAACACAAACTTCTGCAACGTCCGCCATCTTCAATCTATAGAGAGTGTTAGCAATTTGTGTTTTGAAAAAATAATATAAAGATGAGGGAAATGAGCATTGGGTGAAGTGGGAGAATAATTTCATTATGACAATCAGGTAAAATAAATGCAGTCTATACCAATTCCCACTTGTATAGTGTTACGCTAGTTATCTATGCAAGGCCATGTGAATATGGCGATCCGTACATCACACTTGAAGTATAGGCATGAGAAACTCCCAACACTTGACCCAATGGCTGTAGGATGATGACACAACAAGATATGCATTACGTGGGCATTCATATAATGCTTTCCATTAGCTATCAAATCTGAATGAGCAAGAGAGGTCACTTGTCGCCAAACTGTTTAGCTACCTTAATTGCCTTTTGGAGATCTACATGTTCTGCTATAAAAGATTTTGGTTTTAATGCTGAGGTTACAACTCCATCACATCCCAGATTCAAAAACAAGTCTCCAACTTTATTTCCTTCCCGGAGTGTGTGCAAATGGTATACTTCTTGGCATTTATCTAGCAGATTCTAGATTTGGTTGAGTATGTAGTTTAGCTTCCATGAGTGTGACTATCATTTGATACAAATGTTAATTACAACCAAAGAGTCACCTTCAACATGTAGTTGACTAAAGCCTCCCTGTTTGGAAAGTATTAATCCTACAAATAAAGCATGAGCCTCTGCAATGTTTTTAGTTCATGTAGGTAAAGGGGAAGCTCCAAGCACAAGAACCTTACCTTGAGAATCTTGAATACATGCCCCCAAACCTGAAATGTTTGGGTTTGCTCGAGAAGCCCCATCAAAGTTTACCTTCAAAATGCCCATCATAGGAGGTATCCAATGAATTGTTGATCTATCCATCTTAGGTTGACCATTTCTGACTAAAGCCCACCCTGTTGGTATGATTATTCTATTCCATTCTCGAATGACACTTCCATCCCAAGGCATGATGACTGGATTTACTTTGCATTTACTCAAACTAGCATTGACCACCTCTAAAATTGCCTTCTCAATACCTTCTAAAACCACTTCAATTATGGAGGATAGCTTCCTGAAGATGCGCTTATTTCTTTCCCACCAAATGGCCTATACCACTAATGATGGGGTACATTTCCAAATGTTAGTAAATAAGGAGTTTGAGTGTATAATCGGCCAGGATTGGAAAAGATCCCAAATACTATTTGGTAGAGGTGTACTATATTTCAATTTTCCCATGACAAATAGACAACATCTTTGTGCGAATGTGCATCTTAAAAATAAGTGATTCATTGATTCAATCTGATCATCACAAAACAAACACTTAAATGATGGTGCAATCCCTAATCTTTCCAATCTGTCACTTGTTAATACTCTATTCTTTATTGCAAGCCAGGCAAAGTAACCAGCTTTGGGAAGAATAATGTGATTCTAGCAGAAAGAATATGCCATGGATGACATCTTATTTGTAGCAATTTGTTGTAGAATTCTATAGTCCTCTTTAATAAAGTAGTTTCCATCTTTTGCTGGGGCCCAAATTATTTTATCCTCTTGTCCCAAGATATAAACATGTCTCTCAGCGGATACTAATTGAAAGGTCTCCTTATCCTGCTAACATAATGGTAAGTCATCTGGGTCCTTCCAAATAACTTTTCATGATAATATACAGATAGATGAGATATAATGAATCAGGAGACTCCCCCACTGGTGTTCCAAAGTAGTCATGATGTTTAGCATGTTTTTCCTTGAAGATAAGGGTGGATGGCCATTCCACGAGTCACGCTAAAACTTAACATTGCATCCATTGTTGACTTCCCAAGTCACATATTTAAAAAAAATATCTCTTGATGAGACCATAAAGTCCCATATGGCTAACCCTTTAGGTGGATCCAGTATATAGATAATACCCGTGTTGGGTCATTATTGTCCAAATATTTTTGTTGCATGATTTGACACCAAGTGTTCTAGGGCTTAGAGTACATTTGCACTACAATTTTACCACCAAATCTTGTATTTCTCTTTGCTAAGTCATGCACACCAACACCACCTACTACTGGGATATGTGCCATATCTTGAAGAGAAATTAGAGGTATTTTTTTCTCATCATTCATATTTCCCTTCCAGAGAAAACCTCTAATCATTTTTTTTAATTTGGACAATGATTAATGAAGGAGCTTTGAGGACTGCTAAGTAATAATTTGGGATGGATGAAAGTACTGATTTAACAAGAAGAATTCTACCTGAGAGTGATAACCATCTAGCTTTCCAGGCCACAATTCTACTCTTGATGCGTTCCAGTACCGAAGACCAGTAGCTTTCTTTATTGGATCCCATAAAAAAAGGGAATTCCTAGGTACATGGATGGTAAGAAATCCATTGCAAATCCCAAGATCTGAACAATTCTATTAGATATTATTTGATTGGTGTTAAATAAGTAGATCTTGGATTTTTGAGTGTTGATTTGTTTCCCTGAGATAGTAGAATATAACTACAATGTGCGTTTGATCTGTTTATCCACTTTAACTTGTGATAAGCCAAAAATAAAAGTGTCATCTGGAAGTAATGAATGTGTGATGGCAATATTTTTACCTCTAATAAGTGCTCCTTGCCAATTACCTAACAAGTTTTGATGCTTAATAGTTCTGCAGAATTCTTCTGCCATGATAATAAATAAGACAGGGGTTATTGGATCTCCTTGTCTCATCCCTTGTGTAGATGAAAAGAACCCAGCTGGGTGACCATTAATGAGAACTTAAAACCAAGGTCCTGATATACATGCTTTGATCCATTTCCACCAGCTCGTAGAAAATCCCATTTTATGCAGCACCTAAAACACAAATGTCCAACACACTCTATCATAGGCTTTCATCATATCCAGCTTTATAATGAAGTTGGATGTCTGATTTGTATTGATGGAATGAAGGACTTTGTGTGCCACCAAAGCCCCTTCCATAGTTTCTTGTCCATGGAAAATCCACCTTGTTCACCAGAGATAATGGTAGGGATAAGGTGCTACATCTGCAAATAGATGGCTTTAGTAATGATCTTGTATGTTATGTTACATAGGGATATGGGCCAGAAATTTTTAAAAGTCTTTGGTTCCTTATTTTTGGGATGATTGCAATATTGGTAGTGTTGAAGTAATTGAGCATACTTTTATGTCTCCTAGGTTCTTCCACAGCTGCTAATAAATCCCAGCCAATAAAATCCCAGAAACTTTGAAAGAAGAGGGCTATGAATCCATCCGGACCACGAGCTTTATCTGGAGGAAAGGAAAAAACTACTTTGCGTAGTTCTTGAAAGGTAAAGGGGGCCATGAGCATGTCATTTTCTGTTGGTGACACCATAATGGGAATAGCATCTAGAAGCTCATTCAATTTCAGATCCGAAGGTGAAGGGGAAGTGGGAGGAGCAAGAAGATTCTTAAAAACATTTATCCCTTCCTCTTGGATTAGTTGAGCGTTTGTGATAACATTATCGGTGGCGGCCTCCTGTATTTCAAATATTTTTTAGATGTTGTCTTTAATTTAGCTGAGGCATGGAAGTATTTTGTATTTTTATCGCCTTTGCGAAGCCATAGTTCTCTTGAATTTTGTCTCTAGTATTCCCCTTCTCTGCTACACAACTCTTCCCATTCTGAGTGAAGATCTTTTTTTTTTGAAAGGAATCATTATTCATACCATTTTGAATTATTTGACTATATATATCAGATATTTTTTGTTTGACCTCTTCTTTTTGTGTGAAGATATTCTTAAAAACTTGTTCATTCCACTTTTTAATATGTTGCTTGGTATGTTTCAGTTTCATGGAAAACTGGTGCATTTTGGATCCCTTAACAAAAGGTGAGCTGATCCACCATTGTCTCAATAGTGGGAGAAATTGTGGGTGTCTCAACCACATTCTTTCAAATTTGAAAGATGAATGTTGCTGGCTTTTATCTGGTATCCCTAAATTTTTGATGTTAAGTGAGATTGGGAAATGGTCAGAACCTGGCAATGACATTATTTCTGACTAAATGAAAAAATTTTGAACTTTCCATTCTCGTGATAAAAGAAACCTATCTAGACGAACAAAAATTTGTGCAAATCATGCTCTCTTATTAGTCCATGTAAATAAGCCTTGATTGGGGTGTATATCCATAAGGCTGTTGTTGTCAACAAAATAAGAGAAATCCTGAATAGTTTTGGCCGGTGGGGTAATACCTCCTTTTTTCTCTAACTAATTTAGGATCGCATTGAAGTCTCCACCTATAATGACATTCTGAGAATCTTGGACCTAAATCAACCAAGTGAGGGCATCCCAAACTCTTTGTTTATCATGAGTAGAGTTGGGACCATAAAAATTTATCAGAATGAATGAAGTATCAAATTATGTCATTTTCAACATTTGCCAATTATGATCTTGTTGGATAAGTTGGACCTAAATTTTTTGAGGATTCCAAAGGACTGCCAGGCCTCCTAAGGTGCCTATCCCTTGAGAGTGCAATGATGTCCAGTTTTACCACTTAGCAATTGTCTTGCCAAAATATTCTTGAGAATGTTTGGTTTCCTGCAGCAAAACAATGTCTGCTTTCATAGAATCAATAGATTGTTTGATCCTATGCCTTTTGTCAAAGGCATTAATACCTCTGACATTCCAAGAGTTTATCTTCATTGCAGACAAGGAGAACCTCTTGTTCTCCTTGTCACTCTTGGTGTAATTACAAATTTATCATCCAATGTAGACTAAATGACAGTAGCTATTTCAATCTTGGTCTTCTTGCCTTTTAGACATCCTCTTGTCTTAGGTGTTTTAGCCATGTTTTGGCATTGTGTCGGGGATCGTGTTATTGAGAGAATATGCATATGACCAAATATTCCCATAGAACCAACATCCTTTTTATGTACTATATCCTCTATTTTGTGAACCCAATCAATTTGAGAAACCAAACTCTCGGGCTCCAGATAATTTGTCAAAGTCTGGACCTGTTGCATGATGCAACTTTCCACTCCCAAGTCATCGTCACTTGAGAAATCTAGTGGCATATGGGGAGATTCTGGCTGTGTGTTTTCCACACTCCTCTTTCCATTAGGTAGGAAGGAAGCATCTTCCTGTGATAGCCTCTCATCCGTGTGCTCTGAAATTGTGGCTTGACTGATAGGAGTTGCTGTCATTTGTGCCTAAGAAGATCTAGGAACAGCCTATAGACATGAGAATTTCTTAATTGCATCAACTTCATCCAGAGTTACACCGTCATTATCATTTCTTTCAAAAATCAAGTTAGAAGTTAACTTTGAGATGATTTAGTCCATCTTTTGATGAATCTTGCTATCTAAATCTGAGTTGTCATTGTACTCCCCATGTATAGTATGCAGAGGAATTTATGTGTCCAAAATCATAGTATTTTGGAGAAGTGGTTTAGTTGCAGATTCAACTGTGTTTGCATGTGAATTTTCAATATAACCGATTAAGGGTGGAGAAAAATTAGTTTGTGGCATTCGGGACATACTCTGTAGAAACTATGTTACCATTTGTAAGAAGGATGAGAACTTGATAGATATATCCAGCAGCTTAACCTCTAACTTTGCCTCTTGATGAAATGTGTCTGGCTCTTTGGAGACATTGTCTATACTAGCTGATTTTGGGGCCAACATAAAAGCACATCCTATCAGATCTGAACTATGATCCGAGCATACCTCTGTTACTCTTTGCGGACCAGTATGACATTGGGTGTTAAAATGGCCAAGTTTATGTTGAAATTTATGAACAGTGGTTTCATCCTGAATAACGACTTTCTGCACCCATGTCCCCCACTTGGAATTGATAGTAAATTCTCTATGAAGATCTTTGTGCATGTCCACAAGTAGGTGAACTCTATTATCCAAATACGGGAGCTCAAAAGGAATAAGACCGTGTCTAAGGAAAATCCCCAATTTATTTACAAAAAAAATTATGATATTAGGATCTCGGTACTCCAAAGGTAGAAGGAGAAATAAACCCAATAAGGAAGGAAGTGACTCCCTTGTGAATCAGGTTAAAAATTTGGACCCCAGATCATGGTAAATCAACTAGAACCCTGACAGAACCAACCTTTCTATTAAATAATACCTTTATTACCATGCCTTCCTGCTACTTTATCACCCACTTGTATTTTACGTTTTTGTAAAATATATGTACATGAAATTTTTCTATAATTTCGTCGAGATAATTGTCTTCCTCCTCCTCAAACTTCTAAAAGCATTTAACATCGATAAATCAACCTTTTACACCTTTAGGGACTCTAAAACAATTTTCTTTTCCAGTAGGTGCCTTAATATCAAATAAAGCTTGTAATAATTTTCCTTCTTGAGTATTTATTAGTGATTCTTCTTCTGCTTCCAGTATTAATTTACCTACTAATATATCATCTTTTTCTATCCAAGATCCTATCATTACAATGCCTTTTTCATTGAGATGATGGAGTAAGTAAGTATTTAAATGAGGTATTTCTCTAGTTATTACTTCAGGTCCCTGGTTTGTAAAATAGACTCCAATTAAGTATCTTATGATCTGGAAAGAAGTAAAAATGTCTTCATATACCAGACATTCACTAATAACTATTGCATCTTCAAAATTATATCCTTCCCATGACATATAGGCCACTAAGATGTTTTTTCCCAAAGAAAGTTCCCCCCTACTGTAGCTGCATTGTCTGCTATAATTTGTCCCTTCTTTACATATTCCCCTTGGGGAACTCAGTATTTTTTATGCATATAAGTATCACTATTAGAATGTTGATATAGAATCAAATCTGTTTCTATATTGTCTTGAGAAATAGATGAAGTTATGATGATATTTTCACCATCAATATACTTTATTTTCCCCCTTGCTTGGCTATAGCTACACTTCCTAAATCTAGAGCTACTTGACCCTCCAATCCAGTTCCGACAATACACTTCTTAGGTTGAACAAGTGGAAGTGCTTGACGCTGCATATAAGAACCCATTAAAACACAATTCGCATCATTATGTTCGATAAAAGAAATAAGGAAAACTCCAATGGAAAAATATTGGGAAGGAAAAATACTTCTGAAATAAATTTGGTCCCATGCAAAAAATAAAAATTCTTGTTGAAATCAAGCTATAGTTAATTGTTCCTCTGGAACCCCTTGATTTAATGCTAGAGAACTTCCTATAGCTATTCGATAGTGTTCATCTTCTCCCGGTAATAGATAAACCATATGGTCTTTGTTCGATCTCTTAGATAGCCTATAGAATGGAGTTTGTAAAGAGTCGTAATGACCAAGCGTTGCATAAATAGATCTAACTATCCAATAAGCCCAACATTTATTCCTTCGAATTTCATAACTGCACAAATATGTCCATAATGACTAGGATGAATATCTTGTGTACGAAAAGTAGACGTTCGACTTGTCAATCCTCCAGGTCCCAAAGAGATCACTTTTTGACTATGAACTATTTATGCCAACGGATTAGTTGTATCTAAAAATTGTGATAAAGGATGTAAACCAAAAAAATCCTGAAAAGTATCCGTTAATGGAATTAACGTTTCCAATTTAATAAGAGTTATTCTCTTTTTAGGATTGATTGATGTAGATCATATAGTTTTTTCAACTACTTCTCTGAAATCATATAGAGCTAATTGTAATTGCTCTTGTAATAAATCTGCTACAGAATGAATATATCGATTTTGTAGGTGATCTATATCATTGGGTGTACCCGTTCCAAATTGCACTTTGATAAGGTAATCCATAGAAGTCAATATATAGTGTGGTAATAATAAAATCTTGTTCTCGGGTATATCAAGATTTAGTTTTTTATTCAGATTTCTTCGACCAATCTTTCCTAATAAACATTTCGTTTGAAAAAATGTTGTTACTTTTTCATATATAGACTCAGAAAATTCTTCAACTTTAACGACATAAAAAGTGGCATTTGTATTTAGAATTTGAGGATGATGTAAACTGATGAAATGTATAAAAATGGATGAATTTTATGCCTATAATTTTTAAAAAAAATTTGAACAAGAATTGACATAGTTTTTTAAAATTTTAAGTCCATTTTGCAATTGCTGAAAACTGCTAAAAATCAGGGGTCTAGTTCCCACCAAACAAGTGTATGCAAATAATCTATTTTTCCTGTGATTTCAAAATATGTTATAGATAAAATGTATAGCTAGTGCAAAAAAGAAGAAAGATTGGTTTTCAATGTATATTTTCTCCGTTATAACTGCTCAAAGTTGAACTTATCTAAAATCAACAGTTTTCATGTCCCACCAAATTTCCCCTATCAAATGTACACCATTAGGAAAAAAAATCACATATTCTTGAAGAGGACTCTCTCCTCTAGTGTTAATATAAATTTTAATTTTTTTTGATATGATTTACAATTTTTTTATTTATTTGAAGCAACATATTCTTGAATGTTAAAATACCTACTTGTTTTATTTTGAAATTATAATATATTAGAGGTTGAACCCACAATAGTGGGTTACACTTTTTCGGAGGAAGGAAATCGCCCCGAAAAGTGTGACCAAAGAAAAATTAAAACTTACTTTCGATTGGAATTGATAAATACTTTCGATCGTAAGTGAGTAACTTACGATTGAAAGTACCAAAAAGTAGTACTTTCAATTGTAAGTTACTTTCAATCGAAAGTACTAAATTACTTTCAAAAGTGCCAAAAAGAAGTCAAATCATGAAATTACTTTCGATAGAAAGTAGTTTTGATCGAAACCCTCTGATTAGAGGCCATTTGCAGAGGCTAACATAAATCTGTTGTTTTCATGGCTTTGGAACTCAAGCGCGGGGCTCAAATGGATGAATAGAGAAATGTCCTTTTGCATAACACAAGTACTTAAAATGAGCTTTCTAATGAATATAGATTTGAATTTTTTTGACGTGCATTGAATGAAGGTTTTTTTATCCAAAATAAACCTCCAACTTTGATGTTCAATAAAAAATAGTAGAAAAAAGAAAAAAAAAATTGAAAAATAACAGTGCCCTCGGGCTTTGAGTCTACTTTCTATCAATTTTTGTTTTTTGAATTTTGATAAATACACAACAAGTTATAAGCTATGCAGTCAAGGTATGTCAAAATTACGGTTTACTCTACTTCAAACGTTCATAAAATATGCAATAATCATGATAATGTCGTCAAACAAATTGCATGCCCTCCGTATGGATGTTACAAAACCAAATTTGAAAGAATTGCAATGATATCTATTTTAGAAAAAAATGTTATGTTCTATGAAGTCAATGTAACTTTTTGAAAGTGACATTTTCAGCAACATAGCAGTTTTCGTGGGAGAAAAACCAAACCATTCAAATTAATTTAAAAAAAAAAGTAAAATATATATTTAGAATCTAGACAGAAAATACTAAAAGATTCTGGTTTACTTCATCTTCTGATTTCAAACAGTTTAACAACAATATGCATATGAATTTGAATTTTTTTTTCAAAATGTAGACTTCAATGTCCGTTTAGGAAAAAAAGTGTAACCCACTATTGTGGGATCACCCTAGATCTAATCAAAATACTATAAACTTTATATGAAAATAATCTTGACTCCAATCTTTACAAAAGGGTATTTTTTATATTTTTTAAAAATATCATTAAAAGAGTAGAGGTTATTGAAACATTGATTTTGTGAAATAATTTTATTTCTTTGGTAATTGGTATAAAACATGCATTTAATAGACATTTCCAATTGAAAAAGTTTAACCACTTATGTAGCTTAGCTAGAATGAATCTAGCTAGACCATATGTTTGAAGAAAATTAATTTTTATTTAGAAATACTCAAATTTTGTTGTGCTGATAATTGGTCCTTAAACGTGACACAACAAGAATTACAAATCTTACAATATCACATCTAGAATATGATTCTTATAGTAGTGGTAGGCTAACACATGATTAAACCAAGCAATTTGAGTATATTTAATTTTAACTTAATATATCTTTTATCTACATTATATTCAAGATAGAGCTCCTTATTAACCTATATTGAAACCATAACATTGACCTACATATAATTGTTCTATTACCCCTATTATCCTTACCAATGGGTTTTTGGTTAGTTTCTTGCGCTAGGGATGAAGTCATTTTTCTTAGCTCAACATTGTTATAATTTTAATTCAAGCCTTTGAACCCACGACATGTTCTCTATTTTTCAATTTCTTACATGTTGGTTGTAAATGGATTTTACAATAAGGGTAATCGGATTTTACAATAAGGGTAATCATGATGTATCAACCTTATCATTACCTTTAAACTCCAATACTTAACTTTTAAGAAAATCCTTTGCTTATGTAGCACGGAAGAGACATAATTTTTAGATTTGTGTTAGTAGAAATTTAACCTAAAAGTAATTTATATTAAATTTAACATTACTTCAAAATTAACTTAAACTACTCTTATTTAATGTATGTAAGTGGGTATTGTAAGAGTGGTAGTAGCATGCTTCTAAAATGTCATTCATATATTTTGTATTAACTATAGAGGAATCAGACCCAAAAAAAAACATCAAGTATCAACGAAGAGTTCAAATCTGGAGGAAAGCCTCACACAAAAACCGTCAAAGAGTTAAAGTACGTTATACAACATGAGCAAAAAGAGACAGTAGCATATACAACAAAGAGCTTAGTGTAGAAGATCTTCAAAATTTTCAACCCAAGTGGTCCAGCCAAGAGGCCCTTGCATCCAAACAATTCCTTTGTTTGCCTGGATTTGACTAATCATATAAATCTGGTCGTCAGTAGCGTTCTTGTTCTTGCTGATTTCCTTGTGAAGCTTTTTCACCATTTTGTTGAAAAGAGCCATATTGTCCATATGTCTACGATAGTCATACCCATCCTTCATCTCAAAGACGAACATGGTAGAGTTCCCCATCTTGAGGAACCTGATAAGCTTTTCCCTCTTGATCATCATAGTGATGCAGACCTGCGATGAAATTATAAAATGTGTGAGTTTCAAAGAAGACTCAATAAGAGATCTATGGATACCTTGATACCTTTCTTCATTCCTACATTTCCAAAGCTACCATAAGATGTTAGAAGAGAGGATGTTCCACATAAGATTAGTATCTTTTTTAAGACCCTGAATATGACCAATAAGTATTTCGAAAATATCAATGAACTTAGGATAAGTGATACCAAATAAGGCCCAAACCCTCTTGGCAAATTTACATTTGAAGAGAATATGTCTATAGGAGTCAGGACAATTGCAGAGACTACAAACATCAGTAGGAGCAGGGTATCTGCTAATAGGAAGTCTATTGAGAAGCATAAGCCATTTAAAGCATCTAATTTTAGGATCAATAGGAGACTTCCATAATCTATTAAGGATTTTTCTCCAGCAGTTAGTCTCAAGAGAGGTATACCATAGTTTGTTAATATGCTCAATAATATTCTACTTATTACTCAGGATACTGTACACATTTTTGGCTTTGATTTTGGTAACCAAGGTACCATAAGGCCATTTGATATTCAAGTATCTATGAGAATCAATGAAGCATGAGGTAGGGAGGTCCTTACATGCTTTAGAAATCATGTTATAGGTCTTCTTATGAGCAGTGGGAAGGTTAAACCTGTTTCTTAACACATCCCAGCTTATCAGACAGTCATTGTCAAAGAGGTCAATAAAAGCAATGATACCCAATTTGTTAGGAATAAGGTGTCTCAACCTTGGACCTATATTTATTATTTGTTTTGTAAAATGTATTTTCTTGCAAATAATGTAATTAAGTGTGAGTGTTCATGTCTAGTTGGCATGTTGATGTGTCACTCCACTTGATGTGTCGGCATCTTAAATTGTGTGTAAGGAGATCATGGTTGAAACGGTTATGACAGATTCCTATGACACGTAAGAGCTATTTCTAGGAGATTTCAATGATAGATGAAGACATGCAAGACATGTGGCAACTGATAAAGTTGAGTACTTTACACTCTTCCACAATCGCGAGGAAAATTTTTTTAGGGTTCCTATTTTCTCAGAGAATGGTAAAACCCTAATACAGCTATCCTTAGAAGTTGCCCTAAAAAGGAAAGCGCATGATATAAGTGTTTTTTAGGGTTACAGGAAAGGATACGAAAAGAGTGTATTGTTGATATGATCTGGTGCTACTGGATTTGTCTTAGAGTGTCAATTGTCTCCTGAAAGAACTTGCATTGCAAGTGTGTTGTAACCGTTGTGTTGAAGATAATATATTATGCAAGTTTTGGAGTGCTGGGATTTTTTACCGAAAGGTTTTCCCCAGGGTAAATCATTGTGTCATTCTTTATTTTCTATATGTTGTTAGTAATAATTGAGAGGGGGGTGAATCAGTGGCCTCAAAAATTTATCCAATCTAAACTTTAATCCACCAATCAATACTTCTCAAATTATTAAGTCCCAACAAGATGTATGCCTTTACTTGAAATAAATAACTGTCTGTCAGTTTACCTTGTCTGTCCTTATTCTCTTTGATAACCGATAAGCAGCAAACTGTATTTATCCATACTTAGTAAATATGTTGAGTATACCAGTCAATCCAGAAATGTATATGCAGAATGTAAAATAATAAAGTGATAAACCATACACATATGACACAAGGATTTAACGTGGAAACCCTGTTAAGGGAAAAACCACTGGGACCGGTACCCCAAATTTTCACTCTTTTGAAGGGAGCCCTGTTAGGAGCCAACCCTGTTAAAGGTTACAAAAACACTGTTAAGTGTGACCTTGTTAGAGGATTTTCAATACATAGGTTGTCACTTAGTATCTGGCATCTATGCTACCATCCTTGAATCAATCTCATGATTGTCAATAGGCTTTTGCTAATCTTATTACCATCCTTGAATCAACCTCCTTCTTAGACTGTCAATAGGCTTTAGGTAAGACCGATGCTACTATCATGAGTCAACCTTCTGGTAATCTGTTAGGATATACCTCAATTACAAAAGACTGTTAAGTCTTGCTTTGTTAAGAGACTTAATGCTTCAATGGTTAAACTGAAACAAAATGACCTATTTCTAATGCAACTTAATTGCAGATTTTTAGATCTATTTACTTATACTATCTTTCTGATCAATGTATCAATTCAATTCCTTTGTACTTAACTCTTTCTGCTCTGTGATGCTGTGCTTCACTATGTGTCGATGTCTGCATAATTTTTTAGCTCTCCCTTAACTTGATTGATCAGGACTGCATGAAGTTTATCCTTCATCAGTTTCTCTTCAGCATCCTTTCTATCAATTCACTCCCCCGTGTATCTGATTGCATTTAGAAATGAATTATACTTGTCTCTTATATAGACATGATATTCCTTAATTCTAGGTTCTTGATTCTTGGCGTGAAAAACAATCCAGCCAAATTGATTTGTGGAATTAACTCTTGATTTATCTCATAGTTATCTTCTTGACAACTATACAAATCAATTACTTAACGGTGGTTGAATAAAGAAAATAAAATAACCAGTTAATTCTATCCTTTAGCTCTGTCAGCTAGATATTTTGTCATTTACTGATCTCTTTGTTCTGTTGGTCAATTCTGCAGTTTCGCCGGTGACAACTGCCAGTTCTGTTGGTGTAGCTTTAGTTAGCTTCGGGATCTCCGTCCGTCGGGCATCATTGGATCTTTCTCGTTGGGAAAAACTATTTTTGGCTCATTGGGCATCCTATGATTCTGCTTCATTGGGTAATGTCTTCTGCTTGTCGGGCATCACTGTGACTTTTTCTCTGACTTTACCGATGGTGTGCACTCCGTCAATGTGGTCTATCACTTGGTGAGTACTTGACTTTTATGCATTGCAGAAAGCATAATCTCTATTCCATTGATTCTCTGATGTCTTTGGCATGACCATATAGATGATATCAAGTTGACATCAATAAAAATACAAACCATTAACTAATTTAATGTCTTGCATCATCTTCAACTTAATATAGTCAAACATTCAATCAGTTACATGTCATCAATCTCTCCCTTTGGCATTGATGGCAACATGCTATATTATCACACTATACTACTGTTAATACAATATGAAATAAAATTTTGAGATTCATCAAGTTACCAAATAGTTTGTTTTGATAACCGATAAAATGTCTGACCGCCGGTAAGCTTTGTGTAAGCTTAGATTTTATTCTTGCAACTTTTCTTTTTTCTTCTTCTAATGTGTTGTGTCCTCTTGACTGTGTCAATTCCTCTCTTTTGATTTTTCTTCTTCTTTGATGTCTCTGTCTATTATTTGCAACTTTTATACAAAATTCTCTCCCTATGGATATGATCTCTCCCTGTTTGGAGTAATATGACAATGAATAGTTTCTGATGATAATATGAATACATTCTCTCCCTTTGACAACAATGCCAAACAAATATTTTACAAATATATGACATTCTGTCAAACAATTTCTTTTGTCCATAATATATTCCTTGAATTTCCCTTATCCATCATCAATATAACAATATGGTCTAGTGCTTGGTTCTGATATATACCTTGTTGTATATAGATGTAGCTTTGAAGTTCAACTTTTTTTTGCATCAATCATGAATGATATTCTGATAATATATGGTTGATGCAGCGTTTAGTCCTTTTTACTGACTGGTAGACATGGGTTTGACCCCTAGTCTCTTTCTCAGGTACTCAAATGTATCTTTGGGCAGTGGCTTGGTGAAGATATCAACCAATTGTTCTTTTGATTGCACATATTCAAGTATCACCTCTTTTTCTTGAGCTTATTCTCTCAAATAATGATACTTGATGGCAATGTGTTTAGTTTTTGCATGCATGATTGGATTCTTGGAAATATTTATTGCACTGGTGTTATCACAATAGATAACCACCGGTTCTTTGATCTTCATATGCATCCCTTCTAGCAATTGTTTGATCCATGCAATATTTGAGTAGTTTGCAGCAACAACAACATATTCGGCTTCTGTAGTAGACTGAGAGATGCATCCTTGCTTCTTGCTAATCCATGTGACAAGTCTGTCACCCATAAAGAACGCTCCTCCAGTTGTGCTCTTTCAGTCATCAAGATTTTCAGCCCAATCAGCATCGGTAAACACTTTTAGTTCAAATTTTCCCTCTCTTCTATACCATAAGCCAAATTCCTCAGTATTCTTCGGATATCTTAGAATCCTTTTCACAATAGTTATATTTGATTCCTTGGGGTTAGTAGAAAATCTAGCAACAATTCCTACTGCATGTGCAATATCTGGTCTAGTGTGTACAACATACATGAGTTTTCCTATCATTGATCTGTATAGAGTCTGATTTACCTCTGTTGTCTTTTCTTCCTTTGTTAATTTGCATCTAGTAGCCATCGGTGTTCCAACAGGTTTGGAATCTTCCATCTTGAATATTTTTAGAACTTCTTTGATGTATTTGGACTGTGTAATGAAAATACCTTCACTTTGTTGAATGATCTATAGACCAAGAAAGAAATTGATCTCTCCAAACATAGACATCTCAAATTACTTGCTCATCTCATCAACAAATGATTTGCATAGCATATCATTGTCTCCAAATATGATGTCATCAACAAATATTTCAGCAATCAAAATGTTAGCATTAGTATCTTCTTTCAAATAAAGATTACTGTTCTCACTAGTTCTTATGAATCCAATACTTATTAGATAGGAATGAAGTCATTCATTCCAGGCTTTGCGAGCTTATTTTAATCCATACAAGGCTTTGTGAAGTCTACAAACCATGTTTCTTTTGTCTGGATCTACAAACCCTTTTGGTTGCTCAATGTATACCTCTTCTTCAAGTATTCCATTTAGGAATGCTGACTTGATGTCCATTTGATATACTTTGAATCCTTTGTATGCAGCACAAGCAAGTAGAATTCTTACTCCTTCTAGCCTAGCAACGGGTACAAAGGTTTCTCCATAGTCTATACCTTTCTCTTGTGCATACCCTTTGCATACTAGTCTTTCTTTGTTTCTTGTGACTTCTCCATTCTCGTTCAGTTTGTTCCTGAATATCCATTTTGTACCAATGACATTCTTGTCATCTGGTCTTGGCACAAGTGACCATGTCTTGTTCTTCTCAATCTATTCAATCTCGTCATTCATAGCACTTATCCATTCTTCATTGTCTAGTGCAGCATTGACAGATTTTGGTTCAAACTCACAAATTAAGCAATTTGAGTTTAAAGACTTACTTCTTGTTCTTTTACCAGCTTTCTTATCTCCTATGATATGGTCCTCTAGATGGTTCCTTCTTACATATCTTGCAAGTATAGGTACAACTCTTTGAATATCAGCTTGATCTTCATTACCTTGCTCATTATCTTGATCATTATCCTGACTGTCAGTAATGACATTCTGACCATCGGTTGCAACATTCTGTTATTCTTGATTTAAGCACTATTGCTCGGGTAGAGTTGTGGGTTCTTCATAGTATACAAACTTGTTGTAGTCCTCTGGTTCTTTTATGCAAATTCATCAATCTTTACATTTGTACTTTCAACTATTTTGTTAGAAGCCTTTATTAGACATTTAAAAGCTTTTCTTTTCATAGAATACCCCAGAAAAATTCCTTCATCACTTTTGGCATCTAGCTTTCCATTTCTTTGATCTTTTAAGACATAGCATTGACTGCCAAAAATTTTGAAGTAACTTACATTGGGTGTTTTACCATACCATAGCTCATAAGGAGTCTTCTTTGAGTCCTTTCTTAATTGTACTCTGTTAAGTGTGTAGACAGTAGTTCTAATAGCTTCCCTCCAGAAGATCTGCGTGATTTCATTCTCTATCATCAGTGTTCTTGCACAATCAACTATTGATCTGTTCCTTCTCTCAGTAATCCCATTTTGCTGTGGTGTTCTTGGTGTAGAAACCTGTCTTTTTATACCATTCTCATTACAGAAGTTAGTGAATTCATCTGATATAAATTCTCCTCATCTATCTAATCTCAAACATTTCAGATCCTTACCACTTTGTTTTTCTACCATAGCCTTATACCATTTGAACATCTTGAATGCTTCATATTTTTCTTTTAGAAACATGACTGTCATCATTCTAGAGTAATCATCAACAAAGAGAATAAAATATCTA
>MU224534.1:1169443-1186124 GCA_018584345.1 Thuja plicata
CATTCTCTATTTTCTATATGCATGGTATGTGGCTACAATATCATTGTTAAAGTAGTTAACGAATCTGAAATTGTAAGGATTTAAAAGAATTTGCACAATACTTTCCTATAGAGATTAGTGTAGGAAGCTATTTTCGCACCTGAGTTTCCTTACACAATTTGTTCCAGATTTTAGCCAAGCACCCTTGAGACAGGGAAAGAGGCTTACCCAGGAGATGGAGGTTCCACCAAATGGACCTTTCACCATGTAGAAGATTATCCGTATGGAAAGACTTCCCAGAAATAAAGGACCTAGAAGACTCCTGGGCTTTCCAAATGGTTTTGAAGACAGCAGATCCTTGCACAGTGACAGGAAAGTCGCCAACCAGAAGATCACCAAATGGAACATCTTTCCAAGTTTTAGCCTTTTTAGGGTAGCCCCTCTCAATAATACTTCTGATAAGAACTTTCCATGGTTCTTCTCCTTCTACACAGTGGAAGATCCACTTGGTGGCCAAAGCCATACCTTGAAGTCTAAGATCTTTCAATCCAAGCCCCCCCAAGCTTTTTCTTAGTGCAACACCAGTCCCACTTAACAGCATGCATTTTTTTGTTGCCTTCACCATCAGACCAGAGGAAGTTTCTTATGGCCTTTTCGATTTCTAAGATTTGATAGTTATTGAACATCCAAGCAGAGGAGTAGTAGATATTATAGGAGGAGAGTATTTTTTGACAAACTTGCACTCTACCAGCCAATGACAAGGATCTGTTATACCAATTGTTTAATTTCTTGGTGATTTTGTTTTTAACCCAGAGCCACATATCTTTAAGAGAGGGATCCACAAAGAAGGGGATGCCCAGGTAGTGTACAATATTATTGGGCCCTCCCCACTGAAAACCATGTTTATTTAACCAGACCGGAGGCTGGTCATCCCAGCCAAGGCAAATACACTTTTCCTGGGACAACTTAGCCCCTAATATAGAGGAAAAGAAGTCAAGTTTTTTAATTAGATTATTGAATTTCTCTTCTTCCATGTCAACAAATAAGCTAGTATCATCAGCAAATTGGCAGTTAGTCAAGTTTTCCTTATTGGGTAAGGTGATACCTTTGACCGCCGGAGAAAAGGTGTTATCTCTAAGAATGTAAGACAGGGCTTCAGAAGCAATCACAAATAGGGATGGGGCAAGCGGACATCCTTGTCTGATAGATCTTCTCAAGGAGAAGGGGTCAGAGAGAGAGCCATTCACATCAACTTGGGCCAACGAGTCTTTGAGTAAGAGTTTAGTGTAATTACAGAAGACCTCAGGGGACCCAAAAGCCCTAAGCATCATGTCAATAAAATTTCATTCAATCCTATCATAAGCCTTCTCGAAATCAAGGAGCAGGATATCAACATTCTGATTGGAAAACTTGGCCCAGTTCATCACTTCCCAACTAGTGATGAGATTTTCAAGGATGTTCTTACTAAAATAATGGCCCGTAGACTGGAATGCATCTTGCCCAAATTTGTCATTCATATATTTAATAAATTATGATTGTATATATTATAACTTCATTTATATAGTTATAATTGTAAAAATTTAAAATATAGTTATAAATTTTAAATGTAAGATGGAATTTAAATAATAAATAAAGAGTTAGTGAAATACTAAAATTATATAATATAGCATATATTATATAGTACTTTTATATTATATATTAGAAATTGTAATAATTATCTATAGTATATATAGATTAAAAATATAATATAGTAATTTTTTTAGAATATATAATAGTTATATATTATAAATAATTGAATTTTTTAATGAAAATAAATGTTTACAGTAATAAAATATAGTATTAGTACAATAAATGATGTGGATTTCTTTTTTGGATGATACAATTATAAAGATATTTTTTTTTATTAAATATAGTGTTATCAAAATAAGAATTTACATCATGAAGCAGTTCATAGTTTCAACAAAATACAGAGGCAGGGCCTCAAACAAGAGTATCAGAGTTTAACAACATATTTGATCATCAAAATAAGGACTGTAAGAAAACTTAAGCTAAGATATTATTGTATTCATCGACCCAGGCCGTCTAGCCCTTGGTGCACTCCATCCACACAATATTCTTCTTCTTCTGAACCTGGTGCAGAAGAAGGATCGTATTATCCGAAGCCATCTTATTGTTCTTCTTGAGCTCCCAGTTGAAGTTCTTGATAGTTCTTTTAAATAAGTACAGATTGTCAATATGATTCCTCCAAGCTTGAGCATCCTTGACTTCGTGTGTGAAGAAGGTGGCGTGAACGCTCTTCAAAAGTCTCTTGAACTTGTCTTTTTCAACCCTCATCGTGATTTATATCTGCAAAAAAATTTTGAAGTATGTGAGACTTTTGAAAGACTCAGTAAGCACCTTGGTACTACCTTGAAATCTTTCCTCATTCCTGCACTTCCAGAGCTGCCACAAAATGTTAGAAGAAAGGATTTGCCATAACAAGTTAAGCTCTTTATTAATACCATCAATATGACCAAATATAATCTCAAATATATTAACATCATAAGGAACGAAAATATCAAACATACGCCAAATTTCTTTGGCAAATCTGTAGTCAAGAAAGATATGTCTACCAGACTCAGGGAAACCACAAAAAAGACAACATTGTTCAGAGGAGAAGCCATTTCAAATAGGGAGTCTGTCCAAAATTAAGAGCCATTTAAAATATTTAACTTTAGGTTCAATAGGGGACTTCCAAAATCTACCAAAAATCTTCTTCCAATCTGAGGGATCAAGATTAGAGTACCGGATTTTATTGGTATGGTCAAAGATGGATTCATTTTGGTTAATCACTTTGTAGATGCTCTTGGCTTTAAGTTTATTCGTACTAGAACCATCAGGCCACTTAACTTTTAAAATCCTATCTGAGTCAATTTGGCAACAGGTAGGGAGACTCCTATAAGAACTCACTAACATGTTATAGGTCTTCTTCTGGGAAATGGGGATGTCAAATCTGGTTTTAAGCCTTTCCCAACTAATTAACTTGTCTTCCTCAAACAGATCCATGAATTGAGATACACCCATCTTATGCCAAAGTTTAGCAGAGCAACCCTTAGTCAGGGCAAGTGGCCTACCAGAGTGCTGCAAGTTCCACCAAATGGACCTCTCACCAAATAACTGATTATCATCATGAAAGTTCTTATTAGCAGCAAACCTTTTAACATTGTTCCAGGCCTTCCAAATGGACTTGAAGACAGCCGAGCCCTGAACCAAAACAGGAAAGGTGCCTAAAATTAAGTCAGAGAAAGGGAGGTTTTTCCGATCCTTAGCATTCTTAGGATGCCCTCTTTCAATGTTGCTTCTAATAAGCACTTTCCAAGGATCATCCCCAGATAGAGAGTGAAAGATCCATTTGGCGGCTAAGGCAATCCCCATGGTTTTAAGGTCCTTCAACCCCATACCTCCAAGGAGTTTGTCAGTATGACACTAGTCCCACCTCACAGCATGTGTTTTCCGATTGCCTTTGCCATCCGACCAAAGATACTTCCTAATCTCTTTTTGGATTTCTAAGATTTGGTAATTACTGAACATCCAGGCAGAAGCATAATGAATATTGTAAGAAGAAAGAATTTTTTGGCAAACTTGAACTCTACCAGCCAAGGGCAGAAATCTATTGTGCCATTTGTTCAACTTTTTAGATATTTTCTCTTTGATCCAAAGCCACATGTCCTTGATAGAAGGATCAATCGAAAAAGGAATTCCCAAATATCTAACAATGGTGCGTGGACCTCCCCATTGAAAGTTAAATTTATTGAACCAATTGGGGGGTTGATCCTCCCACCCAAGACATATGGACTTGGACTGAGAAAGATGAGCTCCAGATATGGTACAGAAGATAATGAGTTTCTCAAGCATAGCTTCAAAGTTACTTTCAGAAGAGTCATGGAACATGGCCGTATCATCAACAAACAGTTGATTAGTTCCTCCCCATTGGGTAAGGAGATGCCTTTCACATGTCGAGATAGTTTGTCATCTCTAAGGATATAAAATAGTGCATCAGCAGCAATAGAAAAAAAGGGAGGGGGCTAATGGGCAACCTTGTCTGATGGAGCGGGAGAGGGGAATAGCCTCAGATAGAGAGCCATTGACATCGATTTGAGAAAAGGCATCAGTAAGAAGAACATTAACAACTTTACAAAAAATGCTAGGGAAACCAAAGGCTTTCAGCATCATGGATATGAATTTCCATTCTACCCTGTCGTATGCTTTTTCAAAGTCCAAGAGGAACATAGCAGTGTTTTGATTGGAATTTTTGGCCCAATTTAGGGCTTCCCAGCTAGTAATAAGATTTTCCAGGATATATCTTCCTTTTATAAAACCAGTTTGGGTCGGGCAAACAAATTTAGGGAGAATCTTCTCAATTCTGATAGCCAAGATTTTAGCAAAATTTTAATAAGAAACATTAAGGAGAGTGATAGGGCGCCAATTTTTAAGTAGGGCCTTATCCCCATCTTTAGGAAGAAGTTTAATGATACCACAATTAATGTCTTTACCCAGTGTACCAGTTTCAAGGGCTTCCAAGTAAATATCATGAAGGTCCTTGGAGATCCATTCACTGTTGGCTTTGTAAAACTCCACAGGCAGCCCATCGGGCCCGAGAGCTTTATCCGCTTTCAGAATATTAATAGCATTCTTAATTTCCTCAATCGAGATTTCCTTACTAAGTAAAGAGGCATCTGTGTTGGAGATTTTATTGGGAATCAGGGATATACATTGTTTTCTAATATTGTTAGCCTCCTCAGTGTCCTCAGAGGTGAATAGTTTCTTATAGTAGGTGGCAAAAACATGTTTGATGCCCTCAAGATCAGTAATTTCTTGGTCCTCCAAGATAATTCTATCAATAGATTCATTAGCCTGCTTATTTTTAATAAGAATAAAGAAAAAATTGGATGCCCTGTCCCCAGCAATCAGCTAGTGAGCCTAGGATCAAATTTGAGCCCCTCTAATCTTGGTTTGCTGATGCTGTCTAAGAGTATCTCTGATACTAGACACTTGGGTAACAAGTGATGCATCCCAGGGGTTGGCTTGAATTCTGTTCTCAGTTTCTAGGAGATTCTCAGAAAGGAGCCTCTCGGTGTACCTAAAATTCTTCACCCTCTTTCGACCAAGGGTTTTCAAAAGGGATTGCCAGGCAGCTATGTTTTTATTCCAGAGTTCTAGGTGGGAGTTTTAAGGAACTTGAAATTTGTTAAAGTTACGAATGAGGTTAATGGCCACCAGAATATCTTCATCCTGAAGCAGAGAGGTGTTGAGCAAAAATTTAGAAGTGGGGGGAATGGTACGTGAAGAGGAGTTGATAGGCTTAACACAAAAAGAGATTGGTTGATGATCAAAGAGAGTGGTGGGAATAACTCTGACAAAGTTTCCATTATCATCAGGAAGTACCGTGAAATTTTTTTTGTTGACATAAAATCGGTCAAGTCTCAAATAGATTGTAGCATGCCCTTTTTGGAAATCACACCATGTATGCCACAGACCAGGATTGGAGTCCTTGGATCTAGAAAGAGGATCGAAAAGAATTCTATTATGCTTCAGCTTGTCCCAGTAGGACTTCTCAGTGCCTTTCCAACTGAAGGGTAGGCCACCTAACTTATCCTCTTGGCTCTCAATCATATTGAAATCGCCTCCAATGATCCATGGTATGTCAGGAAGAGAGTCCATCCAAGCCCATAGCCAAGACCTCTAAGTATAGTCATTAGAGGCATAAATAGAACAGATGCCAAAATCCACATTGTTGATTTTAAAACTAATCCACAAAGCTCTGTTACCAGGGGAAATAGTGCTATCCGTGACAACCCTTTCCCATTTAGGATTAATTAGTATAGCAATGCCACCTCTACCCTTAGGGTGCTGCATAATGAATTTAATCGCATCCTTCCAAATAAAATTAAGGTTGGTTTCGAGTGTAAAATCAGTTGCTTTAATCTCTTGCAGAAAAAGGAAATCAATAGGTTGATGAGAATCAAGGAAACGCTTGATAATATGTTTTCTATCAGGGGACTCAAGATCCCTGATGTTCCAAGAAGTACAATTCATGAGGAAACTTTAGGAGGGGATGCACCTTTACTCCCTGCGGAGATGTCATTGGGCACCAGGGCCGAATTGGATATCCCTCCAGCCTTTTTGACAGAGGGGAGCTTATTTTTTGACCCTAATGGCCTACTTCTACGTTTAGAGGACAAGACATCATCAATGGGGTCAGGATCATCATCCGAGAGAATCTGCGACGTGTTATCAAGTTCCATAAATGGGTTAGGCGAGTAGATATGACTCAAATTGTTCTTAGTATTAGCTGGGATAACTTCGACAACAAAGTCATCAGAGATTTCTTTGAAGGGTTTTGGGAAGGTATCCGGGAGAGCTGTTTCCATACTGTCATGTTCCACAAAGCCTGGTTTTGAGGAAGATGCATCCGCAAAAGAAGAAGGGGTAGAAGTAATGGCCGGCTGATGAGAAGGAGTCACCTTCAGGGCACATCCGTCAATTGGGGGAAAAGGTTTCCTGGTCCTTTTCTTCCTTTTTTTTGAAACTGTAAGGAAACCGTCAGTAAGTTCAGTCTCTGAATTGGGAGGGGGGGGGGGGGAAAAGAGGAGAAGGNTCAGTAAGTTCAGTCTCTGAATTGGGAGGGGGGGGTGGGGAAAAGAGGAGAAGGCTAGGAGAGAAATGGAGGCTGGAGACAGAGGGATCAACCACAGGGGAGGTCAATGGGGTCGGGACACTGCCAGATTTATCATTTTTGGGGATCAAATTATTGGCAGCCATATTATGGTCAATATTTATGTTCAGGGTAGGGCTTTTTTTAATAATAGGGCAATCCTTACGGAGGTGTCCCTCCTTTCTGCACAAGAAACAAACATTAAGCCCACCTAGTATTTCAATTGGGCAGGAAAATGATTTAGAGTCAATGTTGATCACAAAATCTTTAGGAATTTCTCTACCTAGGTAAAATGAAATCAGAACACGAGCATCCATATGCTGAACCAAACGGATAGTGTCATCCATTCTAATAAACTTACCAATCAGTTCTAAGATATGGGGAAGAAAATGCCATAAAAACGGTGGGATATTTTTAACCAGAATCCATCTTGGGGCCGAAAGGGCTAAGACTTCTTCATGGACAACCTCTGGTGTCCAGGCTAGGGCACGAAAGGAGGTATTACCAACTATCCAATATTGCCTTTTGAGTATAGCAGCCTGCGATTCCTGATTATTAAAGAAGATAACAAACAAGCCCTTCTGAATTTGTCTACAGAATGAAATATGGAAGTGAAGCTTGAGGTTCCAATAGTTATGGAACCAATCATCCAAAAATTTGCGTGGAGGGCATTTATCAACCTCAATGGCCGCAAAGAATATTGCAGAGTTCTTAAGTCTATTTTTTTCATTTCTAATTTCTACCAACATATATGAATTTGGAGCAATGGTGAAAGATTGCGAGGTAGGTCCAAAGTGCTTACCAGGTTCCTCAGCTTCATTGGAAGGGTTAAATCTCGTGCTGGAGGCAATGGCGGTAGGAGCGATGGCTTCCGAGAAAGTTTTAAGTTTATCAGTTTGGGGTTGTTTGAGTTTGGAGGTCGATGTTAAAACAGGCATTCCAGAGGTTAGGGTGGACATTAATGGGGTGTTCAATGCAGGGAGTACTGTTTCTGACAAAGGGTAGGGAGGAGGCGTAGACGAAGGCAAATTTCAAACAGAAGTAAAGGAAAAATCACACCTGCCATTCGTAGCAATCGCAGGTAGAACGACACCGTTTCCAACGCTTCCAGCAGGGCACGTCGGTGTTTCCTGGGCATCCTCAGTTTCCAGTTTCGGCGGTTTCCATTTCGCATTCAGCGGTTTTCTCAGAGAGGTAGAGTATAGCTCATTCGACATTTTTTGTCCTTATCTTATTAATTATAAAGATATTGGTAATTTTGAAAGGGGTTTATATGAGGAAATTGTTATCTTCCGTCTCAATATTTCTAGATTCACATTTACACACTTCATCACACTTAGTTGCAAAAAGAACAATTCACATTTACACTTTTCATATCGTAACTTAGTTTACATTGTAATACATCACTTTTACTTTAATATACATTACTCTAAAACCTTGTCTCCTTTAATTCTTTTTCCATGCATATCAATTACATTTCTAAGAAATTGAAAATATTAGATAAAGTTTATTCTTTCATTAAGTCATATATTTTAGGAAATTAAAAAACATAATTTAACCTATCTCTCAAGATTAAATTTATAGGAAGACATAAATTCACGTAAAACAATTAATTTTTAAAACTCTCTTTTAGTTTAATTTTATTATTTTATTTAGTATACAAATAAACTAATGTGTTAGCATTGAAGCACTAAAATAATATAAATAATCATTGTAATACTTCATCTTTTTTATATAATTTAATGATATTATATGTAATATCATAAAGTGATATTTTTATTAAAATATAAGAATATATTAAATAGAGAAATGCTATGAAAACTATTTAATTTTTTACAAATAAAAAATATATTATAAAGAGAAATGATATGAAAACTATTTTATTTTTTATATAATTTTTTATTTATATAAGTATTGGTGAATATTACTCAATAATAAATTTTAATTTTACAACAAATATTATCTACAAAATAATGAGAATCGTCTAAATTTATATAAATAATAAAAAAATTTATTAAAATTTATCATAAATAAATAATTAAGAAGTTTAATTTCAATATTCAAATTTTTTTATATAAGGATTATTATTTACAAATATAAGTATAAATATTAATTTACTACTAGCTTATATATATTTTATTACATATATAAAATAAGTTGAGAAATATACCTTTTTTTATAAGAATTATTAATTTACAAACTAGTTTTAGCCTATATGATATAGTATTTTATATTATATATATACTAGAATAATATATATTATATATTAGAAATTGTAATAATTATTTATCATATATATATTGAAAATATAATATAGTAAATATTTTAGAACATATTATAGTTATATAT
This sequence comes from Thuja plicata, assembly GCA_018584345.1. Taxonomy (NCBI): domain Eukaryota; kingdom Viridiplantae; phylum Streptophyta; class Pinopsida; order Cupressales; family Cupressaceae; genus Thuja; species Thuja plicata. The sequence goes on from MU224534.1 coordinate 1,178,466, forward strand.
TATAATATTGTTCAAATATATTGAAGTTGAATTTTGTAATGAAAATATGAAATAGAGCATTTCATAATAATAAATTAAAAGAATAATTTAAAATAAATTAAATGATGTATGAGTTATACATTAAAAACTATAGTTAACATTAAATTAGAAATATTCGTAATTGGTGCAAAACTAATTAGAAAGTTATTTCTATTATAATATCAACATAATTATAATAACAAAAATGATCATATATTAACTTATATTGAACTAATGCGCTTTTAATAATTTACATAAGGATACTGTATATTCTTTATACATCTATAAAAGATAATTTTATTAACAATTTCTTTAATATAAAATAATTAAAAATTTGAAAAATGAAGGCTTCATATGGATAAATCCTATCTAAACTAAAACTTGAGAAGTTTAAAGAGCAGTTTTCTCTTGTTTCACAGGAATGATTTTGTATTATGTTACTTCAATTTTAATATAAACTATGCCTTCAGAAATAGAAACATAAAGCAAATAGTTTCTGCCATCTGGCATCTTCTGAATGCTATCTAAACCCTAAAATATTTGCCTGTGATAACTATCTCGATCTTTTGCTACTACCAAATACAACAAAAGATAATAGAAAAATCACATAAATCATATGTAAACTATACTTCAGGTAGTTATTTATTTAAGAAAAAGTCTTCTGGATTCCTAAACAACCTGTGGTACTCATTGCTTAGTCCAATGGTGTGACTGAATCTCATAACCATTGGGTTTGGGTTTGCTTCTTACTGTTAGGTTAATTGCATAAGGGCATGCACCAGAGCTTTCATGGTGTGTAGATGAAAAGCTTCCTCCCTCCTTTTGAAGATTATGTTTTTATTCAGTAGATATATATATTCTTTTTGATGATGAATCATTAAATGCAATTACATCTAAAATATAAAAGATAAAATCGAAAGCTTAAATCTATTTTATAGATTCTGAAAATCTCATATCTACTAATACTTTTCTCTTTGATGGTGTACAAATGGAAACCATGCTTTTATCTGTCCTCCCCCTCTTTTCAAAATTAGGTAGGTGTGTATTCAGATTCACATGTTTTTCTTGATGATGGCTCACTGAGTACAATGGGATTGGAAACATTGATTAAAAACAATATATAGATAAAATCAAAAGTTTAAATTGACATTTATTTCATAGACTGTGAAAACCCTTGCGCCAACTAATACTTTTCTCTTTCACTGTGTACAAATGAAAAGCATGCTGTTATCTTCCATCCTCCTTTTTTCAAGAATAGGTGTATATTCAGATTCATATGATCATCTTGATGATAGATAGTTGATAGATAGTTGAGTACAATCAAATGGAAAACATCCATTAAAAATAAATAAAGATAAAATGATAAGTTTAAATTGACATCTATTTCATAGACTGTGAAAACCTTGCCCCAATTAATACTTTTCTCTTTCACTGTGTACAAATGAAAAGCATACTTTTATCTTTTATCCCCCTCTTTTCAAGATTAGGTGTATATTCAGATTCATATGATCTCTTGATGATCGATCGTTGAATACAATCAAATGAAAAACATCCATTAAAACATATACAGATAAAACCAAAAGTTTAAATTGACATCTATTTCATAAACTACAAAAACTCAGACCAAAAGTTTATTAGCATCTATTTCATAAACTAAAAACGCTCATGCCCACAAATTGTAGTTGGCTCAATGCTAGCTACAGAAGCACCATCACTAATAAGCTACATGTCCTATATACAACACAGGAAATAAACCCTAACAAGGTAGATTCAATGCTAAGCAAGGCTTGATCTATAGATCTATCTAGTCCTTGTATAAGACATTTCCTAAGCAGGTAGATTCAATGCTGTTTGACTTCTTTCTGTGAAGGTTCTGAGATTTTGGACAGCAAATGCAACCTAGGTGTTTAGTGCAAACAGCCCATTCAAACTCATGGATCTCTTGATTTTTGTATGTTTTTCATCAACGTTGCAGATTTCGTTGCAGATCATATTGATGTAAAAACATATATGCAATCAAATTTAGAAGCAACAACAGACAGTCTTATGAATTTACTAAGAGTGTTTAAAGAAACTATCTAAAACATCATGAACAGTATAATCCAAACAACAGACAGCCTCATGAATTATGAAAATCTACTAACATTGTATAAAGGAACTCTATTCAACATCAACATCATGGACGGTACAATCCAAACAAATGAAAATCTACTAACATTGTATAAAGGAACTCTATTGAGCATAATGAACAGTATAATCCAAACAAATGAAAATCTACTAACATTGTATGAAGGAACTGATCCAACATCATGAACAGTATAATCCAAACAAAGAAAAAAAGAGATTAGGTCACAAGGTTTACTTACATGACATGTGGTGTTGGGAGATTTTGGAGATCTGGGTGTGTGAGAAAAGACATGAAAAGCATGGTAAACCCAGATGGGAGCTCCCTTCAGTCCAAAGGACAAGAGCCTCTCTGATCCTTTGGACTAGAAAGGAGCTCCCATCTGGGAATGTCTGATACTTGCAAGGCAAGGAAAGAAAACCCTCATTTTCTTCTTCTTTTTCATCTTTTCTTCTGCTGCTTCTTCTGCTGCTTTTGCTTCTGTTTCTCATTCATGGCAATTTGCAAATAAGCCATGGCTGAAAACTGCACGGCTTCACTCACCTCTTAAAACAAGCTGCCCAGGAGAGCTGTTAATGATGATCAATACAGTTCATTGGACTAAAAAAAGGAAAAATTACAGAAGTAACAGTCGAGGCTATTCAAGGAGGGAATCTCATGCTCTGAAAGCAATCTAGTTTTGGATCTGTTCAGAGACAGACTTAGTTAGTGCGTTTATTGTTCTAACATATGTAAATAGAAGAGCCCTCTGACACAAGTGAATGTGGAGTTTAGTTACTACATTGGATACCCAATTCAGTCTCCTGGGTATGAAGGTGGAGTGTTGTTTTCTAGGTTAGATGTTTGAACCCTCAATAGATAAAAGTAATGACACCCAAAAACCTAAACACTGTGAGTCTACTTTAGGGACTGTGTATTGTAATCACATGCTATTCAACTCCTACTTTGCTACCATTTTAGGGCTTAGGGTTTAGTGACATGCATTTCAAGTCCTTTGATGGCCGGTCATATTCTCAAAGTAGTATACTAGAGATATTCATGGATTTGCTTGGTTAATGCATTAAAAATGGAAATAATAACAACTCTAGTAGGTGACACTCATTTAGGGTGGTCCCATGCTTCTAAAGACTAAGGAAAAGTGGGACTTGTGTTGCTTATTTCCTAGGCAAACCTAAGTTGTTGAATACTAGTTTACCTCCCTAAAGCAACAACTCCTAATACTTTTTGTCTATTGCACTTGTTTCAATGTTATTAGTTGGTCATATATTATTTCTTTTTTCCCCATTTCCCACATTTGTTGCTTGATTTGTAATAAGCCCAATTTCCTTGAGCAACAACTTGACAATTAACTTTTGTTTTATCATCGTGTTAATAAGTGGCAAACAAGATAGTAAATTTCTTGGGAATTAGTTGAAATGTACATCGAAGTGGGTGTCATTTGCATTTTTTTGATTATGCATCCTACAAATGCCAAACTTACTCTGTCTCTTTGTTGCTATTAATGATGTCCATTTCCACTCCCCTTTTAATATTCTTTTAAGTATAGAGCATAATAATATGACATTATGGAGATACTTATAACTAAGTGGACAACTTTTAGTCTCATTGATTCCCATCCTTATCAATTAATAATTGCTCCAAAATAATAATGAAGAAGACCATTGATTTGCCCTTATAAACTAGGATGATTAAATTCTATAAATGGTAGAGTTTCTTTATTTGGAAAATAAATATTTAATTATTTTGATGTCTTTGAAATTAAATGTTGTTTAACACCTTTTTCCTATAACGTTACAAAAATGAAAAATGATAGATAAAATCTAGTTTATATCTAAACATTGAGAATTGTATTAATATCCCTTTAACTTGACTATTTCAATTGAGCATTACATGTAGAGTTATTTTTCGAAGAAAATTACATCAAACCAAGTCACCGACGATTTTCAAAATTAGTGCTTACAACATTATTATAGGTTCAAGATAAGAGGAGTTCTTTGTTTGTTGGAGGTTGTTGAGAGCTTAGAATTAGTCCATGTTAATGTGTTGGAAATTGGTTCAATATTTTGTAGGTTCTTATAGATTTTTATTGGTTGAAAGGTTGGATTTGAAAAGGGTAATCCCTATATAAAAAAATCTAGAATCATCGTAATCTTCCATATGATATGAATGATAAAATCAATAATATTTTTGTTCCAATATTATAATGTTGATTCAATCACTTTTTCATGGTGTTTGTTCTTAGAATCATATTTGAATCTATGTTTCATCTTCATTTCATTTATTTGAGTAAAATATTTCTAGATGTCTTTTTCTCACTTTGTATTGATCAAGGACAAGTTTACCATTCAGTTGTCTCCATATCCTTAGTTAGATAAAATGGTATTAATGTTGGTTAACTCTATATGCACAAGTTGTTATGTGATCATCTTGTTAAGTTTCCTTAATGTAGAGTTTATTTTGTAGGGTGTTGATGTTTACTTCTATCATCATACCTCCTTAAAGGAAAATTGTAGTAGCTACTTCAATAAAAAGGATGGAAGAACTATTTAAGATCTTAAGAAGGAAAATTGCATTAGATACTTCAACAACAAGAGTGGAGGAATTATTTAAGATCTTAATTTAAAATCATTATAAATAAGGAAAATTATCAAAGAGGACCCAACCATGAAGAAAGTAAATGATGTGGAAGAAGAAGAGAGAGGAGCAAGAGAAACGATGAATGAGAAATATTTTGAAAAAGGTGAACACATGTTCTTGAGATACCTTGCTAGGATTAGATGTGGAAGAAGGTTAGATATTCCTAACTTTTTTAAACTTTTAATCTAGAAGAGATTATTAACAAGATCAAATAATTGAAGGAATATTTGAAGTATAAGATGTACATGAATCATCCTTAAAGAGTAAGGGTGATACAAACCAATTTGAAAGTACATGTTATCCAATTGGTACAGAGAAGTACATAGTTAAAACTTCAAAATTGTTCGAGGAGAATCACATATTGGAAATAAACAGTTAGGAGAAGGAATATATTTTAAAAATTTATACCTAGAGATTACCAGTTAGAGATATTGGTATGAGCACACATGTGAATGAGAACTCGACACTGCTCAAAAATAGTTTCAACTAGTTTTCTTCAAGTTTTGATTTGTTTTCTTTGTTTTGTTTTGTCTTAGTTGTTGGCATCTTTGGTCCACAATAAAATACTTTAGGCAGGTGTAAAGCCAATTCTCCTATTGAAAAATTAAAATACTGAGGGTGGGGGGAATCAATATCCTATACAATCTTAACCTTTATGACAGTGTTAATCAGTTCCACTAAACTTACTTAGATCCTTAATTGCAACAAGATAAAACATGTAAGAACAACTATCATAGAACATATGAGACACAAGATTTTTATCTTGGAAAACTCAAATGGGAAAATCCACGGAGACTGTCAGCTCTTAATATTGTATAACTAGTTATATAATATGACAATGCTCATTGAGCGACACACTAGCGAAGGGCTCACTGCCAAAAGAAAATACAAGAATGAACTATTACAAACGTATTTGGTGTATACTAGAATTAGTTTCCTTGTAGTACAAAAATGAAGTACTTCATCAGTCCTTTCTACTCACACAACCTTATGCATCAAAGCTATAAAGGTTTTACAAAAGGACTTATTAGATCCACTCAGTAATCCACTCGATCTCTATAGCATATGATCAACAATATAAACTTGCAGTTTATTGTCCCACTGTAATAAACTTGCAGAATGTAACTCTTAATAATAAAATACATCAAATAACATTCACACGAGTATGACACCAGGATTTAACATGGAAAAATAATATGGGAAAAACTACCAGTAACATGCTACCATTTTTTCACTCTTCTGAAGTGAGATTTGTGAAAAGACAACCTGGTTAAAGGTTACAATACACACTGTTAAATGTGACCCAGTTAAAATATTTCACCACTTTGTTAGAAGTGAGCCTGGTTAGAGGGCTTAGACCATTCCATTAGAATGTCCCCTTGATTAAAAGGATTTAACAATATGAGTGTTAGGTCAACCTTGTTTAAAAGGATTTTGTAACTGATACAATGGTTAGAAAGTAACAACAAATTATGATCTAAAACATACAACTCACTTTGCAAATATAGATCCAATTATAGTTCAAATGCTAATTCACCGACTGGCCTTCATCATCATCTCCATCACTCTGATCTTCTCAGAAATCCTTAAAGCAATCACCATTGTATAGTCTTGTACTACTCTCTTCAGCCTTTTCTTCCTTCTGCTTAGATTTTTCCAGTCAACTGAATTAACCTCGTACCACCACCACATAACCTGCAAATAGGTTAAACTTATACCTCTCTTATCAGGTAGCTTGATCTATGGCTTCTTAATCATCACTGTAGATCTTAGGTTTAGGTCAGATCCAAGGAATCCTTCCATCATTTCATTTCCATCTACATTGTAGAATACATCCTAAAACTTCTTCTTGAATCCATACATAAAAATGATTAAACATTGTAATATATAAAATAGGGGGGGTTTGATTGGAATGCAATATGTTGGAAAAGGATAGGGTGATTTGATTGTTAATTGTTGTTTGATTAAAGTGTATTGAATTCCTTAACCCTACTTTATACTTACTTGAATTTAATTGATTATGTATTGCAATTGTGGTTAGGGAGAAGATAAGATGTTCCTCTTTTATTCCCAAATGCACAAATGGGAGATCCAAGTTGATCAACCCCAAGGAAGGGCTAAGCACAAATGAATCAACTATTTGGAAAGGAGAATAACAAGAGGGGAATCTTAAATTCTGTTAATTATATGTATAGATATGATATATGATAGTAATTGAAGAAATAGGAGAAATGCACTAACCTTGAAATATTGCAGATCAAAGAATGTTGTTTTTTGAGGTCTGTAGATTGTTTCTGGAAAAACTGACAGTTGATCCCGAACTGAAACGTAGAGATGAACAAAACCCAGAAATAATTTTCCATTCCGATGTTGTCTTATGAAAAAGGTCAACCTTGACCCACAAATGTCAACCATGACCCAATAATGTCGACCCTGACCTGCACAGATCTGACAGAGAATCTATTCACACCGTCTGAAAGAAAGTCAAAAAGGGTATCCAGATCTAGTCTCAAATCTATTGTTCTGAACCTGTACCTACAAGAAAAAGAGGATTGTTTATTGTGGGGGAGGGGTTTGCCTTGGTCAAACCCCAGTTTTGGAATTAACCTCAGATATATGTAATTGAAAATTACAGAAATGGACAAAGTAAATGCTTAAATTCACCTTGCTTGTAAAAGTCCTTGTGGCGGATTTGAATCCGTGAATCCACAAGTATGCTTCAAAATGTGGAATGTAGAAAGGTAGGATGTCATCAATCTCTTGCTTGTAGATCTCCAACACCAAGTCTTGAATGGGTTCTTGAATTTGGAATAGGCTTGGAAGAAGGTGGATGAAGAGATCACCAAAAGGGCACTATGTAGCTTGAATCCTTCAATGGC
>MU224534.1:1197332-1208187 GCA_018584345.1 Thuja plicata
TTTACCATAGAGTGTATGCATGGTTACCTTCATACCCCTCTATTTGCAACATTGAGATACCTAGAATGGTATTTCCTAAACCTTTGATGATGGTAAAAGGATGTCCTCGAATAACTATTAAGGGTAAGTTTAGAGATCCTTTGGATTTCTTTGATAACATGGATTCTGTTTCGCATGCTTATCGCACACAAAATAATCCTCAACCTACTATCCCAGCTACTTTACCTCCTTCTCAACCTATGTTTCCTCCATCACCTAGGTTACCTTCTTCCTTTAAGGAATATGATTGAGTTGAGCAGTTACGCGCTACTCTAGCTAAGATCTCTTTATGGGAATTTCTTCAAACTTCTCCTACATATCATGAGGCATTGCAAAAAGCTTTATCCACTCTTCCAGCTCTGCCTCCTAACCAAGAGAACATTAATTCATTTTTGGAGTGCATGCATACTATGCCTTCTGTACCTCCTATTGTGTTTTCTGATAATGATTTACCTTTTGTTGAGGTGCAGAATCAATATGATGCTGTATGATCTGAGTGATTTATAGTATCACCCGAGTGAGATTTTATCACTCGAGTAGACTTTTGGACTCGAGTGACAGTTTGAAGCTGACCTTGCATATATTGTTAAATATCATTTTGTTTATTGCAAGCCGACTTGTAGATTTATTTGTTTGGATAAGATATATATGTAAGATAGTTTGTTTTATCCAAAATGTATGTATGTATGAAATGTACATATATGTATAAGTGTAATACAAGTGAATGGTAGTTTGATTAAAGAGAAGAAGTATTCAGGACATCAAAGTCTCATATATCACATTCAGGTGATCAATTACATTCAGAAGAATCTCATTCAGCAGTCATAGCTGGATAGAGAAGATCATCAACTGGTTCATTGTCATAGGTGGATCAGTAAAATCCTTTAGGTTATGTGCAAGATCATGAGGGGCCAAAAGTGGCGATGTGAAAAAATCTACTTTTCACTCATCCAAAAGTGCATGAAAATGTTTGTTGACTTTTTAGTAGGCCTGGATGTCAATACACCTGGGCAAATCTAACACCAAATCACAAGCCTAATCAGGTACATGGATTTTTTGGGTACTTGAAAATATTGGGTACCCAATTTTTTTGGGTACCCAAAACCTGTGGCATTTATCAAAACCCACGAGCCGCTTTCCTCATTTCTCTCATCATTTTGGGTTTGGAAAATGGCTCTACATGTCCTATACACAATTGTTTTGGGTACCTGATTGCTCCAACAACAAATTTGACTCCATATTTTATCTGGTAAGTAAATTCTTTCTATATCTTGATTAATTTCTTTCATTTTCATGTTAAATGTAGTTTTTCTAGTTAAAATGGGGGTTTGTATTAATTTTTTTAATAATATATGAAATCAATTTGAAATTTATATTTGTATATTATTTAATCAGGCATGGCTAACAACAATGAAGACAATAACCCTCCCCCACCAAATAATGATACCCAAAACAATCCAGAACCGCTTCAAAACCCTTAATCTTTAGAGGATTTGATACAAGAGAATTTGAACACTATACGAGGCTTCAAAAACATGTATTAGAATATACCTACATTAGCTCCTATGCTTGCAACCCTAAATACCATTGTTGAAAACATTGACACCCTTACGTATCAACATAATGCCGCTCTTCATTGGCGTGATGATATGCAGGCCCAATTTGATGACAGGCTTGACCATGATGGGGTTGCGGCCCTTAATATAACTAAGGAAGATATAGCCTCCCTTTTTGTTAATCCTAAAATTAGATTAAAAGTTGACCCCAAAAAGCCCAAATTATTAATAAAATGGTGCACAAATGAAGCAATGTGCATAGACTTTTGGGATCACTGGTGGATGGTTTTTGATAAACCACCCCATAGAAATTTGGAGCTCCCTTTCTATTTCACAAAAAAATTGTATGCTAACTTTGTGCTTGGTCACAATGTTAATTATTGGAGCATGAGGCCCAACATGGGCATAGGTGGAGGAGCTCCTCAGACTAGGCCATTTTCCCAGTGCAAAAAGGCCACTACCTTTTTCCACCCCACAAATGTTGCACCCCCTCGTCCAATGTAGCATCCCAATATCATTGCAGAGGCTACCTCATATAGTATTAGGGCCATTCACATGCTGAGTGATCAGTTGATCATGCAGACCAGGTCATTGTTGCCTCCTGGTGTGGATGATGTTGGCACATCAACATCTGGCAGGAGTTCACATGTATGCGCGCCCCATACTTGCATTATGTGCAAGAATTTGTACCTCGGACTGCTTACTGATGCTGATACATATTAGTATGTTATTAATGATGAGGACACATGAGATGCAGCTACAAAGGCTGCAACACCTCATGGAGCATTTGTGTCTCATGAGAGTGCCGAGGAGGGGTACACAGAGCCATGGAGTCCTATTGATACGGTAAGAGTAAACATTATAAATAAATTTGTCACATGACTTATTTAATTTAAAAATAATTTATTTATTTATATTAGTTTTAATGACTGCATGCACTTATGTATATATATTTGGTCCATTTACGTTCAGTCGATGACAAAGGAGGAGTTGAGATAGGTGGATGACTCCACATTTTCAGCTATTTCATTTGGCCTTGACACCTATATGGTATATTATAAATTATGTACTCATTAGTTTTTTTTTTATATCATTTGGTGTACATGCTGAAATCTCTGTCAATTACAGCAATAAAATTCATACGTTTGCTTATATATTGTCATGTTATTGTACTCTTGCAGGTCTCAACTGATGTCAGTGGGGGCCATGAGGGGTTCCTTCCTCATGTGTCGACAAAGGAAAGGTAATTAATTATTTAAGATTAATTATGCATGCATATGTATTTTACTTGTGTGTAGTAATAAATATTTTACATGCACTTTATTGTATAGGGTGTGGCTCTCGACGATGTCCCGACACAGGTTCGGGAGCCTAGGCTCACAAGCATCTCGATTCAGAGTGATAGCCCAATTTACGTAGATTTGTACATATTGTTATTTGTATTTTGTAACCAGGGTTGTTATGTGAAGTACATTTATATATAATTGACTATCTTTTTGACTCTCATAGGTTACTCCTAGTGCGAGAGAGGCCCCGTGAGAATCATTCCTATCTTTGTTGACCCATCCCACTATTCTAGAGGAGGGATCGGTGGACGTAAGTTTTAATTTTAGTTCAATCAATTTGTAATTTTATTATGCTATCATCCTATTTTGTAAATTTATTACTCTATGTCGCACCTTGGGCTCCTGCACCACTCTACTAATCTCATTATTGCAAATATATATTTATAGGTCAGAGTTAGTATTGGTGTCACTATCCGTTCGCTACCAAATACTTTTGTTAGGACACCTGATCATGGTACGTGACCGAGAGGCCAGGTACATATGTTTGTATTAAGTTATAATTTATAATTAAATTCATGTTTGAATTATAAATTAAATATATTTACAAATCATATAAACTAAGTAATCTAACTTGGGATTGAGCTCCTTTTTTATGCAGGATCAACCAAAGCCAAATACTTCTTCAAAGAGGCTACATTTTGATGATCCCCATATGACATAGGATGTAGCTTTAGTTGTGTTCATTTAGAGATGCCACTTGGCACATTTTGAGATGGCATAAATGCCACATTGTACACATTGAAACATTAATTTTGTAGACATTTTGAAATGGCATGTGCCATATTTGTATATGGAGATACTTTTGATACTTTCTATATATACAACATTTTCATTTTTATGTTATATTTGTGTCATCTTTTATATACACATTTATTATTTATGTATATGTAATTGAATAGTGAAGTTATATCTTGACTATGATTATGATTGTTATGTCTGGAAGTTATATTTGATTATCATTATGATTTAAATTATATGTTATTGAATTTATATGATAATTTATTTGAATTTGTTATAATAGATGTAATAAATTATCGAGATCACTCAAATTCTTCTTTGTTTTGTAACAATACCCAAATCCTTCCTTTAATAGTACATCAACTTCTCGACTATTTTTGGTTGTTTCCTCCAAAACTTTCCAAAATAATTCCAAAACTAATAAGTGTTTTAGATACCCTTTATCAAGTTATAAAACATATGTCAAACTCAACCAACATTGTTTTGTAACATCATAGTCAAAACTTGTTGTCCTCAGTCACATACCTTGGGGACACTTGGGTTGAGCGTGGTCGTGAGTGTTCTAGTGACTCCATGGGTGAAATGGGTGTTTCACAGGTGTTTAACCAGCCAATCAGAGCTGATGGAACAGACGGTTCGATGCCAGGACAGACAGTTTGAAAGATACACTACGAAGCTACTTTCAACTGACCCTCACTGCAAGTTTTGACATCGACTGAGATTGCCTTCCCACATAGAAATGAAGTCAAATTGCCTAAAATTAGGAGAGGTTGTTGTAGACCTCAACAACATAATCCTGTAGCCCCTGATGGTTTTTTGATACCTCTGAAAAGTTCCAAGATACGAGCCTTGGAAGATTGCTTCCCAATCAAGCTTAGTGCACCTTGGGGACAATTGGCACAAGTGTGGTCGCAAGCATTCCAGTGACTCCGTGGGTGGAATGGGTCTATCACTGGCATTTATCCAGCCAATTGGAGGTAATGGAATAGATGGTTTGATGATAGGATGGACCGTTTGAAAGATACACTACAAAGCTACTTTCAACTGACCCTCATTACAAGTTATGACATCGACTGAGATTGCCTTTCCAAACAAAAATGAAGTCAAATTTCCCAAAATCAGGAGATTTTTTTGTAGACCTAGGAAACACGATCTTGGATCCACTAATAGTTTGTCAATACCTCTCACGAGGTCTGAGATATGATCCTTGAAAAATTGTTGCTCAATCATGCTTAATGCACCTTGGGGACACTTGGCTCAAGCATGGTCGCGAGCATTCCATTGACTCCGTTGGTGGAATTGGGTTGTCACTAGTGTTTACCCAGCCAATTGGAGACAATGGAGTAGATGATTTGATGCCAAGAAGGACTTTTTGAAAGATACACTATGAAGCTACTTTCAACTGACCCTCATTGCAAGTTATGGCATTGACTGAGATTGCCTTGCCAAATGGAAATGAAGTTGAATCACCCAAAAGTAGGAGATGTTGTTGTATACCTGAAAAACAAAAACTTGTAACCCCTGATGGATTGTAGATACCTCTCACGAGGTCTGAGATACAATCCTTGCAAAATTTCTACCCAATCGTGCTTAGTGCACCTTGGGGACACTTGGCTCAAGTGTGGTCAGGAGTGTTCAAGTGACTCTATGGGTGGAATGGGTTTGTCACTGGTGTTTACCCGACCAACTGAAGCTGATGGAATAGATGGTTTGATTCCAGGATGGACCATTTGAAATATACACTGCGGAGCTACTTTTAATTGACCATCATTACAAGTTATGGCATCGACTGGGATTGCCTTGCCAAACGCAAATAAAGTTGAATCACCCAAAATTGGGAGAGGTTGTTGTATAACTTGGCAACACAATCATGTAGCCCTTGATAATTTATCGATACCTGTCATGAGGTCCGAGATACAAGCCTTGGAAAATCGCTGCCTAATCGTGCTTAGTGCACCTTGGGGACACTTGGGTCTAGCGTGGTCGCAAGCGTTCCTGTGACTCTGTGGGTGGAATGGGGTTGTCACTAGTGTTTACCCAGCCAACCAGAGCTGATGGAGTAGACCCTTTGATGCCAGGACAGACGGTTTGAAATACACTTTACGAAGCTACATTCAACTGACCCTCATTGCAATTTTTGACATCGATTGAGATTGCCTTGCCAAACAGAAACAAAGTTGAATCACCCAAAACTAAGAGAGGTTTTTATAGACCTTGGAAACACAAACTCGTATCCACTAATGGTTTGTGGATACCTCTTACGAGGTCTAAGATACAAGCCTTGGGAAATCACTGCCCAATCGTGCTTAGTGCACCTTGGTGACACTTGGGTCGAGCATGGTCTCGAGTGTTTTAGTGAATCCATGGGTGGAATGAGGTTATCACTAGAATTTACCTGACCAAACAGAGCCAATGGAATAGATGCTTCGATGCTAGGATGGACAGTTTAAAATATACATTGACCATCACTACAATTTTTGGCATCGACTGAGATTGCCTTGCGAAATGGAAACGAAGTCGAATCGTCCAAAACCAAGAGAGGTTTTTTCAAACCTTGGTAACACAATCCTTTAGTCTCTAGAAATTTGTTGATACCTCTCTTGAGGTCTGAGATATAATCCTTGGAATATCGCTGCCCAATTGTGCATAGTGCACCTTGGGGACACTTGGGTCTAGCGTGGTCGCAAGTGTTCAAGTGAGTCCGTGGGTGGAATGTGGTTGTCAGTAGCATCTACCCAACCAATTGGATCCAATGGAGGAGATGATTTGATGCTAGGATAGGTGGTTTGAAATATACACTGCGGAGCTACTTTCAACTGACCCTCATTGCAGGTTTTAGCATCGACTTATATTGCCTTACCAATGAAAACAAAGTTGAATCACCCAAAACTAAGAGAGTTTTTTTAGACCTCAAAAAAATGATCTCGTATCCCCTAATGGTTTGTCGATACATCTCATGAGGTCCAAGATACAAACCTTGGAAAATCGCTGCCCAATAGTGCTTAGTGCCCCTTGGGGACACTTGGGTCGAGCATGGTCGTGAGTGTTCCAATGAATCTTTGGGTGGAATGGGGTTTTCACTACCATTTACCTGGCCAACCAAAGATAATGGAGTAGATGATTCGATGTCAGGATGGATGGTTTGAAATATACACTACGGAGATACTTTCAACTGACCCTCACTACAAGTTTTGGCAACGATTGAGACTGCCTTACCAATTAGAAATAAAGTGGAATCTCCCAAAACCAAGAAATGTTTTGTAGACCTCAGCAACACAATCCTATAGCCCCTAATAGTTTGTTGATACCTTTCACGAGGTCCAAGATACAATCCTTGGAATATCGCTGCCCAATCGTGCTTAGTGCACCTTGGGGACACTTGGGTCTAGCATGGTCACGAGTGTTCCATTGACTCTGTGGGTGGAATGGGGTTGTGACTATTGTTTACCCAGCCAACTGAAGCTGATGGATTAGATGATTCAATGCCAGGATGGATGGTTTTAAATATACACTACGGAGCTACTTTCAACTAACCCTCATTGCAAGTTTTGGCATCGACTGAGACTGCCTTTCCAAACGCAAAAAAAGTCAAATTACCTAAAAATAAGAGAGGTTTTTGTAGAAATCAACAACATAATCTTATATACCCTGATGATTTTTTGATACCTCTCATGAGGTACAAGATACAAGCCTTGGAAAATTGCTGCCCAATCATGCTTAGTGCACCTTGGGGACACTTGGGTCGGGCGTGGTCACGAGCATTCCAGTGACTCCGTGGGTGGAATTGGGTTGTCACTAGAATTAACCTGGCCAACCTAAGATGATGGAGATGATGATTTGATGCTAGGATGAATGATTTTAAATATACACTACGGAGCTACTTTCAACTGACCCTCACTACAAGTTTTGGCATCGATTGACATTGCCTTGCCAAATGGAAACGAAGTCGAATCACCCAAAACTAAGAGAGGTTTTTGTAGACCTTAGAAACACAATCTTGTAGCCCATGAAGGTTTGTCAATACCTCTCATGAGGTCTGAGATACAAGCCTTGGAAGATCTCTACCCAATCGTGCTTAGTGCACTTTGGGGACACTTGGGTCTAGCGTGGTCACGAGTGTTCCACTGACTCCATGGGTGGAATGGGGTTGTCACTAGCATTTACATGGCCAACCAAACCTAATGGAGTAGGCAATTCAATGCCAAAATAGATGGTTTAAAATATACACTACAAAGCTACTTTCATCTGACCCTCACTGCAAGTTATGTTGCAGAGGCTTGGAGAACTCCACAAATTGGACAACAAGACTCTACACCTTTGTAAAACAATCCTACGGTCTCATCATGTACTCAAGGGATTCCTCTTGCTCAAAGAGGTCAAATGACTTTAAAATGACACAAGGATAACCACAAGACTTCCTAGGGTCCTTACAAACTCCAAACAACTTGTCTCGACAGGTTACAAGTACATGATATGTGAATTTCAAAGACCATTCAACACCTATTGATGAAAATAATATCCTTAAAGCATTAGAAACAACAGTAAAACTTGTAATAATTCAAACCATACAAATGACAGAAGTAAATAATTAAAAATTATGAGTTTTCAATGCCTATTTTTTCAAAAATCTATACTTTGATCCCTTGTTGGCACTATTGGCCACCCATACATGATTGTTACAAATTTCCATTATAGGTTTCAAAAGATCTCAATTAACCATTAAGGATTTTTTTTCCTTCTATCTCTGATTGGATCCATGGTGACCCTAGGTGTCTTCATAGGTGCTCCTAAACAAGTTACAATCCACATACAAAACCAAGTTTATTGACACAAAATAGAATCTCAGAAAGGTGAAATTAATGTATTGAATTTAAGCTTAACTTAGAAAACCTTGCTCTGAGTTAACTTATTCCCTAGTCAAGTGTTCCTGAAGGGTCATCTTTTTGCTTTAGGGTCTCCAATAGTGCTTCATGATTAGTAGTACTAATAGTCCAAAGTTCTTTTGTCTTTGGTTTTCCTTGATGCTTTGACAACTTGACATTTGTTTCTATAACAAGGGGTGAATACATGAGAATAGTTTTGTGCTTCTCATGGTCTTCAAATGCTGTAATTCCATTCTTTCTAACCATGTATGTTCGCAGCCATGTTATTGCAACAACAACTAAACCAGTAGGATACGTGAGCCCATCACCATCTGTCATTGGTTGTACAAGCTTATGTTTACCTCATACACAATGTGCTAACCAATAATCTGACCTCTCATCGTTTGCCTGCAGTGCAACTAATGCAAAAACATCTCCTAGTTGTAGAAGATCTAAAAGATGGTCATAGTCAACTGAAGTGTCCATGTCATCATTTCTTTTAGAGATTGTCAAAGATAAAGGAGTTAGATACTGTGGAACCCATGTATCCACCCACTCTTTGGACTCACAATGATCCCAATCATACTAAAAACACATGGGGGAAAAACAAGCCAACTCTCGTGTCCAAATGGTCCATGTACTAATATCAGAGCTTTGGAATGAATGTATTTTTGAAGAGTCTCTCACTGTTTGACAATCCAATCTATCTCCTATAGTTCCCTCCTCAACCAACCAAAAGAATCTACGCACTGTAGAATCAAAAGTCCCCCTGTGACAATGCTAAAGTACACCAATCAATAATAGAATGAGCATCAAGAAGTATAGCACCTGAAATCCTCAATTGCTCCTTAACTAGAGCTCTCTTCACACACGCACCTTCTCCATCATTCTCCCCTTTCCCATGCCCTGACTCAAAAAAACTCCAAATATGAGGTACACCTCTCTTTACATGCATTCTACACAACCAATAAAACATTTTGGCATTCTTAAATTGACTGGTGCAATTATCTGACCAAATGAGATGCCTATCCATAGCAATATCATTTTCCTACAAGAAGTCAAAATAGTTCTGGAAATAATGTTGGACAAACTCATGAGTGAGACCTATCGTCACTCATATAAAAATGGTACTCTCTAATTATCTTCCGCTCATCTTTTGTGCTATCAGGGGAATGTCTATATGTGATGTGTACACAAATAGCAACCTGAATAGAATTGTAATATTGAGCTTGAGTCTCATTTGGATGCTACAATGTATAGTTCTCCACAAAGTATACAATTGATATAATAGTTCCAATGGGAAAAGTATCCTTACACATCCTAAATTGTTGATCCAACCATTGAGACCTGTGACTATGCCTTGCATACTTGTAAAAAGGATTTGTCTTGAAATCTAAAATAAAATCAGCAACATTGTATTCTTTTACAACTAACTCACATCTAGAGCCTTCACCTCCACTCTTCAATGTATATTTCACTATTTCATATACCTTTTTTTGGACGAGTGTCTTTCAAAAATTGTGTTCCAAACCCTCATGAAAACTTGTCCTAAACTTGGACAAGCCACCGCATTCTGAGAACTTGGCTTTTAAGCAATTTTTTTTATAAAATAAACAACCATCATCTCTACAACATCAAAATTGATCTAGCAAGTCTCTTGATGATTTGGGAAGACCACTTGCACAATAGTCCTCTAGTATTTCATTAGTATGCAAAGTAGAACGAATGGGCCGTAATAGTTCATGATGCATTGAAAACTCAACAAGATATTTGAAACAACATGTATTCTGAATCTTAAGAGGTACACAATAAAATGGCTTCACGAATTCAAAAGACCTTTGTGATATTTTCAATGTTGGATGTGTCTCACAAATTTTTTTATACAACATTGTTTGACTTACCTCCACATAATGTTTAGGATGTGGAGTGTGGTCTCGATTGCCAACTCTCAATTTCAACACATCCTTCACATTTTGTGACACTCTTGAGTTAGCATGCCAAAATTGTTGAATTTCATCCTTGAAAACATCTATTAGCATCTTATAAAACGTGGAAGTCACCCACCATAAGCCCATGTATCAATTTGAAGTGGATCATCAAGTCTTTCTCTTCTTTCAAGTGCTCTATCCAAATTTTAACAGTTTATATTTAAGTCAACACAAGCTTGTCTCATCAAACAAGCCTTTCTCAAATGATGACTTACTAAGGAGGTTGTAATAACCCTCCGAGAAACTCTCTTGTCTTTTTCTCTGGTAGTCTTCCCAATGCTATTGAGAGCATTGAAAAGATTCTTCACAACAATGGCATTTCTCTC
>MU224535.1:0-37144 GCA_018584345.1 Thuja plicata
GTGATGACGGGCATCGTAATTTGTGACTAAAAACGAGCGACGTTTACTACTGTCGCACTGGCGACACATGTCTGTCGTAATTGCGACACATAGCCGTCGCAATTCGATGCCAAATGTATTAGTGCAAAAAAGAAGGAAATATATAAGATGTAGAGAAGATAAGGATGATACTACAGAAGCAGAAAAATAACAAAGATTGCAAGCGAAAATGAACAAAGAACCAAAGACTATTGATGAAGTAGTTGAGTCAATCATAAATACTGGCATTAATTACATCATAAGATTAGACAATGGACTACACTGTCTACTAAGGATGAGGACAAGTTAGAAGAAGCCACCATTAAGGTAATGATTGCTTACAAGTATGTGCCCATACAATTCAACAATAAGATGCCACAAGAGCTGCAAGATAAGATATCAGCAAGGTGGACCTACGCACTACACATGGAGAAACAACTAAGGGAAAGATCCTTAGTTACATTCATGCTCGAATCTACAGTTGAAGAAATTTATTTGACAATGTAGGAGCACTCCAAGAAGTTTTCTGCAAAAACAAGAGCATACAAAGTGCTGCAAGACGGGTTAGAAGAGCTTGATACAGAAAGAAATAAGATTTGGACACAAATCTTTAATCCACCTAATGAGGTGTTGGCTCTAACTGGGACAACTCACAATGAGGAGAAGGAGGCCACACCAAGCCTAGAGACCATTTTCATAAATGACATCGAAGATGTCACTCCCATTGATTTGACCACAGAGGCAAGCAAGGCCATGGATGAAATTCCTTAGATACTATATTCATTAGGGGAAACACTAGATATTGCTATACAAGATGACACTCAAGGTGATACCGTTGATGAAGTCAAAGCATATGAAGATGTAACCACTACCACCGAGCCAACAAATGAAAAAGACACTACTGAGGTAGCACATGCAATAATACCGAGTAAATTACCTTACTTTATACAAGCTATAAATGTGATTACTGAATCATATCAGACACTAGATCAACCTAATACAAACATACCAAAGGATAAAGGTGATGATAATGGGGAGAAGAAAGATACAAATAAAGAGAATAAGGATACAAGTGGAGAGGACAAACAAAGTGATGCACCTACCAAGAACACTAAAGAGGCAGAAAAGGTTGCAGAATAGGAAAAAGGTTGAAGTGTCAGAGATCAAGGTAAAACTATTTGAACTAATAAATACATTGGAACCTCTTATTTCAGAAGTGGTTACCTTAGTTCAAAAGTTACACACACTAGAGCACTTCACTAAAGAGAATAGTGCAAAGATAGCAAAGATATATGCAGATCTAAAAGCTAGTGCACAAGGTCTATCAACCGATGCAAATGCATTCCAGTTGCATTATGAGAAGATTGTGGAATCTAAATGGTTGAGACTTGAGATACAAAAGGCTGAAATAAAAATTAGAGATGCAGTAACTGAGCTCCAAGCTATGTTACTAATGAATCTCACATTGTTGCAACAACACATGACTTCGACAAAGACACTAATTTCCACCCCAGAGATGTCAGTCATAGAGAGTATATATGACATGCACACTAGAATAAATTTGGATCACATGACCCTCAAAAAACTCAAGGAAAAATGGGAAAAATTGATGGTAGCCATACATAAATTCCATTCACACATATTTGACAAGCTGTAAGTACTACATCTTTGTCATTATTTTCAAAAAAGGGGAAATAATGTGTAATAAAGTAAAAAGGGGAAAAACATGTGTACATACAAAAAATTGGAAAATGTACCAAGGCAAACATGTATATACATTTCATATATTGTAATTGTACTGAGGCATGCACATAGGGGGATTCATTGAAAAGGTAAAATACTTGGTGTATATACTACACATATCAGTTTTTGATACTAATGCCAAAGGGGGAATGATAATCCTTAAAGGATAATAAGTTGTCATTAGTATAACAAGTAAATAGTTTTGGACCGTCAGTCACATGATCACCGAAAGATAGTTCACAGAGTAAACTGAAAGACATTTTACAGTATAACCCAAGAGGAAATTTATAGTGTAAACCGAGCATAGCAGTTCATAGAGTAAACTGAGTGAAAATTTTCACCAAACACAGTGGTCACCGAAATGGTCAAGCATAGTAATCACCAAAACATTCTGAACACCAAGTGAAGTGTTCACCGAGAATAGTTCACAGAGACATCACCAAACACTAGTCTACCGAGAGACATTATTATTCCTGAGAAAAGCGGATCTGAGACTACAAGTTAACTAAAGCACTTTAATATTTAAATAAGCTTTATGCTTAGCTGGACAACCATTTCTTTTGGATCAAGAAAAGCATAATTGATGGATGCAACTAGTTAATTGATTGTTATTCATGCAAGCTAGGAGATCAAGGTCAATTTGCAAACCTTTGATCATAGAGTTTTATTTGAAAAGCGTGAAACCTAATTAGGCCAAGTATCTTGTATATATAGATGTATAATCAATCAAGAAGATGATGATTGTAGCCATAGAAGGACATCTATGGATCAGACAGAGAGTTTCACTTAGAGGGATAGATAAAGATGAATTCAGTTATGAAGAACTAGATTCAAGGCTACTGAGCAGAACAGAGGTATTATCCATCATAATAGGTGATATACAATTTTGTGAAATTAATGGATCTATAATCAGCAATTCAAGATTGCAAGTCATCATGTCATCTATATTTTTTTCTAGTCTCTAATAATTGTAGCAAATAGAAGAAATCCTTCAAGAAGGTGGACTTAACAGTCTTATTGTAAATCTATCAACTGAGTGCACACATACATTGTGAACTACTAAAATCCCTTAACCGAGTAGACTTAATAAGTCTAACATGTTACTCCTAATAGGGTAAGATCATAAGAAGTGATCACAAATTGTAGCCTTAACCAACACCTTCTATTTTGTAGATAGTGAAGCTTTGTGGGTTTCATCCCCACCACAGTTTTTACCTTCTAACAGGTTTTTTCTGCATTATAACCTCTTATGTTATGTGTGAATGAGTTTCATGAATTTTTATATGTTTTATTACATGCACTTACATTTATGTTATGATATTACATGCATAAAATAGAAAAGCTACAATGGTCGGTAATGCAAGAAATGATTACTAAGGTTAATTGGTAAAAGTTTTTATGGGTACTGATTCACCCCTCCCCTCTCATTACACACCCTTCCATTATTTCCAACATAATAGGTGTCAGGGCTATGGTCTTGTAGTCTCTCTTAGTATGACCGATCTTGTGACAACTATAATAGACCAAACTTCCATTCATCCAACTCTTGGATTTACCTCTAAAGTGTGTCATTATATAATTTTTTGCAATATGACCATATTCTCCATAATAATGACAACTATGCCTTATATTGCAATCCCAATTGAATGTGTTACCTTTCCTCGATGCATTGCCTTGTTTCTTGGATGTCCATTTGGATTTTTCATTAGATCTACAATCTTGAGTTCTATAACCAAACTTTTGGAACTTGTAACAATGTCCTTGAAATCTAGGTGAAGTAGGTGTATTGCTTGTCTTTGACCTATATTCATGTGGCTGATGTCCATGTTTCTTATAGTTAAAGAAATATCCATTGAATTTAGGTTTAGGATTGGACTTACCATTCTTGCTTCGGAAAATGTTTGATGTGTGACTAGGCATCCCACAATGATGACATGTAGATTTGTTGTTCTTCGGCTTTGCATTCCTCTGTTCTCCACTCTTTGATGATTCTCCTTCTTCCATGGATGACAGGTGCTCAGTATGGCCAAGTCCAAAGGTGTCATTATTCCTTCTTGGTGATCTCATATGTTTCTCAAAGTATCTCAAGGCTTCATTTGGTTTGTTTATCCTCTCAATGAGTTCTCTTTCAGATCTCAACTCATTTTTCAGTTGATTGTTCTATGATCTCATATATTTAATTTCAATTTATTTTTTGTTTACCTCTTGATTTGCAAATAATAGTTGGTTGACCATATTCAAGTGATTTTTTGTGAGCTTCTACACATCACTTTCCTTTCATCAAGTCTAGTAGCCATCTGTTTCTTATCTTCTTCTTCCATTGTCTTGTCTTCCTTAGCTTTCTTCTTCTGATCAATCACCTCACATAATGTTATTGATTGAATTTCCCATTATTACTTTATACTTTTGACTCCTTTTAGTGTGTTGTTCTTCTCCAATATATCTACAATTGTTGCATTACTTTCTTTGGAATCTCCATTGTCAAATAGAACTTTGACATCTTCTTCTTTATATGAAGTTTCATTCACCTGAGTTGTCGATTCTTTCCTAGCTTTTAAGGATTTCCTCAATTCTTCTCTTGATGTCTCACGCTACTGTAGTGCCAGTTGGATATCAATATTTTGATTCTCAATGACCTTACCCAACTTATAAACCTCCATCTCTGAGATCTTAAATCTCAAGTGGTTGGACTTCTTTTAAGAGAACAATGCTCTAATACCACTTGTTGGAAGTCTAATATGGGAAAGCAGTATACTGAGAGGGGGGATGAATAAGATCTATAAAACTTTTACGCTTATAACAAAATTGATTCTATGTATTCATAAACATAAACTAAAATGTTGTTATAGATATAACATCTAATCATATCTAGAATGAACACATAACACAAAGATTTTCAGTAACTCAGAAACCCTTGAAAGGTAAAACTAGGGTGGGGATGACACCCACAAATTGTCACTACTATAGTAATAAAGTGTGCCTGTTAGGGCTACAATGTTTGGTCACTTTTGATGATCTACTCTATGACAAGTCTTCCTTGTTAAGAGCTTACAAACTTATACAATCCACCTTGTTAAAGGATTTAAACTTACAACTAAGTAAGCACTCTATTAAGAGATTTACAAAGGCCTTTTAGGACCACTCTATTAAGATATTTACCTTGATTCACTTGCTAGAATGTATCAGTACCTGATCCTTTGGTCTGCACTACAAATGGTAATAATGGATCTCCTCTTTCCAACTCTTAACTGATCTCTCAATCTAATATATATTTGTTCTTCTCTTCACTTCTCTACTCAATCACTCTGTCAGGTCTATGCTTCAGATATGCAAAACATGCATACACACCCGATCTCTGCTCTTCACATCTGCATCCATAAACATGCATAGATTTAGGGTTTGAAGCATCCCATATATAAATCACTGATGAAACATCCAAATCAAGATCAACGATTTAGATTCATCTCCTTTTGTCTCTTAAGCATCCCTTATTTTGATTGGTTACATTGTTTGCATAGGGATCAATGATCTCAAAAATAATGCATAGTTAATGCATTAAATATCATGAATAATCATTAAATGATTCATAGAAGTTGGCCAAAATAGTTTACCTAAGTGTTTGTACCATTCCAAACACATATATCAAAATTTTCTTACTCAGCATAAGTAAACTTTGATGCTCGGTCAAAATTGTCACACGACACTGAATGTCTATGCGACTCAAAAATCATTCTGCTCGCGAACTACTGAGTACTCGAAAACCACTGACTTGCTCGGCAATGACTAGTTCTTGGTCAATACATAATATTACACAAATCATTACATTTCTCAGACTTAGTGGGATGGCTCAGTCGTAGTGATGACCGACCAACCTGCCTTGATTATGACTAAGTGTGTGGCACTAATAGACAACAAAACTTGGAGATCAACAAAAAGGAACTAGTAGACCAGAACCAGGTGAAAGAAAAAATTAATTTGGTAGATTAGATGCAGGAAAAGGACAAAAAAGGGGTTGATGAATCAAATACCTCCTCTTATTCATTCTAGGTATTTATCTTTTGATAAAATATATTTTTCTTACAATACAGTTGAGCACAGAGTTAATGAATTTAGAAACCAGAAAAGGAGTTATATTTTTAATGGAAGATGTTATCATTGCAATAAATTTGGTCATAAGGTAGTTCAGTACAGAAATAGAGTAAATATGAATTAAAATGTTAAGAATTTTAGTAGACTTATGGATAGCAGTGTTAAAAAATTCAATGGATATTGGTATGGATGCAATGGATGTGAACATAAAAAGGTTGAATGCAGTATAAACATCAATTTTAGAAATAACAAAATTGCAAAAATAAAAAAGGATGGTCTGGTTTGCTATAACTATAACATGACAAGATATATTGCAATATTTTTCAATAGTATGGATCAAAAGGATAATGTTTGATGGTTACAGAAGACTCAAATGGAATAATTAAGACATATTTGATGAAAAAAAAAACCAAAGATGCTTCTGAAGGTGATCTAGCGTCCATTCCAGGTGTTGTTCCCTCTTTTTATATAAATGAAATAGACTGCAAGGTTTGAGGGGGATTTTTCATGCGAATCTATTTCCCCCTCGAGGTTAGATGATGAGTATCTCCTTAGCATGGAAATAAGTTTTAAAGGACTTTTGAAGATAAGATTTGTGTTTTGTGGTCCGGAAAGGTGACTGTATGGTTATATAAATAATGTATTAGTGATTTGATTCTATTATAGATTGTACATACTAAATTGTGTTTAAATGTGAATTGGATAAATTATATGGTTGTTGGTTCACAAATTAAGATGCATTTGGATAGCTTGAATAATAGTGTTACTAGTTGTAGAAGATTCTTTGATGAGTTGAAGGATAGTTTGTGTCTAGGGAGCCAATTTCCTCTTGAGGTTATTGATTGGAATAAGGATGATTTTTTCTTATATGTTGAGAAGGATTTATATTACATAGAATTTTTAGAGTCTAAAATTGTTGGGCAATTGTGTTGTCCTGTGAGACTTGAGGAAGAATGTGTGAGCATTATTGAGACTCCAAAGGATACTATACCTGAAAGGATTGAAGTTGTGACTGAAATGTATGTCGCTGAAGAAAAAGATAAAACTAAGGGCCAGAGAATGGGAAAGATGTCTATAGAAGCTTCATCCTTTGGTAAAAAAGAAAAGAAAAATAGAAGAATGCATCAGGAGAGTTTCTTTGCTCTGGTGATTATTTAAAATGATAGTGAAGAGGAAGAATAGAAAGGTATTGATGAATAGAACACAATTGTAAGTATTGATATGCAAACTGCTATTGGTGAAAATCATGGTTCTTTTCTTATCACATCAAACAAAGTTTATATGTTAGCTGAAAATTTTCCTACTATGTTGATTTAATGAGGAGGACTGGAGATTGTTGGAGATATATTCCATCATATGATCAAAGATACTTTTGAGTTTCTCTGGGAGAAGCTTGGGGTTTTTTCCCCTATTTCTATCTTAGTGCATCAGAATGGTGTATCTGTCTAGGGGGAGCTTTATAACTTGTTCTTTTTTCTAGAATAATGCTAGTGGCTATTATCAAAGTTGTGTAGCAATAGTATGATTTTGGCCTTTATCCTTGATGAAAAAGGGGGAGAAAGATAAGAAAAATGTTTATTTGATAAGGTTTTTTCGGAATGTTTCAGTTATTTTAGTAAGGGGGAGTTGAGAGTAATTGATATCTTAGTGAAATATTTTTTGTGGTTATTAGCCATTAATGACAAAGGGAGAGATTTTTGAAAATATATGTTTATTTAGTTGTTATTAAATGGTTGTCATTGATGTCAAACATTGTGGTCTGGAGGTTTTTTCCCTATTTTCTCAAACATTGTGGTCCGAAGGTATTTTTATGGTTTGTTTAAATATATCTGGCAGTTCATATATGTCCAGATGTTAGATGTTGGTCCAAAAGGATTAACGTTGTGTGTTGGATTTTCATTACTACAAAATAGTGGAAGACAAGTATGTATTCAATGCTACAGAATAGTGGAAAACATGTATGTATTTAGTGTTATAGAATAATGGAAGAAAGATATGTATTCTGAGATCATCAAAGAATGATGTTTATCAATACTTTAGTGTTATATTCTTAAGTCCATAAGTCAATCACAAGTCAATGAGGTCTGGATGTCTATCGTTCAATGATAGAGATATACAGTTGTAGATGGCAGTGTCTCAATTGTGTTTCTAGAAGCTTCCACTCAGAAAATGAAGGTTGAAGATGTATGGATATAATTTCTATAGTTTTCAAATTTTGGTCTTGGTTGTGGTGTTTCTTGCTGATCTGGAAACTATTCCTGGTGTTGTAGAAACAATATTATCAAGTGATGTAAGTATGATTAGTTTGTTTGTTATGGTCCAAAAATATGTTGTTATGGATTCTAACATGGACTATTGGCAAGTTATATGCTTCCTAACATGGTGTGTGGATCTGTCCATGAAGTGTGGAGATTCAGATATAGCTGGAAAGTGATGTGGTTATTTAGGTAGTGTGTTACTACACATTTGAGATGTCTATGGAAGTTGTTCCAGTAATTACAGATTTGGTATTGGGATATGCGTAATGTGTTTGTGGTCCCTCTCTCCTAGATTAGATCATGCTTCATGTTTTTTTATGGGTATTGCATTTAATATTTATCTCTTATCTAGATGGTTTCATGATATGTTTGACATATTTATTTAATATTATCTCTTATCTGGTTGGGTCTATGTATGTGTAATATATGTTTTGGTCTAAATGCTTCTGGCATGGTACCTTGTTGTAATTAGTTGTTGACACGACCGACTTGTAGCTTAATTATAATATGCTTTTGGCATGGTTGACCTTTTTGTAAACTCCAATTATCTATCTTGTATATAAGTACAATGCGTGCTTTGGAAAAATGTAAGAGAGCTATGAGCAAGAAAGTGAAGATCTACAAGAAAAGTTTTAGAAGCGAAGAAGTTTGGTTTTTGTGATTGTTGGTTGTAACTAGAAGAGAAAGAAGTGAAGAGATGGTATGTTGCTAAGGTTGATAGAGTTTTACAGATCAGTTGCGTTATCAGGAAAGATTCTTCTTATAATTTGAGAATAATTTCATGTACCTTGTCCCTAGGACAATGAGTCTTGGGCATGCAAGTTCATTTATTTATCTTTCTACTTTGGCAGTGAGCCTCTATTGAAAGTTCTAATTAGTGATCTCGTAAATTATATTCAGTTTTGTATTGGCAGTGAGCCTCTGGTTGTAAGTCTGAAGTAGTGAGCTCCTACTATCTTTGTAATTAGACCATATACATCAGTGAACTATCTTTGTGGGCGAGTGCTCATCGTGGTTTTTCCTCGTTTGGGTTTGCCAGGTATAAAACTTTTGGTGTTCATGTGTTTCTATTTCAATTCATTATTTTCTAAATATTTTATGTGGTGAATATTGAAGTTAGTTGATTACTCAAGTGAGATTTTGATTTATGTTGATTCAGCCCCCCCAACATTTGGAGTATGTTCAATATATTTTTCATTCTTGTCTTTGAGAGAGAAGGACAAGTAGGGCCTAGAATTAGAGGCATAACCTAGTCACCATATTTCTAGAAGCTATAATCAACTTATACAACCCAAAAAATTCTATCTTGGCTTACAGAAGTACAAATGGTGAGTAATCTCAAGATGCAATGTTAATCCCTTGCACTAAAACCATCACAATAACTTAATCAAAAAGGGGGGGTACTAAAATAGGTGTTTAGTCACAATTTGGGGACACCTATGTATATTCGGGGTGAGACACTTAAGTGTAACACCCCCATCAGGGAACTCAAGTGGACAATACAACCAACTAAGAAAAAGGACAAAAAAACATTTGAAACAAGTAAGATTACTAATATTTGATTCAATTGTAAAATATAAGAATTATTACATGTTATGTAACAAAGATGCTAACCATAAATCTAAATAACAATACCCTCTAAGGTTCCCCAAAGTTGCTATAAGAAACACATAACAATATGCCCATTGATTCAATTGTAAAATATAAGAATTATTACATGTTATGTAACAAAGATGCTAACCATAAATCTAAATAACAATACCCTCTAAGGTTCCCCAAAGTTGCTATAAGAAACACATAACAATATGTCCAAGACAATAAAATAACCATAATCAATATACAAGGTTATATTATGATTTAAACCATTTGAATTTAATATATAAAGATACATGATATTAATATCATTTATTTGGTTTACAATACATCATCCATGGTTACATAAGAATGCATCCAATAGTAATCATATCCTCAAAGAGGCTACAATAATCCATCATTACATTCATATGAAGGTACATATCATAATACAATGTATAAGAGAAACAATATGCCAACATGAATCAAGAAGCTACATGAAGTAGACAATGAAGAAACATGATCCCTCCAAGCTCAAAAACCAAGAAAACTGCAACTTGATGGAAAAANAAATTTCCACCCAACCATGTGGAACCCTAAGTCCCACTCCCTCCAAGCTATGAGATAGACATAAGTCCCTACACCAAATAGGCAACACAAAAAAAAAAACATCAAAAGAGAATCCAAAAAAAATTACAAAAGAATGCAAGGGATTCAACATAGGATATCACATGAGATATTATCATGGAATACATATAAGATGTACTATCAATAAAATCACAACATATCAAAGTATACAAGAAGATACCAGAGGCCAACTACAAGACAAAATGAATGGAATCCTAAGAGACTGCTAAAGGGTGGCATCACATAGTCCTTCACTATCCTGGGTTATCTTGGCATGTCTCACCAGACCCTAACCCCCATGTGAGAACTCAAGTGGAGTCGACAACCTTCCATGATGATAAGAAATTTTATTTTCTAGATCAATGCCCCACGAATGAGTAGGCCTTCTCCAACCCATCCATGATCCACACAGGATTTCTCATCGCTATGGGCGTGGAAACTCAATTATCTTGATTAATGTTTTACCACAATCCGGTTCATTTTATTATATTATCACTTGATTACAACTCCATAATGGGTTATCCTGGTCTAACCACTTAGGGCCTCGACCCCCATTGCGAGTCACTCCCCTGACAATGCTCATAGAAAACCCTCCCCTATGCTCCAAAGTGAAACCAAAAGCCAAAACTAAATCAAATATCACCAAAAAAATCTCAAAGATCAGCAAATCTAAATAAATCACAAAGTAGAGTTTGGAGCATTAAGTATAGAATTCTCAAAATCAACATTAGGATCCACATTGTCCAACCTCTATACGGAGAAAAAAAATATGCATCAAGAAGGAACCTTATAGAAACTCTTTTAAGTTCCAAGACATTTTCAATTGCCACCTCTTACAACATTACAACCCAAAGTTTGTAACATGACCATGGATCCACTTAGCAATTGAACACCAAAATATCTCCATACACCAACACACACACACACACACACACACACACACACACACACACACATATAAAATAAAGAATCAGTACCAGTTGGCATAGGGTACGAAGTATCACGAGGGAATAAAGATCAAAATTAAACCTCTAAACATCGAGAGAACATAAAGTCACATTTTGACAAATGAAACAACGTGATTAATACCATTACACACATACATACAAAACTAAGACAAGAACTCATAAATACCAAGCCTCTAGCATGCAAAGCTAAACCCAGTCACACAACAACTCTACAACAGGAACTCATAAACAATTTCAACACAAGGAAACCATGTGACCTCATTAGTGAACTAAGGTAGAACACTGATTGGCATCAAAAGAATTAATCTAACGTAGCAACAAATCAAGAACTTGTGTGTTTACATCACTTGAGTTACACATATTAATATTCTCTTATCTATTAGTATTTGACATTCATATTATGTCACTCTTTTATGTTAAAACACATTTATAATTTAGAAAATTTCTACTTAATATAACTCATAAGTATTTTTTAGAGTAAAAATAATAACTATAATATAATTCTTAATTGATAAAATATATCTAAAATTAGTAAATTTTCTAATTAAATTGACTTAATTCCTAATTAAACATAAAATCAAATCTACCTAAGTATTATTTCCTAGAAAATTAATTACTAAAAATAATATTAATTAACGTTAAACTAATGACTTATAACAATTCTAACTAAATAATTTAGATTTTATACCTGATTATAAACTAAGTTCCTCAACTTAAAATATGATTCCTAACTTAAAAAAGTTTATAAACAAAATAAT
The DNA here is from genome assembly GCA_018584345.1 of Thuja plicata. Lineage (NCBI taxonomy): Eukaryota > Viridiplantae > Streptophyta > Pinopsida > Cupressales > Cupressaceae > Thuja > Thuja plicata. The sequence goes on from MU224535.1 coordinate 12,034, forward strand.
TAACTAACTAACTATATATATGTACATACTAAATCTAAACTTAGAATCTAATCCCGACTAAAATTTGGCTAACTCTATAAGAAAATAATCCAAAAAAAAAAGATTTATAAAGAGATGCTAACATATATATACATACTAAATCTAAACTTAGAATCTAATCCTACCTAAAACTTAGCTAATTCTATAAGAAAATAATCCTAAGAAAAGAAAATAGATTATATATATATATATATATACTAAATTTTAATTTAGAAGCTAATCTTACGCCTCACTCAGCACAGGTTAAAGGCGTAAAAAGCAGCACGCCAATGAACAGGAAACCATGACCACAAGCCAAACACATTTGCCAAAAAAAGTCCAAGGCTTTTCATTTGTGTTAAATGTGTAATGATCACAGGAAGATATGTAATAGGTTTTGACATTACCATCCATGAACGGCTAAAATTTTTCCCTTTCGAATAGAAGCTGGCAAAACCCATGCATGGTCCAAAAGAAAACACAGACTAAATTCTGGAAATGAACATTCTGGGTGAGACACTTAAGTCTCTAGTCAAACACTTCAAGGCCCATATGTACCCTACACAATTGACACGCTCAATATGTAGTCATAGGTTTGAGCTTTGCCTTTCACTTTTGCTCTTTTTATGTATTAGCCCAAATGAAATAGTACTTTAGGTCGTTCTCCTCGGAGTGATCACTTTTCTAAAGGTAGGAAAAAGAAAAAGAAGATATCGTGATTTCTCTTACATTCAAGATCCATGAAGACAAGGGGAGAGGATACTTTCAAAACACTTTGGGTGACATGTTACAGATTGTACAAATGCACCATGGACGTACACTATTCGTCGCCTTTAGAAAAATGAAGTATCATTTATGCTATCAAACACACATGTTTAAAAATTAGTGTACTGCTAATTAGGTTCTCTAAATTTCTTGCCACAATGGTGCAAACAAGAATCAATAACACAAAAACCCTATGCTATGAATTATAAAATACAAAAAAATAGAGAATTAAAATCATGGAAAGCTCAAATTTTACCCTAAAAAACTTTACAAAAATGGAAAGCAAAAATTTAACAATATCAGGAACTCTAAAAATATGAAAAATATCATCACACTTGCAAAGAAATTTATAAGGAAGCCTTTGTGACAGAAGAGCCATCTTAAGGTGGCCTTCTTGGGCTTAACATTGCTTTTCCATATTCTATTTAGTATGTCATGTCATTCACTGTTAGAAAAATTAATATTCTATTAAAGTTCTTAAGATAATCATATATAGAACTATTATTGCATAAGAAATTATAGATATTTTTAGAAGAAATATTGATCATCTTGGTACCATTCAGCCAACATATCTTGTGTGCCAATCATTCTTAGAATGCACAACCTTAGGGGGGTTAGGGGAAACAAGGATTCTCCTCAAAGTGGTATAGGTCTGCTAATGGGAGTGAGGAATCTTGAATTCTTTGTTGAGGCAAACCCAAGATTTGAGGCAAACATGATTCAAGATATCTTTGAAAGTTCTAATGGCTCTTATATTTCACAATTTGATTGAGAAACCTTGAAGTTGGGCAAGTGTTTTACCTTTGTAATGCAAATTCCACCATATAGATGAATTAAGAGAATCTTGGAGACTGAGTTATCTTTTTATAGGAGTGGCCTAACAAAAACCTAAGCTTTCTATAGCTCCTAAAGACACATGATCCCTCAGGAAAGACATGGAAAGATCCAACTAGGAGGTCAATGAAGGGAAGATCCTTCCATGATTTAACTTTCCTAGGAACAACTTTAGATATGTTATGTCTGATGAACACCTTCTATGGCTCATTACCATTTATAGAATTAATAATCCACTTCACAGCCAGTGTCATACCCTAAAGTTTCAGATCTTTCAGGCCAAGCCCTCCCCATCTTTTACCCATAGTGCACCAATTATACTTGATAGCAAATTATTTTTGGTTTCCTTTACCATCTGATCATAGAAAGTTTCTTATTTCTTTATGTATTTCATCCATTTGATACCCACTGAACAACCATATAGAGGGATAATAAATATTATAAAAAGATAAGATTTTCTAACATATTTGCAAGTGACTGTTAGAGTAAAAAGGTTATTTAACTTAATTAATTTAATCATAATTAGTTAATTAATTAATTCACCTTTTTTTCTTTTTTCACTTAAGCTAAATTTAGGAAGTTTTAGTTTGTATTTAATAAATTCTTTTTATTTTATGCATGTATGCATTTAATAATTCTTTTATTATTTGCATGCATTATTTAAGGTTTTGCTTTAGGATTTTGATCTCCTTTATTAAGGACTGATCTCTTTGTAATTCTTATTCTAATTAATTCAGTTTCATTTATTCCCTCATTCCAATTGTTTATGCACTTTCTTATTTGAGGATTTTCTCTTGTATGTGGCAGGTTATTTGCATGCAAGTGATTATTGAGCTTGTGGGAATTCGTCATTCTTCAATTCTAATAGTGACTACCAAGAGAGAGGTGTTGTGTGTTCCATTTGTTTAACTGGTTAATAATTTTTTTCCTTATCCACTCCTGTGTGTCCTTATGACATGAGTTGATTTCAAATGGAATACCTAACCAACTTGGTTGGGCCTCCTCATTCAAAGTTGTATTTGGAAAACCAATATGGGTGGTTGTGTTTCTAACCCAAAATAATATATTTTGAACATGATAGATTAACACCAAATTCTAAATAGAAAGTGTTTACCTTAAGCATTAGTGAATCCATATTAGTTTCTTCTAATCTAATAAAAAGAGCAGTATCATCTGCAATTTATAAATTAATGATTTCCTCCATATTCGGTAGCTTTAGACCTTTGAATTTTGGGGACGTCTTGTCATTCCTAAGGATATAGTGAAGTGCATCAACATCAATGACAAAGAAGGAAGAGGCTAGAGGAAACCCTTTCCTAATAGATCTTTCAAGGATGAAGGCATCTGATCTATCTCATTTATCTCAATCTAGGCTTTAGCATCTTTTAGCAACACTTCTACCCACTCATAAAAGGTAGGAGGAAATCCAAAAGCTCTCAATACCATCAATAAGAAGCCCCATTCAATTCTATCATAGGTTTTTTCAAAGTCTAACAAAAACATATACTCACTTCTTGTTTATCCTGATCAGCCCAGTCCATGGCTTCCCTGATAGTAATGAGATTCTCAAGAATGTATCTGCCCTTTATAAATATTGTTTGAGAAATACTTGAAAAATTTAGGCAAGATACTGGTAAGCCTCATGGCTAAAATTTTAGCAATAATCTTATATGAGACATTTAAGAGTGTGATGGGACACCATTTTTTATGAGTGTTTTGTCCCCATTATTGGTTTCATACAATAGGTAGATAACTAGGCATATCACCTCTACTTAAAGACACCACGTCCTTATTGAGTAGCCATAAAATTCTATCACTGGAGCTCATTTATATTTTCAACCTAGGGATGTATGACTTGAAATGGGACGACATTGTTTGTGCACTAAGAGCTTGTGGTACTATTCTATTCTGAAATTAAGGAAATAAAGTGTTGAAATGAAAAAAATAAAGGATATAAAACTAATGTACTCTAACTGCATTCTTCCAAAGAGAAATTGAACTGAAATTAATTCTCCTATTAACAAGAACAACTACTTTGTTATGCCTTGGTTGCAGGAACAGTCATAGAACTATATTTTTTTAGGCTACGGGAACAATCAACTACTTAAACTACTGAGAGCATAATAAAAACAACTAAAAAATGAACTAACAAAATCCTCACCAAGTGCCCCCCCTTGATTGAGTCTCCCTAATGATAACTACAACCTCAGATACTACTCATTCAGAATAACAACATCCATTCATAGTGATAACAGAGATAGCTGAACATAATATTTATTCGAGTACTTAAACAATAACATGCAAAGTACATTATCTTCTCGACTAACACCCTTTTTAGGAAATGTTGGAAAATTTATAGAAATTAGAAACTTCAACTACTTAAAAATTATAGTCACTCCACTCCTAACAACTTAGAGGAGGGCTTTTATTCAAAGAATGAAATTAGAAACAAGAAGGTTGAAATGGTGTAGGACTCTTCTCCAACATTTACACCACATTAAAATGTTTTCCATATCTTCTCTACCATCAGACATGGCAAGTAACTAAGAGGATAAGTATTCCTTAACTGATTAAAGGATTCTTTAAGTAATTGAAACAAATGACTATTCATTTTCAACTGCTTTGACTTCTTCATGCTCTGTTGTCCTTGACCTCTTCCAAGCCCTACCATGCCAATATGTCTGCATTTATTCTTTCTCAACAACCTTGGACTTTTCATACTAGCTGAATCCAATGAGGTTAACATGCAAAGATCCTAGCAAATTCATAATTACTTAAAATATAACATTTATCATCATTTACACATAAAAACATACTCATATTTTATTCATATAGCTTTAATGGTATTATCAAAAATGGGTCAATTCATAGTAGGATTGATCATCATAATAGCTCTAAAATAGGTATTAACACAAGGTATATATCCTTAAAACATAAAATAAAGTCTTAAAACAATATAAATGTTTGAAATAAAAGATCATAAAATGGGGCTCATCACTCCCCCCAACTTAAGCTCATGATGGCCCACTAGCAAGAGGATTCTGATTTTCTTCCATGTAAATAGTCTAAAATTTTCTATAGTAGTCTTTCCCTTAGTCTTTGCAATTGGAATCCAATAGAATACTTGATCCTTCTTCAAGTTCTCCCACCTAGGCTTTTCCTGGTTAACATCATAAAAGGTGTAACCCTCCCAATGTGGCATAGGCCGCCATAACATTGGTGGTTGAAAGATCAAGGGTAACAATTTCCCCTATTGTTTCATGCTCAATTGTACATATTTTTCTACCCTATGGAGTGTTGCATGGTAATTTTGCAAACAATGGGGTTCAACTCTTTTTAAATCCTCGAGTAAATAGTTCCATTTCCAAGCTAAGTGGTCAAAAACTATTCAAACTGGAGTGTCCACTATCTCCTCAAACTATTTATAAGCTTCCTCTCTCAGTACCATAACTCTTTCCTTTTGATCATTATTATAGATTAATTTATTCCATTTGTATAAAATCCTATCAGGGTCATCTATTTCAACCTATAGAGGTAAGGGAACAATTTTCTTCATGTCCTGGTATTCCCTAGATTGCTCACCTCTGTTGTTTTCATTTTGTATAAATGACATAAATACTCCAAGGTGTATGTCTCCTATGGATAATATCCCATTGTAAATTATAGGGAACATAATTATGCAAATAAAATTTAAAAAGCATATTTACATGCTAAGGAGTGGTTGTTTGGTAAGCAAACATAAACTCCCTAATACTAATGAGAGATTAGGGAAATCTGAAGAGATCCCTAGATATCTTGTAATAAAGGTATAAATACTTAAATTTTAAAGCATATACCCTAGGTGGTGATCTACATTCAACAAGTTGTGGTACCAAGGTACTTACACTTTCTATCCTTTCTTTAAAGTTTTTGATTTCTTCATCAATTTTCTAGAGCTCTTCTTGCAATTTCTCTTTCTATTTGTTTCATTCTTCCTTTTCTTCCATTAAATTCCATAATTCAAATGCAACTAAAGCCCATGAAGATGGAGATGATGTGATTATACTTACCCTCACCAAATTTTCTTGTTGTTGTTGATCTCCTCCTCCTTTATCTGTTTCTACCCACTCTACTATTGTTGCTAGGTTTTCTATTCCAGTGGCAATTTGATCTTCATCATTCCAGTTTCTCTTCACTGATGTTCTCAAATTTAGTGGTAGGTATTTCTTTATTTATCAACTTCTATTTTTCTTGTTCCTTATGCCTTTTTTCAACTTCATTGTTTGGTTCAATATCAATTTCAAATTCTAATTTCCTAGAATGAACTAAAGCTTCCTCAGTCTCCTCTAATGGACTCTCCCCTGCAGCTTTATCACTCTCTTTAGATGATGAAGGAGTTATTCGTATTGGGGACTGTTGACTGGTAAGCTCTTTCATTTTCTCATCCCCTTCATTATAGTGAGTGCCTTTCATTTCTATGGATACGAGGATGTAGGTTTCTTTAGTTTCTTTCTTTCCCATCGGTTTTCTAGGCTTCCCTCTAAGTATATGGATTCTTCTAAAAACCTTTACACGAGTCCTTTTAACTTCCTTAGAAACCTTTTCATTTTTTTTTACAAATATTTTTGGCATCTTAGTGGTTGCAAGTTCTCTATTTTTATAGCTTTCGTCTTTTGAACCCTGGGGTTTTTAGGCTCAAAAGCTCAAACCCTACCCTTCTTCTTAATACTATCTATTTCCTTCTGAATTTTTCTTTCTTTCACTTCACCCTTAGCTCTAGTAGATTTCCCTATGACACTAGGGTTTCCTTTGGGGTAGTTCTAGGGCTATCTACATCCTCAGTGGAATCAACTTAGTGATTTGTTTTCTCAATAGGGGTTTTACAAGAGGATTGAGAAGGAAATAATTTAGAGGATGAAGCTCCTTTAGTGAGATCAATTTCTCCTACAACCCCTCTAATTTTTTGGGTTAAGGGTTGACCTCTAGGCCCTACATTTACTGATTTAACCCTCTTAGCTTTAAATAAATCAACCTAATTCATACCTAGATTTGTTTCTTCAAGGTTTTTCTCTATTAATAACTAAATCAAACAGCAATGGGAAACATAATGTACTTTTGTTTTTGCACTTTCTTTTTCATCTGCTTCAACATGTTGTAAAATAAACTAGGAACGTTCATCACTCTTCCATGCCTTAGATGGCTTAAGAGCTTGAAGTAAATAGAATGGAGCTGAGATTGCCAACCCTCACAATTCAAATATTGCACAACATAACTTTCTTTGCAAATCCATTCTAGTGGCAGCAATAATATTTATGTTCCTTGGCTAGTAATTCTCAATGGGAGGTCACCAGGTGCTATAAATTTTGCCCTAGTTGTTTTGGCATCTTTCCCCTCTAGAAACAACTCTCTTGTTGTAGTAAATCTGGTAACTTCTAGAAGCCTCTACTCTATAACAACAATTTTTAAACCCTTGACCAGTACTTTGTCATTCTTTAAGGTACAAGAAAATTCTAGGGTTATTTCTTCATTAAAATCATGCAGATTTAAGAAATAATCTAGCCACCCAACGCTCCTCAATACATGTTTGTATTCTTGATCTTCCATAATAAGGATGTAGTATATCAGTTCATGATGAATAGGGGACCTCCAATCTTTAAAATCCCTTTTTCTTTGCTAAATCCACTCTTCTCAAAATACCAATTCCCTTATTAAAACCCTAATTATCCCAAAACCCTCTTAGCTCTACAACTTCAAATTCTTCACCTATCGCCACAACCTTTCATACATTCTTGCTATGAGAATAATAATTTCTTATGTTATTATGAAAGGGCTCGAACTCAAGTATATTTCAAACAAAAGGATAGTGGAAGTAAAAGAAATAAAGAGAATGTTATGTAATAAATGACAGGTTGAGTTGATTTAGGGTGCATGTAGCTACCAAAAGATTAGATATTCATTTTAAAATACATTTGAATTTGCTGACAAAGAAAATACTTGAAAAAAAACTCATGTCAATGACATCCCCCCCAACTTAAAATAAGGCAGGTGTGCACACATGTGGGAGATGTGCATATTTTGAATGCAAATATACACATGCAATCATAGTATTGATAGAATGATAAATTTTATATTTTAAATAATTAATGAACTAAGAATATCAAATGTACCTGTTATGGAATAGCTAGATTGGCATACAATAGTGACATGTTGCATGTGTGAACTGGAGAGGAAAAAAGTTGTATGCAATTTAAACTTTTAAATTGATTGTTTCTGAGGAGAATCCTAAATATTGTCCTCTTCTAGGACATCAACTTAATTGTGCAATTTAAACCCTCTAGAATGGCTATGGGTGGTGGGTCGAATAGTCAATTCTTGATGATTCCCATTGGTTTTACCAATTATTTCTAGCTCTTTGGTAATGTATTTCACCATAGAGGATATGACATGATTAATACCCTTATTTGTTTCAATTCTGTTCGAACCAGAGGTAGGGTTCAATTAAGGTAGAAATTGAGTTATGGGTTTGAGATTCCCCATTTTTGACAAAGAGGTAACCCTCTTTCTTACTCATTTTGTTTCTCAAATCCTCCATTACTAACTATTGAGCATTATTTTTGTGATGTATTCCTATCTTTGGCTTAAAGGAGTGCTCAACCGATTGGGGAGCGGGAGGAGGGGGTGAGATGCGGGAGGAAGGGGATGTTTCAACATAAATAAATAAAAAAGGAACCAAAGGAGCATCCATCGACTAGTGATGCACTTGCAAGGGCTCAACAAGACCATTAATAGGAGGGGGGCTCAGCCAAGGGTTGGGCATCCACCTTCAGTGGTTTAATATCACATTTTTTAGGGCCAATAATTAAGCAATTTATTATATGATGCCCCTCTTTTGTACATAGGTAACAAGAATTTATGCCATCAAGGGTTTCAATTTCACTTTCATAGACCTTGTCCAAGAGAAGGATATCAATTTTGTCATGAATTTCTACACCAAAATTTTTTGAGACCAAAACCCAAGCATTGAGATGAGGAAGGTTAACCCTAGGCATATACATTCCAATAATATTTCCCATACAATACAAGATTGAAGATATTAAATCCCACAAAAAAGTCACTATTTTTAACAACAATCCATCTAGGAATCGATAAAGCTAATATCTCTTAATTAATGAAGTTGGGATCCCATTTAAGGGCCTTGAAAAAAAAATTCCTATATTCTGGAACTATTTCTTTAAAAAGAATATTTCGTAGAATTATCTTAAAAAAATAAAATAACAAATAGTCCTTTTTGAGCCAATCTACATAAATAAATTTGAATATGAAATTTGTTAAGCCATACATTCCAGGACCAATCATCTAAAAATTTCCTAGTCAGGACCCTGTTTATATCAGTGGCCTCTAGAAATATTGCAATGTCCTTTAATCTATTATTTTCTCTGCAAATTTCATTAGATAGTTTAACATTTAGTAAAATGAAGAGAGTATGCAAGGAGGACAAAGAGAAGTTAATAGTTCATTGTCCATTCTCATTGTCACAGTCCAAAACCCTAGAGACAAAGTAGGTAGCACAAGAAAAACTTCCCCATTGTCATTTAGAATGTCTTCATAAGTTTTACAAACAAAGGTCAAAGAAGGTGGGTCATTCCTAGAATGCTCTAGAAACTTTCTATCAATGACCTTGGATCGCTAACCATGTCATCATTTCAAAAAACAATGCAGTGAAAAGAGGGGTGAAGCACGATACTGCAGAGAAATAAAACTAGACAAAAACTGTAACATGAAAACAAGGAATGAAAAGAATAACAAGGGACATGAAGTTGCTTATGTGGAAAATAATCCCTACATATGTCGAATAGTGAGCACCATGTTCATCCTTGAGGGGATGGATATCAGGAGCCATGTATTCTCCTAGGGATTGAAACCCTATTTGTAGAGCACTCCCTGCCTCCTAAGGGTCCAATTTCCTATCCATTTGTATGTTTTACCTTGGATTCAATTAATGGGATAAATGCATATAGCTCCACCTAATTGCATTTACACATTTATTTCTTATCATTTTTTATATCCTATTGTTGGGGCATATCAACAGTATTTACTCCTTCATTTCTTCCTAGATAGCATTAATATCAAGAGAAAATCTAGTACATCGGAGTACCTATACTATCTTCAAGTATCAAACATCCATTATCGGTATCAAGATCTATCATCCATTATCAAGCATCAAACCTTCATTTTATCATGTTGAAATCAAAGTTATGCAACAAGATACGAGAGCGGCTCTATATCAAGGCATTGAAGCAAGTATCAAGTAGCAATAGATTCTCCCAAGTTCTTTGTGATGGTATTATTATTTATCATTTGTTTTTATGCATAAATCCTAGACTTCATTTTTGTTTGTGTGGGTTCTAAGTTTAGAACTTGCATTGCTTTTTTTCCCTTTATTTTGATTCACATTTTCACATCATTCACACGTACACCTTGAATAATGTTATTGAATCATACAAAATATTGCTTTACTCTTAATATTTGTTTTTTTGCTTACTTTTTATTAGCCCTTTGATATATCACCAAGTGTATATCTTGTTATTAGTGTAACCATTGCACCTCACTAGGGTGTAAGCGCTAGTTTAAACACTGTTTAGTTTGCAGCCATCAAGACATTCACAAATTTATGGTTGATTGGTGATTTTTTATTTAAAACTTTTTAATTATTTTCCAAGTGAGCGCTATAGTTTAAATTTGAAATCTCTTGTTCAGGGTTGAATTGTATGCAATTATTGATGGTACTCATGCCCATGCTAGTACTCCTTACATTTTCTAATTTTTAGATTGAGGGTATTAAATTGTGAAAGAATTCAAAGAAAATTGTTTCATCTCTTAATTTATAAATATGAGATTGTGTTTGAATTATTTGATATAGAATAGGGAAAGAGGTATATTATCCATTATGTTATATTTTGTATGATTTATTTAATTTTTTAATGGTACAATTGATTAGTTCTCTTTCATCCATGTACAAATATTTATGAATGCTTAGATCTTGGTTTGAATGATTTTTATCCTCCATGGAATGATGAAGATGTGAAAATATAGAGGACTCGTATAAGTGTTCACATGTCTGTGGTAGTGGAAATGATACTAGGAATGACACTTTTACTTCTCTAGGCTACAATATTTTGTACATTCACATCTAGGTGTCAATTGAAATATAACTTTTGTTTTAATGATTACATTATATTTTAAGCTTTGTGTTAGGAATAAGGTGTCTCAACCTTGGATAATTCCTATTCTTATTATTTGTTTTGTAAAATGTATTTTCTTGCAAATAATGTAATTAAGTGTGACTGTACATGTCTAGTTGGCATGTTGATGTCTCACTCCACTTGATGTGTCTGCATCTTGAATTGTGTGTAAGGAGATCATGGCTGAAATGGTTATGACGGATTCCTATGACACGTAAGAGCTATTTCTAGGAGATTTAAATGACAGGTGAAGACATGCAAGACATGTGGCAACTGATAAAGTTGAGTACTTTACACTCTTCCTATTTTCTCAGAGAATGGTAAAACCCTAATACAGCTATCCTTGGAAGTTGCCCTAAAAAGGAAAGCACATGATATAAGCATTTTTAGGGTTACAGGAAAGGATACGAAAAGAGTGTATTGTTGGTATAATCGGGAGCTACTGGATTTGTCTTAGTGTGTCGATTGTCTCCTGAAAGAACTTGCATTGCAAGTGTGTTGTAACCGTTGTGTTGAAGATAATACATTGTGTAGGTTTTGGAGTACTAGGGTTTTTTACCGAAAGGTTTTCCCCAGGGTAAATCATTGTGTCATTCTCTATTTTTAGTATGCATGGTATGTGGCTGCAATATCATTCTTAAAGTAGTTAACGAATCTGAAATTGTAAGGATTTAAAAGAATTTGCACAATACTTTCCTTTAGAGATTAGTGTAGGAAGTTGTTTCCGCACCTGAGTTTCTTTCACTTTGTGCTTTTATAAAATATTTTTTCACTATAGTTTTGGAGCTCAAATTTATATTTGTCCTCCTAGTTGGCTAACTTGCCTCTCATCTTGGCATTGAGTACCTCTACTATATATTGTGTATCAATGTAGAATCTACAAGTGATATTACCAATTTTATGAAAATGAAAATATGGAGAAGTAATGGTGCATCCAGTGTTGAAAGCACATCAAATGTTTGAGTTAGCTACTCTTAGATATGTGTTCTTAGTGATATTAGTGAAAATACATGTTTGTAGTGATAGTAGTGAAAATATTTATTGATGCCCACATGACATCACTATGATAAGGTGTGATAAAAAACAACTATGTTGCATTTTAATTTTGTCTTGTCATTAGTTGATACAACATGAATATCTATTAAATAATAATAATAATAATAATAAATCAAAGAATAAGCTAACTATCTTGTGAATTTATAATGCAAATCACATAGATATAAATTACTTTATAAATGTGTTCTATGTCTAAGAGACAATGTTATGTGGTGGAAGACAGTTGTATATGCTCTTTCATTTTTCTTCCATATTTCCTTAGAATTTTTTAATTTAGCATGCACATGAGTTTTAGATTAATGCAATTTATATCATGAAGATAATTCTTTGTGTGAAATATTTTTGATGTTCTTATTAAACTATAATAGGTGATAGACAAAACATAGTTTTGCTTCACCCATATATAACGCATCAAGTTTCCTAATTTAATGAACGTAAAAAATAAAAAAGTTTCATGATTTAATGTCCCCCCATGTATTACCCTTGGCATACATATTGACCATGGATGCTTGATTTGTATTATTTCTACATAAAATTAGGAGTTTTGCTTTTATTTTGGAGGTCATGTTCAAAGTAATTCCATTGACATATTTATTAATTGGAATTAAATAGTCTATACAAACATCAATTTTTCATGCTTATCCATGCAAAGTAATCATATACAACTTTATTTTTTAATATGAATTTTGGCCTAATGCTTCAATCAAATTTATGCATTGTATTTGTTTATTTGAATTCTTGAAGCCATTGGAATGGTTGTTGTGATGTCCATAGTAGAAGAAGGAAGAGAAGAAAATTGAAATGATTTTTCTCTGCTAGGGTTTAGAGTTGAGTCTCTATTCTGAGCCCTCCTGTCCTTTCAGATCGCATTTACTATGAGATTTTTTTGTTGTATTTATGGCCCTGACCACTACTAGCCCATCAGTTGATGTTGGTGCTATTTTGGTGACAAATAATGGCGCCTCCAAGAAATTGACCTTGCAAGTTTCTGCCCAATGTATTTCACGAGGTATGTCTCAACCTGATATTGTTTTTTCCATTCATGAGTTTGATGATGCATAATCTTGGCTTGAAACACATACTCTTATTGGCTATTTTCTGGGTTGCAACCCTCCTGAAAATGTGATTAAGGATTGGGTTGTGAAATCCTAGTCTCCTCATGGAATCCATTTGGATGGCATTCAAAGTCTCACCAAAGGATTTTTTTGTCTTTCTTTTCCAATCCCACTCATGTGGATGCCATTTTTTCCAAAGGACCCTGGAATATTAGGGCTTCCCTTTTAGTTTTCCAATGTTGGTCTCGAGACTTTTTTGTCTCTGACGATAAGAAACTAAAATTTCCTGTGTGGGTTGAGTTCCCTCATCTCCCTCTACCTTTTTGGCCTTTCATGCATGCCATTGCGTAAATGCTAGGTAGGTTTATTTGTAGTGAGCATGACCATTTTCTCAATCCTCATCCTCAAAAGAGGCTTTGTATTGAGGTCAAACTTTCCAGAGACCTTAAGGATTTTATTGAGATTCAGGTTGGTGAAACCATATTCTCTTAGAAGTTTCTTTACCTTAACCTTCCCAACACTTTTTATCACTGTCAATCCACAGAGCACAAGATCAAGGACTTCCCTTTGGTATTTCCTCATCCCAAAATTACTTCCAAGGATTCTGGTTTGCAACCTGTTGAGCCAGGAAAAAAGAGGGCACCAAGAAAGATGACTGGGTAACGATTGGATGCAAGAAAAAGTAGGCCAAACTTGCCACTTTGGCTTCCACTTTGTAGCTGCCACCTCCTCCTGGAGAAGCTTGAGCTGCTTCTTCTATTGATACTAATGCTCCCATTTCAAACCATGGCCAGTAGGGGAAGGAGAAATTTGAATCTAGTACCAACCCTCCTTGGGTTCACACACCTTAGGCAACTTCTGTGATTTTTGCACCTCCCATTTTTCACTGTTCTCATAGCCCTGATGGGCGTGCTGAGGTTGCATAAAAAAAATGCAGGAATATTTCTATAGAGCCTCCTGGGCATGATTTCTCTCCAGCTTATTTGTTGAATAGTTTTTATTCCCTTGGGGATGGTGATGGTATGGATGACACTATTTTCTCATGAAGTACATCTCATGGAATGTTAGGGGTCTGACAGACCTACCCAGAAAGTATTATGTCAGGGATGTGCGTCGTCATGTTAGTCATGTGGATGTGTTATGCTTCTAGGAAGTTAAAATTACCCATTTTTTGCTTGATGCTGCCTACAAGGTTATTTGGCCTAAAAGCCTTGCCCTTTGTTCTCAGCATGAAGCTGGTCGAGGTGGAGTTGTTACTCTCCTTTCTCCTTGGTGGCATTCTTTTTTAATCAATCATGGTTCTGATCCCATGCAAAGATTTGTGTGGGCCACTTTCATTATTGAGAATCATTCTTTTGGCATAGTTAATGTTTATGCTCCCAATTATGTTGTTGAGAGATCTCATCTTTAGCGTTGGCTTGTTGATTCTCTACCACCTATAACTTTGCTTTCTTTTGGTGACTTTAATATGGTTGAAGTGGCTTCTGACAAAGATGACATTATGCCTTTTCATTGGACAACTAGTAAATGGGAAGCCTGGTATAACATGGGTAATAAATTGGTCCTTTTTATCCCAACATAGGCCACCACTAATTTGATGGATTTTGGTACATGTGGTCTAATTTTAGAGCCTCTTCTAATAGAATTCATAAATGGCTCAACCATGCTATGATTTTGGCTCAATCATTTTTCTCTTTTTCCAAAAAGAAAGCCTTGTCGGTTACTCCTCTTGTTAATGTGACCTTGTCAGATCATTTCCCCATTCAATTTAATATGTTTGGAAGACATCTAAGTCTCTACCTCCCATCACTCAGTTATTTTTTAATACTTCTATTCTTAGACATGCTTCCACAACGGCCCCATTCATCAGGTTTGGAACCTTGAGCCTCAACCATCACAATCATCTGGCTAGATTCAATGGTGGAATGATGTCATCTAGTGTACGACACGCTTTCTACACATTTATGGTAGATAGCTTTCCATATACCTTGTAGATCCTATGATGTCAACACCAAAGCTCTTTATGTTGCCACGAAGGCCTTAGCCCTTGATCCTTTTGAAAAGGGCTTGCAACTTCACCTTGGTCAGCTGCGTTAGCAAAAGAAAGTTGCAGACAATTATGTTGCCCAAGGTGCTTAGATCAAAGCTCGGTTACACTGGTTAAAGGTCAGAGATCAAGCCTCTAAAGAATTTTTTGCTGCTCTCCGCGCCTGTCACACTAATGTTGGAATAACCAAGATTAAAGAAGGTCAATCCCTTCTCACAGAGCTTCCTGATATTCTACAGGCCTTTTTTTGTCATTACAAACAAGTTTTTCCACTCAGGGATCTTCTCTGGCCACCAAACAAGCTCTTGATGCTTGCATTGTTGTTATGCCTCAATGCGTTTCTCCTAATCAGCGAGCTTTCTATGATCAGCTCCTTACCTTGCAGGATCTTCATGAAGCATTCTTTGCTATGGATGATGATAAATCTCCAGGTTGTGATGGCTTTCCTTGTGAATTTTATAAAACAATCTGGGATGCCATTGGTCCTGATTTACATCAGGTGTACCTCGAAGCTTATCACTCCCACTCTTTGGGGGACATTATCAACAAAGGTAACATTAAATTCATTCCCAATTCTGGGGACCCTGAGGAAATTTGTAACTGGCAGCCTATTACCTTGCTCAATGTCTCATATAAGATCATTGCCAAGGCTTTGGCTCTCAAGATCTGACACATCCTACCTTAAATTGTTTGGCTAGAACAAACTGGCTTTATCAAGTCAAGATTTATTCTTGACAATATCATAGTAGTTTGGGAAGGTATGGAATGGGCTTGAAAGTATCAATAGAAAGCCCTTTTTCTTAAAATTGATTTTGCTAAATATTATGACCACATTAAATGGCCTTTTATTATTGCTATGCTTCATGCTCTTGGTTTTGGCCCTAGATTTCTTCAATCTGTGCAGATGCTTTTTCAGGATGCCTCTACTTGCATCACCATTAATGGAAGACAATCTTCTACCATTGGGCTCTTCAGATCCATTTGGAAAGGCTGTCCTTTAGCTCCTACCTTATATGTTCTGGCAGCCCAAGGCTTTCGCTATTTTCTTTCTCATTCCATTTCTCTGGGCCATGTTCATGGGATTGCCTTGCCTGATTCTACTTGGAAATTGGTCAATGGCCATTTCGCCAATGATTCCTTTCTCACTCTTGCAGAGGATGAAGATAACATCAAGTCATCCTTGCAGTGTTTAAACACTTTTTTCCTAGCCTCTGGTTCATCCATCTAGTGGCATAAAACCTTGTGTTATAGACAATCTTCCCTTTCTGATCCACCCTAGTTTTCTCAGTTTGGATGGTCCAAGATTCAACATGGGGAAATCTTTCATTTCCTTGGCATTCCCTTTTCCTTTCAATCCTCTTCTACAGAATTATAGAATGTTGTGTTAGCTAAAATTGAAAAAAGCTTACCTATTGGATTACCAAGCCGCTCTCTCTTGCTGGGAAGTTTCAGATCTACTCCAAGGTCTTGGCTGCTATGCATGTTTACTACTCTTCTTGTTGGCCTCCTTTAAAATCCTCTTACAAGAAGCTCAAAAAATTGTTGAGGGATTTTCTTTGGGCCTCTGGCGCTGATTGCCATGGATTTCACAGAGTTGCCTGAGATTTTTGTTGGCTCTCTAAGGCCTCTGGTGGGCTTGGCTTACTCGACACCCAGAAACAAGGCTTAGCCCTCTGTGCAAAATGGGTTGTGCGATGTCTCATAGGCAATGAAGCCTAGAAAATTTTGCTCTGACATTACATTTCTTCTGGGTACCCGCTTCATAAGCCAAGTTGGAAGGGGATTGGGTTTCAAACCCTTCTAGTTATGAAGCACCCTATTCAAATCCAAGGTACTTTTGTTGCCAAAATTATTTAGAGAGCCTGAGAAGCTATCAAACCTTGGCTTCACTAGATTGGCAATGGCTTCTGTGATGGGCTTTCTTTCAATCACCAAAATATTTGGTGGTCTCCCCATTTTTATCAATAAGGGCTTCCTCTGGCCAAAATCCAGGGGATTAGTGCTCTTCATTTTCACAAACACAACATTCAATCATCCAAGTATTTTTTTCCTAGAGCCACCATGAGTCTCCACTCTTGGGATGATCTACGGGTTCAGTTCTGGCTCACTCATCTAGATCGTCAGACTTTTGACTTACTTGTCTCTGCTATTCCGCCGCATATCCTACATAAAATTGGAATTCAGTCAGTTAAACCTTGGTGGAAAGATTGGAAATGGTATCCTGACACACCATTTACCAACTACAAACCCAAGCTTGGGTACTCTTGGCTAGTGCCTCATTTTCCTATGATTGATTCTCTCAATCATCATTGGTGTCTTTCTTCTTCTCATAAAACCTAGAGTTGGCATTTTTGCACTATCTAGGATGCTATTACTGCACCCAAAATTTCTCATTTTTCTTTATGTCTACTTTATTAGGGTTTTCCTTTGGGAGCTCGGCTCCGACACCTGGGTGTGCCTGATCCCAAATGCCCATTTTGTGGGCACTCTAAAACCATTATTCATATTTTTTGGTTCTGTCAAAGGGCCCAAAATTATTGGAAATGGATTTATAGTTTTTTTATTCCTTTCTGGCCTAAGCCCTTCTTTTGGCATATGGCTCTCCTTGGTGATTCCTAGAATGCCTTCCTAGTATGCCTAGATTTGGCATGCTTTTAGGCTAGAGATTTTGTTTTCTCTATGGAAAGATCGTAATACTATTATTTTTACTCACAGCTTTCTGGATATGAATGTTTCTCTTTATGCTAAGGCATCTTTATGTAATAATGTCATGATGCAGATTTAAGTACAAGCTAACAATGTGGCCCTTGAGGTCACCCACTTGCAGGAGCTACTTCAGCATTGGGGTAATGCCCCATGTACTGTGGCTTGGGTGCCACCGAATTCCCTCTCAGCTGACCGCATGCCACCATGGGGACGACATCATAGCCAAAGTTTCTTGGCCAGGTACTCCAGAACGCCACATTCTTGGCACCACCACTCTGCCTCTGCTCCTGGTAGGAGGACCTCGGCTGTTGGTTTACCTCTGCTTGTTTCTACTACTGCTTAGTCAATTACCAATGTTCCTGTGTGGCCTCCTGCCACTTCTGAAAAAATCACCTGCTTGGATCTGGCTATCTTTTCCAGGCAGGAGGAAGGAGAGATGGAGAATGAAGAAAAAGACATAGATGATGGGTGGTCACTTCCCGACCAGACCCTTGGGCCCAATGTTTTGGGAAATCCCAATGATAAAGATCTACCTCCCTCTTATGCTACTTCTCTTGCAGCTTGAGGGCTTCTTTTATATGCTTTTTGATGAATAGTTGTTTGATTCCAACATGATGCCATGTGACTCTTCACGGGGTGATTTTCTATCCCTAGACCTTTTTGTGAATATTGTACCTCTTTTTTTATATTAATAGAAATGGCCTCTATTCATCAAAAAAAAATTGAAGGCTTTATCCACATTGTTGATTTAGTCATCTCATACCATGTCTTTGTTAGAATGATTTAGAATAACTGAGAGGGGTGGTGAATAAGTTATCTAAGGTCCAGATGTACCAAATGAACTTTAAAACACTTCAACCAACTCAGACCCACTCAATAATCCACTCGGTCTCTATAGAACATAATCAATCAGTATAAACTTATAGTATACTATCCTACCAACTTGCAGAATATAAAACTCTTAACAATACAACACATAAAATAAAATTCACACAAGTATGACACCAAGATTTAACATGGAAACCCAATATCAAAAAAACCACCAGTAACATGCTACCAATTTTTCACTCTTCTGAAGTGAGCACTGTGAAAATCCAACCTGGTTAAAGGTTAAAATACACACTGTTAAATATGACTCGGTTAAAGGATGTAATCACTTTGTTAGAAGTGAGCCTTGTTAGAGGGCTTATACCATTCCATTATAATGTCACCTTTATTAACGGATTTAACAAAATGACTATTAGGTCAACCTTGTTTAAAAGGATTTTGCAACTGATACAATGGTTAGAAAGTAATAGCAAATTGTGATATGAAACATACAACTCACTTTGCAAATACATATCCAATTATAGCTCAAATGATAATTCACTGAATGGCCTTCATTGTCATCTCTATCTCTAATCTATGTCTTTGATCTATGATCTCTGATCTGCTTGGAAATCTTTCAAGCAATCACCACTTGTGTAGTCCTGTACTCCTCTCTGTTGGAATTAATGGGAAGTAGTACTGAGAGGGGAGGGGTGAATCAGTACCTCTAAAACTTTTAACACTTTACTCAATTCATCATTAATGATCATTCAATTCTAATTTACCAACCATTACTGTTATTCTTTTTTATGCATATATTGTTTGTTCACAATCTTTAATAGTTTTCAATCATTCATAGAAACATTCATGAAATTGACAAACACATAACACAAGATATGATATCGCAAAAAACTCCTGTTAGGAAGTAAAAATTGTGTTGGGGATGGCACCCACAAAACTTCACTATCTACAGAATAGAAGGGAGCCAGTTAAGGCTTACAATTTGATCACTTTTGATGATCTACCATGTTAAGAGTATTAAGGTGGAGACCTATTAAGATCTACTCTATTGAGAGCTTTAGCAACACTGATTTAAGTGTGCACTCAATTATGAGATTTACAATAGGACGGTTAAGCCCACCTTTCTTGAAAGGATTTCATTAGTGTACTACACTTGTTAAAATGAGTACAAATGTTGACCTGACTGTATGTAATCTACTCTTTCTGATTTACAGATCCATTAAATCCTTTACAATAATAATATCACCTTAAGTGATTGATGAATACCTTTTCTCTGCTTGTCAATAGCCTCTATTATGTTATTGAAAACTAATTTGAATGTGTTTGTGTTCTTCTGCATAAATTCTTTGTCTAGCCTTTAGTTTCTCTTCGTGGCTACTATCTTCATTGAACAACTTGTATTCTTAATGGATTGAGCACCTATTTATACAATTGTTTTACCTATCTTGGAATTCACAATTTACAATGTTAACTCTCAGATCCAAGGTTTACAACTTGACCTTGATCTTTAGTTTGCATGTTTTAAAATAATGAAACGAATTAAAACAATAAATATTACATTGCTTCCTCCACACATAATGGATTTAAAAGCAAATCAAGAAGTTATAAATACAACTTAAGTGATTTATCTAACGTAGAAAGTCAGATCCACTTTTTGTGGGATGTAACTGACTGTCGATTCTTGGTTATCAGTTTGAACTTGAAGTCTGTCGGGTTGAACTTTTAGTCTATCAGTTTGAACTTGTAGTCTGTCAGCGTTCCTTGATTGAACTATTTGTCGGGTTCCCTGTATCTTTTGGGTACCTCTCTTTGCTATACTATAAGGTAGCACTATTGTTACTCGTCAGGTATCATTTACCTTTTTGTCATCGGGTAACACTTAACCTCGTTTGTCGAGTAACCTTGGCATCAGATAGTGTTGTGCCTAGTCTATCGATGTAGAGTAAACCAATGGTGCAGATCATGTTTTTCTTCTAAGTATACTAATGGAAAAATATAATGTCTTCAAACTCCCCCTTTGACATTAGTATCAAAAACTTATATGCGCATAATACTGAAATTATTACACCATGTTTATATCCTCGTCATAATATGACTCCCCCTTACTGTGTGCATCGGTATAGTGTATGTATATGTACATGTATACTATTTATTCTCTGAGTGTACATTATTTCCCTTTTCTTCCACTATACATATGATTTCCTCCTTTAACTGAGGTGATGTACATATCAAATTCCCCCTTTCTTTGATACTGATGACAAAAATGTACAACTTACAATATGTCAAAATTGTGACAAAAATATGTAACTTACAATGTGTCACTTTGATATCTTCCATTAGTTTCTCCCAATGTTCTTTCAATTGTTCTAAGGCCATGTGTTGCAGCTCTAGTCTGACGTGCATATCATAAATGATGTCTAGTACAAACATTTCAAGGGTGCCAATTAGAGTACTTGCCTATGTCATATTTTGTTGCAAGAGTGTAAGTATCGGTAAGAGCTTAACTTGGAGCTCATTGACCTCATTTATGTACTTCATCTCTACAAAATGAATATCCTGTCATTGTTTCCTGGCCTATATGATTTGTTGATTGTGCAATTTAAGTGCTTCTTCTATGTTGGCTATATTTTGTGCACTGGACTGAAGATCAACATCTATTTTTTCTATCTTGTTGGTATACTCCTTAGTGAGTTGATCTAAAGTGTAGACGTCCAAAATCGTCCCTATATTAATTTAATTAATATTCCCATAAAACTATAATTAATTTTAATTAATTATATCTGTTATACTCTTCTATCTATTTAATTAAATTTATTTAGTTAAATATGATTCACTTCCTTTAGTATTTAAATTTGATTTAAATACTACTCTTCTTAATGTATTAATCTTATTAATACATTACCCTCCATAAATCCCCTTTTAAATAAATTTTAAATTTATTTATTCGCTCACATTTCTAATATTCTTCTAAAACCCAATTAATTCAAATTTAATTTGGATTAAATTAATAAAACCTATTAATCCTACCTAGAAACCTACCCTATTCCTATCCTACTCTATCTATTTCTCTTAATAAATCTACTTCCTCACTTAAACACACACTAATCACACTTAAAGTGTGATTCCTACACTTTTTAGCACTAATGGAGTGCTCACACATCTGTGAGAAACTCCTCAAAAAGGAAGCCACCAACTTCCTTAAAGGAAACCACCTTCTTGTCCCACACTCCACTCCCCAAGGGTTTCTCACACATATGTGAGCAAACCTTGAGCCTCTCAAACTTTAAAGGCTAGAGTTGACTTTTGCATGGCTTGTCCTTTTGCCCTTGTGTCCTCTATGTGGCATCTATGTGGATGCCACATATGATCCACCTCATCCAAGCCCTTCTCTTCCCTCTAAAAATCTATAAATAGAGGCTTCTCCAAGAGCAAATCCATCTCTCATTCATGCATTTTTATCATGCTAAAATAGTTCTAGAGTTCTTAGTTCATTTTCATGCTTTCATGTTTTAGTTCATAATTTAGATATCACATGCTAGGATAATAATGGAATGAATCTTAGTTTCTTTTGGTATTGCATATCAAGTGTAGTTTTTGAATCTTCATGTTAGCATTAATCCTCATTCTCATTGCATTCAAATGAATAGCTTGAGACAAGCTTCTTCATGCTTGTTCTTGAGCCTTTCATTGTCTCATTACTTTGCATCTTAGTTTACATCCAAGGATCAATAGTGGGATTCAGTTTATTGTGTTGGGAGAGCACACCCACATCACTCTCTAAGAGAAAATCAACAAGGCATTGGGTGCCCTTGTTTAGCTCATCGGAGGTTGTGGTTTAAACACTTGTTTGGGATTTCATTGTTTAACATGCTAACCCTCTTTGAATCTTGTTTTCTAATGGCTAATCTTGATGTTTGCATATTTTAGTGTTGTCCTTTGCAGGTAGGTTTTTATCACATACATTTTGGCACGCCCGGTGGGACCCACGTCCTTTTTTTCTAACATTTTTTTTACAGATTTCCCGCGGATCAGAATATTCAAATGCAGAGCCGTCTCCGCTCTGGAATCGCCGTCTCCGCAGTTTGCCGTCTGCGCAAACTCTACCATCTACGCAGATTACCGTCTACGCATAAAGTCCACCATCTCCGCCTGTTTAAAACCAGTTTCTAAAACTTTTCTTTAAAATCAATTTTTATTAGTTTTTAGTGTTTTAACTCTCCGGTTTCTGACAGAGATACATTTTTTAAGAATTAAATGTTGTCAAAATTAATAAAAATGTCTTTTTTAAGCCTTAATGAATCTGCTTGTTTTATGTAAAATCTGATTGTGTGTCTTTTGTCGTCTGCGCAAGTATTCTGACGTCTCCGCGGATCGTCGTCTGCGCGGATCACCGTCTGCGAAACTCAGTCGTCTGCGACTATTTTCCAGAACTTATATTTTTTAACACATTTTGACATTTCAAAACTACTAAACAGTGTGTTGTAGGTTCCGTGATCTATGTTTTTGAGATTTAATGAACTTGTATGATTAAACACATGTTTTGAATACAAATTTGGTAAAATAAACCTCATATCAATCTTGAATGCTTAAGGAAATCAACCACACACAATCTTGAATGACATAAGGTAAATCAAATACACATTTACAAGCTTTTGTTTCCTGAGTGGGGAAAGAATTGAACATGTATGGTTAAACACACTATTGTGTCTTTTGTTTAAATAAGAAACACATAGTTGCTCTAATTAGGTTCAATTTGGAAATGAATTCTTCTTAGTGTGTTTGAAGAAGTGTTTTTCAACACTTCTTTCAAGCTATTTGTCATAGATTAAATCCCTTAATTTAAATGATGCTTTGATTAAACTATAGAATTATCCTCTCCCCTCACCTTCACAGATCTTGGGTGAAGAGAAAGCTTAGCTTAATCAAGCCTCTAGAGAGGCTTGTCTAGAGGGAGCGCTTCCCCTTTAGAGGATGACCTCAAACCGGTAATCCCTTCGGCCAGTATAGAAATAAGGTGCGACCCAAAGGTTCGCTTTATCCCTACAAGCTCGGGCGGGTCGTGTTCAATGGTAGTTCATACTGAGTGAATATCCCTTAGCATACTGGCATGGTTGAACTAGAGACTTAAGTGTCTCACGCCGTACAAACCAGTTGTGGAGACTCAATGAAATCTTACTAGCAACCATAAAGTAGTAGCCTACCCGGTTCACCTCTGAACGGTGACTTATTATAGTGCAAGGGGAGGGAAGAATCTCCCCCCAAGATTTCCATCATACGTGTCCCAGGGTATTGTGTTGCGAAAGAGATCTTCGTAGCATGGCGACAATACCTGGTAAAAGGCAAAAATATGGGCACACTTCTAGGGGTGACATGCTGTGTGAGCTGAAGGACTACCAAGAAATGGGCCTATAATATTTCATGCGAAACCAAATTCCTTAGGTAGTTACTGCTTGAACTATCTTTTTGATGTGCTAGACCTAGTAAAAATATAAGTGGTTTGAAAGAATCACTCGAACATACACAATCAGAATACTGCAAAGCTAGAGTAAAATCACCCAAATGTCACATTTGATTGTATCCCTCAAGGTTGCTTTGTCCCTTGTTGGATTTTTTTGAGACGTGTGTCTGTTATTTTTCTGGTTTGTGTGTTTAAAATCAGTCCTTGCCATCGAATAATTTGCCCAAAATCTGACTAAACACCAAAAATTTGCCCAGAATTTCAACACACTGCCTTAGTTTCAGTCGGTCGTCTCCACTCTAGATCCGCCGTCTGCGCAGATTACCATCTACGTAGATCGTCGTCTGCGAAGACTGTTGTCTGCATCTGAGACTGCCATCTCCGCTAGAAAATAGTGACCTTCCAAAATTGACCAAGAGAATCACAATTTGACCATCTGCCGGACCTTGAAGTCTTTTGTCTTAATTCATTTATCTATTTGGCCAAAATCAATTTTTCCATGACATGACCAGTTTTAAGAAGCACAAGAAGGCCAAAATTCCTAAATCTTTAGTCCTCAGAGAGTAGAAGGAAACCACTCGTAAGTCCAAGGAATTCTAGCACATTGCAACATATGTTAAATAGGGTATCGAACATCATGAGAAGCTTGATAAAATTATTTACAACAATACCATTTCCAAGATCATGGCCAAATTCTCACTCAATAGATCTTTCATCATGCTTGAACAATACGATTAGGAAACGCCTGACTTCTGGATCATTCTTCCATTCCTTTCATCATCATTATCATCCCTCCTTTGGAGCATAGATCAAATCAAATCAAATCCTTAGGTTGAAAGACCTTAATCAAAAGTATTGTTGACCTTCATCCTCAAACAAACACAACATTTCTTGTAGACCATCAGTCCATCTCAAGTAATTTAAATCCCTTAGTCATATCCCATTTTGCTTGAGATCACAAGTCCATCTTCAAGTAGATAGATATTGCTTTAAATTATTTTGTGTTTGTATCATCATAAGGTTTAACATGCTTAGGTTTTGTCTCAAAAACCTTTAAATCAATCAATCTCAATCAAATCAAATCAATCATCAAATCAATCAACCCAATCAACCAATCAATCAT
>MU224535.1:50710-71828 GCA_018584345.1 Thuja plicata
AAGCAATACAACAAGCACTTCAAACAATACCAAGGCTATGTTACAAAAATTGTCTAATGAGATGATTGCATTAAAGAAACAAATTGCTAGACCAGCTCATTCATTATATCAGCCTTATCAAGAAGGACCAAGGTTTCAAGGTGGAAATAAGAACTTATAGCTTCCTGCTCCTCAGCAAAGATTAGCCATTGAAGCTGCTCCTAAAGGTCAGAACTCTTGTGCCTTTCACACAACAATAGATCATGATGGTAATACTTGTGAAGACATGATCAGATGTTTGCAGATGTTAGGAGAATCTAGGCAAAGAATTGAATATCCAGAAGATGATGACGATCATGCTCACCATGGCGACTCCGTAAATTTGTATTGTGAGTATGAATCTGATTCATAAAATGGAGGGAATTGTTTTGCCACCTTGGATGGACCTCAGCTAACGGTGATGACCAAAAGTCAAAAAAATAAGGGTCAGGTTTCTAATGCCGCACCTGCTCAGAATCTAGCACATTATCATAAGGCAGATAAAGGCAATAATGTAGCATCAAGTTCTTCACAAAAAGAACAAAAAGATAATTCATCTACCTCTTTTGATATTATTCAATTTTGTGAAGAAACTAAAATTCAAATATCTACCATGGATTATTTGAGATCACACCCCAATCAATGCAAAAGATTGTTTGATCACTGCAAAGATGGAGAAAACATTCATGTCAATTCTAATGTTAGTAGTAAAAGGCAGGTCAGTATCAATAAAGAAGATTCAATTGATGATGATTTCTCAATCCCTAGGCTATTTCAAGAAGAGGAATCTATGTTCCATGCTACTGGTTCAGATCTGAGACCAGAACCTTTCTATGTGTCTCTTTTTATTAATGGCAACAGATTAAGTAATTGCATCATAGACTCTGGAGCCTCAGATAATGTAATGCCCGCACCAGTTGCTAAAGCTCTAGGGTTGCCTCTAACCAAAGTCTTTGGTAGATGTTATTCTATGGATGCTAAGCAAGTGTCTTTAATTGGTCAAATCAAAGATGCTCAAGTTGCCTTAGTTGCCTATCCTTCTAAAAGATTGAAGCTTACAATCCTTGTTGTTGATATCCCTGAGAGTTATGGAATGTTGCTTAGTAGAAGTTTCTGCAAAGACTTGGGAGGAGAAATCAAATTAGATTGGACATCTACCTACATTCAAGTAGGAATTAAAAAGGTGAAGTTGGAACCGGAAGGAAAAGAAAAATTCACTGTATTAAAGTCAGATGATCCGAGATCACAAATCCTTTATCAAGAAATGCAATTTGGAAATTATATGATATCCTACACTGCACCTGATGCTCAAGAAGAGATAGAAGAAGCAAAAGTTGAGCAATTATGGACATTAGAGTTTGACAAAAGTTGTGCCAAGGCTGGATCAGGAGCTGGAATAGTTTTAATAGCCCCTGATGGAGAAATCACTCATTTGGCCTATAAACTAAATTTTAAAAATACTAATAATACTGCAGAATATGAGGCTCTTCTCCTTGGTATTGAGGCAGCAAAACAAAAGGGAGTTAAATTGCTTAAGGTTCAAGGAGATGCTGAATTGGTTGTGAGGCAGGCAAGAAATCAATATTCTGTCAAAAATAACAAGTTGAGGAATTACAGAAATAAGGTATGGGACAAAATAGAGAATTTTGATGCCTTTTCAATAGTTTTAGTACCAAGAGACCAGAATTCCAAAGCTGATTCCTTAGCAGTCTCTGCATCATTACTTTTGCCTCATTCTGATTTTAAAGATCAAGTATATAGAACGAAAGTCCTTTTCAGACCAAAGGTGCCAGATAATGAAGAATCTTGGCAGGTATTTGAAGATCATAAGCACATTCAGCAGTTCATAGAAGGAACGGGATCCTTTGCTAATTTATGTTTTGAAAGCAATCAAAGGACAGAGCAGCCATCAGAAAATGAAGAAGAATTAAAATCAGGTACCATTCAATTGAAAGAAAATAGAATTCCTCCTCATGTTGTTTCTTTAGAAAAACTTTTTGATAGACATGATGCTTATATTAAAAAGGAGAGAAATAAGAAGGGAAAAACAAATGGAGAATTTGATAGAATTAACATAGGGACTAAGGACAGTCCTAAGATGATCAACGTTGGAAAATGCTACACTCCTAAGGAAAGAATAAAAGTCCGAGAGTTATTGATTGAGTTCCAAGATGTTTTTGCTTGGAGCTATGAGGACTTAAAGAATTTTACGAATGGGAAATTCAGGCATACCATTCCTCTCAAATCTGGAGCAGCGCCTGTTAGACAAAAACAGAGAAATTATAATCCTTTGGTTGAATGGGCAATTTTCAAAGAAATTGACAAGATGTTGAAAGCCAATATTATCTATCCTATTCATCATTCCACTTGGGTGGCAAACATTATTCCTATAAGGAAAAAGAATGGAGAAATAAGGATTTGTGTTGATTTCAGAAATCTGAACCAAGCTTCCCTTAAAGATAACTATGCTCTACCAAACATGGATCATCTGTTGCAAATTGTTGCAGGGTCAGAGATGATGTCCATGTTAGATGGTTTTTCAGGTTATAATCAGATACAAGTAGATGAAGCAGATAAGTATAAAATGACTTTCACAACACCTTGGGGCACATTTGCCTATAATAGAATGTCATTTGGGGTAATTAATGCAGGTGAAACCTTTCAAAGGGCTATGGATCTATCTTTTGGTGATCTCAAAAATAAAATTATTGTGATGTATCTTGATGACTTGACTACTTTCTCCAAGAAGAGGAAAGATCACCTAGGAGATCTAACCAAGGTTCTGCAGAGATGTAGAGACCGAGGCATATCCTTGAACCCAAAGAAATCAGTGTTTTGTGTCACTAAAGGTAAGCTTCTTGGTCACATTGTTTCTCAAGAGGGAGTCAAAATTGATCCTGACAAAGTTAAAGCTATTCAGCAATTAAGTTTACCTTTGAGTAAGACTGGTGTTAAATCTTTCTTTGGTCAAGTGAATTTTCTGAGAAGATTTGTACCTGATTTTTTTGAGATTATGCAAAGCATAGTTGACGTGATGAAAGGAAATAAAAAATTTAAGTGGACTGATGATGGTAAAAGAGCTTTCAAGGATATAAAGAATGCTATTGCAAATGCTCCTGTCTTGGTTCATCCTAATTATACTAAAGAGTTCATTATATACTGCTATGCATTCGAACACACTATGTCAGCAATATTGATGCAAGAAAATGAAGAAGGAATACAAGCTCCCATTGCTTTCATGAGTATGCCTCTAAAAAACCATGAGATAAAGTATTCTCAAGTTGAAAAACATGCTTATGCAGTGGTGAGAGAATTGAAAAATTTTAGATTTTATATCTTGCATTCACGTTTAGTCATCCATGTGCCTGATGCTGTTGTAAAGAGTGTATTAACACAACAAGATGTTGGTTGTAACCATAGAGGAGCTTGGATTGCAAAGGCCCAGGAGTATGACATAGATGTCAGGCCAACAAAACTTATAAGAGGGAATGCTCTTTGCAGGGCCATAGCAGAGAATCAGCAAGTTGAAGAAGATGATCACAAAGTGCTGATAGTAAGTCTACAAGATCTTTGGTTTTTAAATATTGCATATTTTCTAACTTATGGGGAATGCCCGGATGGATTAACTGCTAAACAAAGGAGGAATTTAAAGATTAAAGCTTTGAAGTATGTCATCCATTATGATGTTCTTTATAAGAAAGCAATTGATGGCACTTTTCTGAGATGTGTTGATAAGGAACAGCTAGAAAAGTTGTTGAAATCTTTTCATGATGAAGCATGTGGAGGTCACTTCTCACCTACCGTGTCAGCTTTCAAGATCCTCAGGCAGTGCTATTATTGGCCTGGAATGTTCAAAGATACATACAAGTGGGTGGCTAATTGCAAAAAATGCAAGTTGTTTACAGGAAAACCTCAGTTGGCTGCATTACCTTTGAAACCAGTGGTGATAGATGCTCCTTTTCAACAGTGGGGTTTGGACTTTGTAGGACCAATCAATCCTCCTTCAAGTCAAGGGAATTCATACATCTTGACTGCCATTGATTACTTCAACAAATGGGTTGAAGCTAAACCTATGAAAAGGGCTACATCTGAAGCAGTGTGTGAATTCATCAAAGAACAAATTTTGGTCAGATTTGGGGTTCCAACAAAAATGATCATGGATAATGTCTCATATTTCTCATCCTCATAAATCATTTCCTTTTGTTATGATTATGGAATTCAAATAGGACACTCTTTTGATTATTTTCCTCAAGGTAACGGACAAGCTGAGTCAAGCAATAAAAATCTGATTAATATTTTGAAGAAATTGGTGACTGATAATCAGAAGAACTGGCATAAGAAAATACATGATGCTCTGTGGGCAGATAGAACTACTCCAAAGAGGGCTATAGGAATTTCATCTTTTGAGTTGGTATATGGAGTTGAAGCCAACTTGCCATTACCTTTGGAACTTGCTACATGTAAGTTGAAAACTGCCATTAAGGATGATGTTTTTAAGGATGGTTTAGAGAAAAGAATTCTATATTTGACCAAGTTGCAGGAAGAAAGGGAAGACATGGTTGACAAGATCACTAAACATTAGAATTGAGTCAAGAATCTATTTGATAAGAAAGCAAGGCCAAGAAAATTCATGGAAGGTGATATGGTGCTACTATGGGATAAGAAGCGTGAACCTAAAGGAATGCATTCTAAGTTTCAATCTTTGTGGAAAGGTCCATTCCAGATTGTATAGGTGAATCAGAATAATTCTTTCAGACTGGCATATCCTTCCGGAGAGTCCTTTCCATATTCCTATAATGGGCAGGATTTGAAGCTATACCATATGCATAATTGAAGAGCAGGTAACCCCTGCGTAGTAGTTAGTTAGGTAGGTGTTATTTTTGTGTCATAGTTGGTAGTTGTTTTCTCTTGCTTTGTTTCAAGTTGCCCTGCTCTCCTCCGCTCTCCCTATTTGCATTTTCTTGTTGTTCTCTTTGGTCTAGACTCTGCAACCCAATGGATAAGGCACTTGCAAAACCAGAGAAGTTGAATTCCTCATGCACTTTGCAGTACACGATCCCCCAGTTGGAGCCAGCTGTTGTCTAACTTTTTGTCACCCATTTTTTAGCATTATTGGAGTCATATGGTCATGTCAAGTCAGTGTGTTCAGTCTGAGTCTAGGTCTAAGTCTTTCTTAGGTAGGCTATCTTTGTCGGGTTTCCCTGTCATTGCCTTTCTTTCTTTTAGCCGGGCGGGTTGTTCTGAGGTCTTTTCATATTTGGGTAGGTTGTAGATCCTAACCCAGCAAAGATTTGTGTAGCAATCGATGTTCTTCCTCAAGCAGAGATCGAAGACTGGTATGGATCAATTCTACAGGTCTCAATGATCCTAATGCAATAAACGGCGAGAAATTTGGTTAAGAAATGGCAGAGAACGAGCCCGGTAGGAATTTGAAAACTAGCTACTCCATAGCGGAAGTCGCAATCATCAAGTGAATTTTCGCAAAGCTAAATACTTCATAGAAAAATTCGCACCCATAGGTACATTTTCTGCAAAGAGGAACTTTGCACTTTGCGGGTTCCGCACCTCTCAGTTAATTTTCTGCAAAGGCAGAAAAGAAGAAAGAGCGCTGTGGTGGACCCCACAATGGGTTTTCGAAGCACTTTTTTGATTCTCTGGGTAAGAAAGACTCAAAGCGGAGAATTAGATTTCATCTTCTTCGTGGTAGAATTCTACCTAAGAAGGTAATTTTCCACAAAGGCAGAAAAGAAGAACTTTACACTGTGCGGGTTTCGCACCTCTCAGGTGATTTTCTGCAAAGAAGAACTTTGCACTATGCGGGTTTCGCACTTAGTTGGTGATTTTTTGCAAGCTTAGTTATAATAAGGTGGGCCCAATTTATTAAAAAGGAATATTATGTTATTGTTTTAAGAGACCAAATAAAGCATGTGCTTTAAGTTAAGTAGCCCGCGCACTTAAGAATGACGTGCGGAAAGACAGGTAGTGGCTTCTCCATTATGTAGAAATCGCACCTCCTTATACATTTTCCGCAATGGAGAAACATATTTGGTATTTTCCACCGGAAGTATTCAGTTTGGGATTTTCTGCCATAAGCAGTTGTTTTGACTCCGTGGCCCAATGGATTCAGCTTGATAATGCTGGTTGGAGATGAAGAGTTTCAGATTCTATAAGTGACTGTTCAAGTTCTCAGATGTGAAAAGTCTTTATTCTTGCATTCTGTCTCTTTGTATTCAAAGAAGAGGGAAGGTCATTGGCTCTTAGAAGCATGATGTATTGTAAACTCTATAAATTCTATAAAGAATTCAGTAGGAAAGGTCGGCAAACTTGTTAATGAAGCAGAAGTGATTCTATTTACAGAGGCTTTGTCTCATGTTTGTTGTGTCATTTTAGTGAATCATTTGCATTTTGAATAGATAGAACAGTCATATGTGAAACCACAGTTGCATGCTAGATTCTATTTCATGCCTGTGATTGCAATGAAAGTAATCCTATTTACCTGTCATGCATGATTCTCCTCCTATTCATTCAGTAATTTAGGTGCATCAGAATAGAAAGTACAATTGTATGTGGAACTATAATTCCTGCTTGGATTCTATTTCATGTTAGAAGTTGCAGCATAAGCAATTCTATTTGCTGTTCATGTACGATTCTGCTTCTGTCCTCCTTAATAGAATATGCATTTTTAGAATAGGTAGATTAGATTTGAATATAGATTAAACATTATCCTTGCCTGAATTGTTTGTGTCTACAAGAAATTTGGTTAAAACTCCTAAGGAATAACCTGATGATCAATAAAAAAGACACATTCATTGCATATCAAACACAATCAGGGAGTTGTACCTATCAATTCAAAGGGAAGTGATAGATAACATACACTGACCCATTTGTTGGTGACATCCTTTTGTTCTCTCACTTTGGGTGCTAAAAGAGTCAGAGATTACAAATCTAACGGGAGGACAAACTGTTAACCAACACTAAGGTAGTAGGCTCATCATCACTTTCTTGATTTTCCAGAGCAATATACTAAGGACTTGCATTATCTATCTCCTCCTCTCTGTGAGGTGTGTTTGTGAGAAGTAATTGCTTCTCAACACTTGTCAACTCTG
Source organism: Thuja plicata (assembly GCA_018584345.1). Classification (NCBI taxonomy): domain Eukaryota; kingdom Viridiplantae; phylum Streptophyta; class Pinopsida; order Cupressales; family Cupressaceae; genus Thuja; species Thuja plicata. Next base: position 57,835 of record MU224535.1, read on the forward strand.
CCGGTAGATCCAAGAGATGTCTCCATTTTGTTTCTGTAATTGAATCTAGTTCTATAAACTTTCTCTCTAGTACTTTGTAAGCCCTTATTTTGGCTACAAATTTACTTGAGTGCTTCTTTAGTACATCTTGTATTTCTTCAAATTTGGATTCAGGAGGCATCATTCTCACAAGAACTCTTTCTCTTGCTTCTCTTTCTATTTTAAAGGCATATATGACCACGGTTGGTATATCCTTTTACCTAGCTCTTTAGGTATTTGATTTACAAATTCAGCAGGGGCATACTTGTTTTTAATCATTTATTTTATGACTACTTCCTATATTTTATTCTGATCCTCTGGATTCAGTGTATCCCACTGCTTGATCTTTTTATCAGTAATTGTGCCATGGGTAGCAATTGATTTGGCAGCTTCATCTACCATTTGGTTTCTAAAGTTCTTCTTTACTACATCTGGTTCATCATCTTTGGTGTTGTCCAAGTCATCCTGTGTCCTGAAAAACCTTTTTCTCTTCTTTGGTGGTGAGGTTTTGACAGGTTGATGTCTTGTTCTTTTTGTTGGCTGCTTCCTTGTATAGGTCGAGACTTGACCTTTCTTAAGTGGTGTGGTATCGGTAGTAGCAGTCTAACTTCATGTTCTTTTCTTCTTTGTAGGAGGTGGAGATGGATGTGTATTAGATTCAGTAACCTCTGTATCTGATTTCATTTCTTACAATTCTTCATCGATGTTGCCATGTTCATCAGTTTTCTCCTGTTGATCCTGCTTTTCCTCTTCAGTAACTGATAGAATCTTCTTGAGATTCTTAACCATTTAATCTTTCTTATTTATAGTCTTCTTGACTTCTAGGCCATGTTTTATCTTAGATTTGGCCTCCTCATATGTACCAAACCTTGGTTGTTTTTTATCAATAGGCTCATTGAGTAGTGCCTCAATTGCACTTGTAGCTAGATCAATATTGATCTCATAGTCTAATGGTTATAACCAAGTTGTTCTTGGTACAACCTGTTTGATATGTGTGAAGTCTGTGTCTTCCATGAAACATATCTCATCTTTGTGTTTTTCAACTAGTTGCTCAGGAATCCTAGTTCTTTCCATCATCTTTTCCTTGAACTCAAGGAAGTATGCAGACATGACGGACTCAAAGTTATTTCCTAGTGACTTAATCAGTTCACTAATCTATTGGGTTAACGGTTTGGTAGAGTCCCATACAAATTTTCCTACTGAAGGAAAGTATTCTTGAAAATAGAAAAATATACACATGATAAGTGATCCAAACTTACATGTGTTGCTCTTTGCAGGCCTGATTTTGATCATATTTTCATCAAGTTGTTTTAGTAGGATCTCACATAGATCCATCTGAATTCCCTTTGTTACAATTTTGTAAGCTGTGCTTACTGCTGTTGCAAAAATGTTTTTCATTCTGCTAGCCTAAAAAAATTTGTAACCAATAACACATGCACCAAATTTTAACTCTTCGTTGATGATTGTGTTTACTTTGAGACCTCTGTTGTCTCCTTCTGCATTGGTGAGTTTTGTAACTTCTTTCATGGATGGATGCTTGTGTGCCCTAGGCTTGTTGGTTATCGGATAACTAGTGACAGCATGAAGAACATCCTTTTTTATTTTCTTAGGTTGGTCTAGCCATAGTTTTTTGTCATGCATGCTGCTCAAGACTAACTTAATCCATTCTGTCTTGAATTCCGTTGGGAAATGTAGGGCATTTATTAACCCTTTGACCTCCAAGTGTTTGTGTTCTTCTTTTAGTTTTCCTTTGGCATCACATAGCTTCTTAAAAGCTTCATCCATTTCTAGATCACCTAGCTCTGTTATCTTGCAGTGAATATAATACCTAACATCTTCTATGAGCAAAACCCTAGGCAGGATTTTTGAAAATGCATCAGCTTTATCGGGTTTCAATGCAATTTCTAGATAGATCTTGTATTTAGGTTCTACACATGTGCTATTCTTGATTAGTTTCACCACATTCTTCTCTTCATTCTTCAACTTAGCAGTTCTGGATGTGGTTGCCATTGTTTTTCAAGTACTTAGGGTTTTCTTTAAATTAGGGCTTTTCTTGACAAAACAGTAACATAGATCTTTCAGTGTCTTTGGTACTTACTTTGATTCACAATGGTGATGAGGAATATGTTCTCTATGTGCTGAATTGATATGTAGATGCTTCTACTCTCTGCTCTTTAATCGCTTTGATGTCGCTCTACTTTCTCTTCAAATCACAAGTGAAAAATAAATTTGTCCTGTTGTCTATTTATAGAGTTTTTGACCTAAGTCCTTGCAATAAATGCTCAACAACTCGTCGAGATGAGAAGATGGGTTTTGTGAGGAGAATGTTTCCAATCATTGTCAGTGAAGATATGATGCTTAGGGTGGTTGATTAACCACTTTGATTTTACCAATGGATATCAGAATTCTGTCATGACCACTTTTGAACTTTGCTTTCTTACCGATGGTCGTCGGGTTACACTGGCAGTTTACCATTTTTACTAGTTTGACCAAAGATTTCTGGTAAGTGTGAATAACTCATTATTGTGTTCATCGATGATTTTTGGCAAGTTTTTATCGATGGTGTTGCATTCTTAAATTGGTAACAAGTACAATAATATACATCTTTAGTTTATGCAGATTTTGACTATTTATCAATTATTATATAATGGAACTGGTGCAAAATATAACTTGGTATAGTGCAATTCCATACTTTCTTGTTCAGCTTAAGTGGGGTTGGTGGTGTCACCAGATATATTGGATGGGGTGTCACCAATTGCATTACTTGGTCTAGCTTCATCATTGCTTGAAGCTTTTTTCCACATTTTGTCTCTTGCCCTCCGGATATCTTCAATGGTGTTACCATTGGGATATGTGCTTGTTTCTATCAATCTATCTTTGCAATCTTTCTTGAGATGACCAACTTTATGATAGTTTAAGCATGCCATTTTGGGGTTTGACCAGCCTCTAGACCTTTTGGTCCATGCTCTCATGCAGTTTGTAGCTATGTGACCATATCTACCACATGCTGTATAGTTTTTCCAAGTGTTGTAATCCCATACATATTGATTACTGATTCTTTTTGGCTGATAAGGAACTTCTTTACCTTTTGGCTTCCATGCTTGCCTTTTCTTTTTTCTAGCATTCTTCAGATGTGTGCCCATTCATCTTGCATGTAGTATAGTATTTGTCCATATAGTTTTCCTTCTTTTATTTTTCTATATTGCTCTTGCATTCATAAGCCTTATGTCCCTTTTTGTTACATTTATAACAGAATCCTATGAATGAAGATGTAGGTGTAGATTTAGTAGTACCTTTTATTTTACGTCTGCATGCATTTGATGTGTCCCCTTGCTTTCCATAGTTCTTGCATGTTTACTTCCTTGGTCTTGGATTTTCGTAGAAATTCTTTGGATTTGATGATTCTCCATTTTCGGTAAAGCCTATACTGTTGTTGTTGTTGACTCTTCGTTGTCCTTCAAGAAAGGCATCCATTCTTTTATTGCTTTCTTCAACCTTTCTGATAATCTCATTGTGTTGTTGTTGAATTCTAACCTCATGCTTTAGCTTTTCATTTTCTTCTCTTAGTTCACCGATAATCTGTATTCTCTCAATGAGTTCCACATTTATTCTATTTGCTTCTTGACTCATAAGGATAATCTGATTTGTGAGATCATGGTGATGCTCAGCATGTCTTTGAATTTCCATTTTCTTTTCCTATAGTTTATCTGAAATCTTCCTTCTTCATCAATAGCAAGTGTTCTCTCTGTTTCAACTTGTCTGGCAGAACTCATCACATCAATCATTCTTACCATTTGGGTCTCTTGACCAATTTGTAGCATCTTTATCTGCTCTGTCAGATGTAGGTTGATCTCCTTTAGATTTTTGATGTTCTCTTCTGATGTATCTGATATATTACTTGTATTTGATCCTGAAGTTTCAAAAAAATCTAGAATCTCTTCTTCTTGATAGTCTTTTTCATTGTTCCAGGTAGCCATACCTTTTCTTTCATCCAACAACTCTCTCATCTTGATTGTTTCTTCTTTATACTATTCATAGAACATCTATATCTCAAGCTTTTTATTATGAATATTCTTATCAAGTTTGTACTTCTCCATTGTATGATCTTTTCTCTTAAGCCTTTAAGCTTTTCAAGAAGATACTTAGATCTGATACCAATTGTTACAATTAATGGGAAATAGTACTAAGAGGGGAGGGTTGAATCAGTACCTCTAAAACTTTTAACACTTTACTCAATTCATCATTAATGATCATTCAATTCTGATTTACCAACCATTATTGTTATTCCTTTTTATGCATATATTGTTTGTTCACAGTCTTTAATAGTTTTCAATCATTCATAGAAACATTCATGAAATTGACAAACACATAACACAAGATATGGTATCATAGAAAACTCATGTTAGGAAGTAAAAACTGCGGTGGGGATGGCACCCACAAAAATTCATTATCTACAGAATGGAAGGGAGTCGGTTAAGGCTTACAATTTGATCACTTTTGATGATCTACCCTATTAAGAGTATTAAGGTGGAGACCTATTAAGATCTACTCTATTAAGAGCTTTAGAAACATTGATTTAAGTGTGCACTCAGTTATGATATTTACAATAGGACGGTTAAGCCCACCTTTCTTGAAAGGATTTCATTAGTGTACTACACTTGTTAGAATGAGTACAAATGTTGACTTGACTATATGTAGTCTATTATTACTGATTTACATATCCATTAAAGCCTTTACAATAATGATATCACCTTAAGTGATTGATAAATACCTTTTCTCTGCTTGTCGGTAGCCTCTGTTCTATTCTTGAAAATTGATTTGAATCTGTTTGTGTTCTTTTGCATGAATTCTCTATCTGGCCTTTAGTTTCTCTTCATGGATACTATCTTCATTGAACAACTTGTATTCTCAATGGATTGAGGACCTATTTATACAAGTGTTTAACGTATCTTGGAATTCATGATTTACAATGTTAACTCTCAAATCCAAGGTTTACAACTTGACCTTGATCTTTAGTTTTCATGTTTTAAAACAATAAAATGAATTAAAATAATAAAGATTACATTGCTTCCTCCACACATAATGGATTTAAAAGCAAATCAAGAAGTTATAAATACAAATTCAGTGATTTATCTGACGTGGAAGTTTAGATCCACTTTTTGCGGGATGTAACTGACTGTCGATTCTTGATTGTTGGTTTGAACTTGCAATCTGTCAGTTTGAACTTGCAGTCTGTCAGTGTTCCTTGACTGAACTATTCATTGGGTTCACTGTATCTATCGGGTACCTCTCTTTGTTGTACTGTCAGGTAGCATTGTTGTTACTCATCAAGTATCATTTACCTTTTTGTCATCGGGTAAAACTTAACCTCGTTTGTCGGGTAACCTTGGCATCAGATAGTGTTGTGCCCTGTCTGTCAGTGTAGAGTAAACTGATGGTGTAGATCATGTTTTTCTTCTATGTATACTAATGGAAAAATATAATGCCTTCACTCTCTTTAGCCTTTTCTTCTTTCTACTTAGATTATCAAATCAACTAAATTAACCTTATACCACATACTTATCATAACCTATAACTAGGTTAATCTTATACCTCTGTGATCAGGTATCTTGATCTATTTCTTCTTAATCATCACCATAAATCTTAGGTTTAGGTCAGATCCAATGAATCCTTCCAACATTTCATTTCCATCTACATTGTAGAATACATCCTAAAACTCCTTCTTGAATCCATACATAAAAATGGTTAAACATATATTAAATGCTCATTTAATTCTCCACAATAATCATTATTATCTTAAATTCACTTTGCATATCCCAATAAAATCAAATATGTCAGCTGGGATCTCAAATCTTTCTCAAATTGTCAAAATACTGACACTCGGTCAATACTGTGCACTATCGCTTGATTATCTCTGTGTAACTTGGTGATTCTCTGACACTCAGAAAATACTGATGCTTGGTCAAGACTAAAATTTTCTCGGCATATACTGGAGCTCAGTCAACACTCGCATCACTTGGCATTACTCGGCACTACTTGACATAAAAAAAATTTGAACAAGTTATGTTCTTTATTTTTCTGCTTTGTAACTTGGTCAAGACTAATCTTGTAGTCATCAAAACTTCACTTAGAATTTAGATAAACAATATATTACCTTGTCAAGATGCGATCTCATCAAGTACCCATTGCAATTTCACATAACTCAACCATTTCACCAGATCTTCTTGTTATCTCTTCTTTTCAAATCTTCTTCATCAAACAATTGATATGGCACTTTACAAGATAGCAATTGTCTTACCAGTTAAGGTTTGACATCAATGGAAATATAACAATTGTTTCAATTATAGTTTCCAACAATCTCCCTCTTTGGCATTGATGGCAAACATATGCAAAAAAAAAAACATATGAAAGGTTCCCAAACAATCCAAAAAGTATGTTTTGTAAATAGATTTTCATTAGTGTCCTTAGCTTCATTCTCATTCTCTCCAATACAAATATTGTCTCCCTCTTGGATAGATTTATCTCTGTAGCATATCTCCCTTATTGTTTATTTCTCCCTTAAATAGTATATCTCCTTACTGATTTCTCTTGTATATATCCCCCTCTTCGACAATGATGCCAAAGACATTCATCTTCAACATGTAGATATATTTGTGTCATGTTTCTGAATTCAATTTTCCCTCTATCATCTTGCTTATGACTGATCAACATATTTTTCTTAACACTTCACAACTTTAGGCAACTCCTAAATGTGACCACCTTTTGCATCAATCTGTCATATATTTTATGTAGTAAATTTGATGCAACCACTCTATGTGATCTCAGTTAGCCTTAGATAGGGAAATCACCCTTAATTTTCCTCTTAGATACTCATGAGCGTCCTTAGGTAAAGCCTTAGCAAATATATTTTCCAACTGGTCCTTTTTATTAACATATTCAAGTCTTACTTCTTTGTCCTGTACCAGCTCTCTCAAGTAATGATACTTGATAGAAATATTCTTGGTCTTTGTATGCATCACAAGGCTCTTTGAAATATTAATAGCACTAGTGTTATCACAAAAAATAACAACTGAGTCTGTGATTTATTCCTTCATACCTTTCAATAGTTGTTTGATCCACACTATGTTTGAACAATTTATTGCTGCTGCGACATATTCAGACTCTACTATGGATTGAGAAATACATTTCTATTTCTTTCTTGTCCAAGAGACTAATCTCTTTCCTAAAAATAATGCACCTCCACTTGTGCTCTTCCTATCATCAACATTACCTGCCCAATCCGCATCTCTGTAAACTTTTAGTTCAAACTTCTCATTCCTCTTATAATATAATCCATAGTCCTTTGATCCCTTCAAATATCTCAGAATCCTTCTCACTACCATTAAGTGACTATCTTTAGGATTTGTAGAAAATATTGCAATAAGCCCACCTGATAATGCAATATCTAGTCTACTGGGGACAACATATTTTAGTTTTCCAATCATTGATCTATACATAGTTTGATTCACTTCAGTTGTCTCATCAGTCTTTGATAGTTTCTGTCTAGTAGTCATAGGAGTACTTATAGGTTTGGATTCCTCCATGCCAAAAGTCTTCAGTATCTCCTTGATATACTTAGATTGATTAATGTAGATACCTTTCTTCATCTGATATACTTGCAAACCAACAAAGAATTTGATCTCTCCAAACATAGACATCTCAAATTAGTTTGCATCTCTTTTACAAATAATTGGCATAAAACATCTTGTCCTCCAAATATGATATCATCAACAAATATTTAAGCTAATAATATCCCTTTACCTTTCTTAGACTTTAAGTATAGATTCCTATTGTCATTTGTCCTTGTAAATCTAATTTTGACTAAGTAATTACGCAATCTCTCATACCATTCTTTGGGGGCTCACTTCAATCCATACAATGCTTTATGCAACTTTCAAACCATATTCTTCTTTCTTGAATCAATAAATCCTTCATCTTGTTCAATGTATACCTCTTCTTCTAGTATTCCATTCAGAAATGTTGATTTGACATCCATTTGATATACTTTGAATCCCTTGTAAGCTGCATAAGCCAGTAGAGTTCTAACTCCTTCCAATCTTGCAACTGGGGCAAACATTTCACCATAGTCAATGCCTTCTTCTTGTGCATAACCATTGCATACCAGTCTGGCCTTGTTTCTTATAACTTCTCTATGTTCATTCAGCTTGTTTCTCATTACCCACTTTGTTCTAATAACATTCTTGTCTTTTGGTCTAGGTACTAGTGTCCAGGTTTTGTTCTTCTCAATTTTTTCAATTTCTTCATTCATGGCATGTATCCAATCTTCATTACCTAAAACATCTTTCACTATTTTTGGATCAAATTCACACAATTAACATGTCTAATTTTTCAATTTGCTTCTTTTCATGACCTCTAAATATTTATCTCCAATAATTTGATCAGGTTTATGATGTCTTCTTACATATTTTGATACTGTAGGCTCTGGTCTTCTTTTCTCTTGTTTTTCATCCTTGGATTCATCATCAAAGTTAATTTTAGGTTCATTTTGTGTCTCTACTTCTTCCTTGGTGGTCTCTTCCTGATGCTCGACAACGTCTTTCTGTATCTCAGCATTTTTTTGTTGTTGCTCGACAACATCATTCTGTTGTTCAACAACTTCTTTATTTGGTTTAGGCAGACTGCTAAGCTCTCCTTCATTCATGTAAACAAAATACCAATAATCTTCAAGTTTTTTCATTCACTACACTTCATCCTTTTTTTCATATTCATCAATTCTAACATTTACACTTTCCACAACTTTGTTAGTGTTAGAATTCAAACACTTGTTTGTACGCTTTTCTCTTAGTAGAATAACCTAGGAATATGCCTTCATCACTTTAAGCATCAAGTTTTCCATTTATATTTTCCTTTAGTATATAAAATTTTCTCCTAAACACTTTAAAATATTTTACATTAGGTGCATAACCATACCCTTGTACTCAGTTCAAGGTATAGAATTTTTTACTTACATCTTTTCTCTAGTACTTTTGTGCAACATTATTTTCTATCATCAGTGTTCCAACACAATCCATTATTGATCTATTCCTTCTCTTGGCTATGCCATTCTATGGGGGAGTCCTTGGAGAAGACATCTGTATTTTAATTCCTCTATCATTGTAGAATAAGTTGAACTCATTTGATATAAACTCTCTCCCTCTGTCAAATCATTGACAAATCAAGCTTTTACCTGTCTCTTTTTCAAGTTTTTCTAAATACCACTTAAACAACTGAAAAGCATCAAATTTTTCTTTGAGAAACATTATAGTCATCATTCTAGAGTAATCATCAACAAATAGTATGCAATATTTATCACCTTGGTAGCTTTGTACACCAATAGGTCCACAAATTTTAGTATGGACCAATTCCAAAACATCATCAGAAGTATAGGTTTTTCTCTTGAAACTAGACTTTGTCATTTTTCCCAACTGACATTGCTTACACATAACATTATTAGGTTTCTTCAATCTTGGTAACCCTCTTACTCTTTTCATCTTACTAATGTTTACCAAATTTGCAAAGTTCACATGACATAACCTCTTATTCCATAACCAAATACCATCATATTGTGCAAACAAAAATGTTTCATTAGATAAATCTAGATAGAGAGAATTACCTCTTATCTGTTCTCCACTTCCAATCAGTTCACCAATAGCATCAAAAACCTCATATTTTCTGTGATGAAACTCAACTCGATAACCAGAAGTATTCAACTAAGAAACACTCAACAAGTTATAGTTTAGTCCTTCTACCCAATAGGCATTGTCACATATGATCTTATCAGTCATTTTTATTGATCCTTTTCCTTTCACAGGACATGGTTTGTCATTACCAAACTTAATACTATCACCTTTGCAATAGTTTAAGGTTTCAAAATTACTTTTGTCACCAGTCATGTGATGTGAGCAACCACTATAAATTTTCCATCTATCACCTTTACTCATATATGAGATAAGTGTAGATTTCTCATCTTCATTAGAATAATCTTTCATAGCTACATAAACAAATTCTATATCATTGTCATCAGATTTATCACATTCACTATCAGTTCCTTCTTTAGCAATATAGCAGGATTTCTTACCTTTGTCTTTATAGTCCTTATACTTTCTGAAATCTTTGTCATCCCTTTTTTCTTTATACTTTCTTTATTTTCTCTCATCCTTGTCATTCCTGTCAGTACATCTTGCAAAAATATGGCTAACTTTGTTACATGAAAAATAGATTATAGGAAGTTTACCTTTGAATTTTCCTCTTCCTCTTGACAGTCTTCTAGCCATAAGTGCTTCAAGTTCACCAAGATCTTTATCAAAAGTGTCACTATCACTATTTGTATGTCTTTCTTTACCTTTCTTCAATTTATGAAGAGTCAAATGTGATTTGAATGCAGAATCAACATGGTGAGGAGTGAAATTATCAAAAATTAACATCTCAAAGCAGTAAGTATATCAACTAGACCTTCTAGAGTTAAGTTCTTACCAGGAGTACATCTCAGTTCTTGTATATAAGATTCTCTAATAGTATATATCAGAAGTAAGGTTATCAGTACCTTGCTAATAACAATATCATCACTAATAGTTCCATTTTCTCCTCTAATATCATTTACAACCTCCTTAACTCAGCTACAATATTGAACAACAGTTTCACCATCTTGCATTCTCATCTCATCAAATTTACCTCTCAAGATTTTAGATTAGGCTCTAAGTACATTTGTATCACCTCCATAGATAGTTGTCAATGTATCCCACATTTATTTTTTAGTTTTATAGTCTTTTATATCTTCAAATTTAGGATAGCTTAGGGCTGATGCAATCTCCAACATTGCTTGGTTGTGTTCTTATTTTTCTTTCATTTGTTGAGCTTTCATAGGTGCAGGCACTTTTATGTAATCATGTTCCACATAGTATTTTTTTGCATCTCCAATACTAGCTAGGTGTAGCTTCATCAAAAAATTTCATGTAGGGAAGTTCTCCTTGTTCAACCTTGGTACCTCCTTTTTATACATCTTGATCTTTAGCTCCAAGTACCTTCAAAAAAATTTCTACAAGCACCATAATAGATCTAATACCAATTGTTATAATGATTTAGAATAATTGAGAGGGGGGCTGAATCACTTATCCAAGGTCTAGATGTACCAATTGAACTTTCAAATACTTCAACTAACTCAAATCCACTCAGTAATCCAGTCAGTCTCTATAGCATATAATCAATCAATATAAACTTGTAGTATACTGTCCTACTGTAATCAACTTGCAAAATATAAAACTATTAATAGTACAACACATCAAATAATATTCACACAAGTATGACACTAGGATTTAACATGGAAACCCAATGTGGGAAAAACCACCAGTAACATGCTACCCATTTTTCACTCTTCTGAAGTGAGCTCTATGAAAAGCCAACTTGGTTAAAGGTTACAAAACACATTGTTAAATGTGACCCGGTTAAAGGATTTAATCACTTTGTTAGAAGTGAGCCTTGTTAGAGGGCTTAGACCATTCCATTAGAATGTCACCTTTATTAAAGGATTTAACAAAATGATTGTTAGATCAACCTTGTTTAAAAGGATTTTGCAACTGATACAATGGTTAGAAAGTAACAACAAATTTTGATCTCAAACATACAACTCACTTTGCAAATACAGATCCAATTGTATCTCAAATGCTAATTCACTGAATGGCCTTCATTATCATCTCTATCTCTGATCTCTGTCTCTGATCTCTGATCTGCTTAGAAATATTTCAAGGAATCACCACTTGTGTAGTCTTGTACTTCTCTCTTTAGCCTTTTCTTCTTACTTCTTAGATTAGCCAATCGACTGAATTAACCTCATACCAAAAACTTATCATAACCTATAACTAGGTTAATCTTATACCTCTCTGATCAGGTAGCTCGATCTATTGTCGCTTAATCATCATCGCAGATCATAGGTTTAGAGCAGATCCAACGAATCCTTCCAACATTTCGTTTCCATCTACATTGTAGAATACATCCTAAAAATCCTTCTTGAATCCATATATAAAAAGGTTAAACATATATTAAATGTTCATTTAATTCTCAAAAAAAATCATTCTTATCTTAAATACACTTCACATATCCCAATAAAATCAACAGTGTCGACTAGAATCTCAAATTTTTCTCAAACTGTCAAAATACTCACACTCGGTCAATATTGTGCACTATCGCTCAGTCATCTCTGTGTAACTCGATAATTCTAACACTCAAAAAATGTTGATTCTCGGTCAACACTAAAATTTGCTCAGCATATACTAGCACTCGGTCGACACTCACATCACTTAACATTACTGTTACCGATTTTCGGTACCAAGGTCCTTGGCGGAATTCTACCTGCAAAGGTAATTTTCTGCAAAGGCTTGCGAGATTTTAAAAATCATCTTCTCCACTGGCAAAATTCTACCTGCAAAGGTAATTTTCCGCAAAGGCTTGCGGGATTTTGAAAATCATCTTATCCACTGCGGGTTTCTACCTGTGAAGTTGATTTTCTGCAAAGTATAGATAGCAATGTTTGCAGAGGTATACTATGAAAAGAGATGGTCGTGGACAGTGAAGTTATTACCTATAGCATAGAAATAGATCCAGGAAGTAGTTAAAAGAAAATTTGAGAGCAAGAAAGACTCAAGGCAGAGAATTGAAATTCTGATTCTCCATGGCGGAATTCTACCTAAGGTAATTTTCTGCAAAGGCAAAAAGAGAAGGTTTTTTACATGTTGTGGGTTTCGCACCTCTCAGGTGATTTTCTGAAAAGAGGAATTTTTCCTTGTGCGGGTTTCGCACCTCTCAAGAGATTTTCCGTAAAGGCAGCAAAGAAAGTGCACTGTGGTGGACCCCACAATGGGTTTTCCAAGCACTTTTTCAATTTTCCAAAACCAAAAAAGACTCAAGGCGGAGAATTGAAATTCTGATTCTCCATGGCGGGTTTCTACCTGCAAAGGTAATTTTCTGCAAAGCAGAAAAGAAGAATTTTGCGCTTGTGCAGGTCTCGCACTTAGCTGGTGATTTTCTGCAAAGAAGGAATTTGCTCGGCAAAGATACGTCTAGAGCCTTCTCCAAAAGCGGAGTTCACACCCATAGAGAGATTTTCCGCAAGCAAAGAAAAGCACCCTGTATCTGTTTTTCCGCAAGTCCACTAAAAATGGAAGAATAAAGGTAATCAAAAAATGGCTCGCGACTTGGTGACCAGTCAGAAAGCGGATGTCATCGTCCACTTGCGCATGAAATGAAAATAGAGTAAAAGTTGGCGCGAGTGTGCAACCGAACAGAATATGCAATGAAGAAATGGATGTTGCTCAGTCACTCAGAATCTAAAGTTCAGTTTAAACAGCCAGTGACTGTGCGATGAAGGAATAAATGAAAAGGAAGATGCAGAGGTGCTCAGTCGCCAAGACTCAGGCTTTTAAACATATATAGAAATGATTTTCAAAGGGAACTTTAATATTTTATTGCAAATCCATGTTTTATTCCTGGAAGTTTCCTGAGATAGAAAAATATCAGATTGTTCTCAGACGCTGGAAATCAAATATTTTTACAGATGGAAAGATCAGATTTTAAAAAAGATCAGAGGTTGTAGTTGTTAAAGTCTACAGAAAAGTTATTACAATTTAGAGACTTATGTGACTCTTCTAGAGGGATAAGACTACTTCTATGAGGGATTATTTATGATGGTATGACTTTTGGGTCACCAAGTGGTATTTTTGTAGACTTTTGAAGGGTTAAACAGTGGCTGGACAGGCCAAATCTGATCCAAAAGTTATTGCTTTCAGAATATAGTTGGCTTTGAAAATGCATAAATACGAGTTGAAGACTCGTTGTTAAGGAGTTCTTCTTCCCTTTGGCTTGAGTTTTTGTAACTTGTTCTAAGTTCTTGACAAAAGCAGAGAGATTTTGTAACTCATTTCAGAGAAATATACAGATTTGTAACA
>MU224535.1:89033-123364 GCA_018584345.1 Thuja plicata
CAGAGGGTTCTTTTATAATCTCAAAGTGTCTTTTCATCTTCTCAAAATCATGGCTCTTTGCATTCCTCTATGATTGTTTGCATTCAAATATGCCTCTTTGCATTCCTCTGTGATTGTTTGCATTCAAGTGTGCCTCTTTGCATTCCTCTATTGAAAACAAATCCAAAAAAAGAAAATTCAAAAAAGAAAATCTAAAAAATGTCATTTGGCATTTTTTTATCTTAATTTGGCTGTTTTATTATTTTAATGCCATTTGGCATTATGTGGTATATTTTTTTTTTAATTTGTTTTTGCATTGTAACTGTAGAAATTTGAAGCACTTCTTTTTTATTTACACGGAATATTCTCGTGCTTGCATTCTCATTTCCATATATGCTACAACTGTATAGACGCCTCTCGGCATAATTATACATGTAAATAAGAAAAGACAATTGAATATGATACAAAGAATGATAAATTATTTATTAAACTTAGTTCAATTCAACCTTACATTGAAAAGAATTACAAAATTAAATTTGATCTTTTAAGATTAAATGTCAAATTTGTTAATATTTTATATGTTGTGGGAGAAATTATTTGTATATTCCTTCAATTCTTCATCGTGTGATATCTGGGCATCGAGTATGGTCTGTGTTGGCATCGGGAGTTTGTCTGGATGGCTGGAGAGTATCATATTTTATATGACTATGCTGACTTGGCAGCCATGTGTATTGCTTATGATGTATTGGCATCAAGGAAGAACCTTCAGTTGCACTAGCAATTTACAGTGGTATTTAATATCTTGTAAGTGTCATTTTTCTACGAAGAGACATCGGTTCACATTCTATGACCATCGATTCTCCTTTTGGACGCATTGGTTCACATTCTATGATGGGTGGTTTTCTTCAGTAACTGTCGTTGCTTAAGGAGTGTGTGTGATTCTTCAATGTTGGTGTTGCTCGTGTTCTCTGAATAAGGTGAGGAGATATGCTTGTGGTGTGTGGTTGTTACATTTTTGGGAATTTTGATGGAAGATTTTTTTGTACTTAGCGCATGCAAATTCCTTGAGCATTCAAAGATTATTGTGCCATGAGAAAACACGGTTGTCATTCTGTGTATTACCATTAATTTAAGTATTTGCCTCATCCTGGTATATATATGTTTAGTCTATTTGCACTATATCATGTGTACTAGAGTATATCTTGATCTGTAAATGATTGGTTACTTTGTATGAGATTCAAGGACTTGTATGCAGTATGGTTATTTATTATCTCTAATATTTTACAATAAGCCTTATTGGTTGACTGTGAGTAGATGTCAATCATAAAGAGGGAAATCTTGTGTATTTGATTTATAATCTGAATAACATAATCATGTTTTGCGGTATGGCTTGGTTTTTCCCTCGAGTAGGAGGGTTTTTCTAGGGTAAATACTGATGTCATGTATTCTTATGCTTTTCTCATTTTTTGTATATTGCATTCTTATATTATGGTTGGGAAATAGAGTGAACTCAAGGCTCAACTAGGACAGTGGAAGTGATTGATAGAGACATCAATTTTACTCGAGGACCAAAGAGAAATTGCAGAGATGGAATTACTATCATTGTTGGCAAAGAAAAAAATTCTTTTGGATGTGCCATATTGAGGCATGAGCTTCCTGGACAAATCCTAGGTAAAATGAATTTTTTGTGAGACTCTTAGGAAGGTCGAAGAGTCACAACAGATCAAGATTCTTTACATGCTGAGATCTATCTTGAGGAAGATTAGACAATAAAAAGATAAGGATCTTTTATTATACCTTTGAATATTGTTTATGAACTTTATGTAGTTAATTCATGCTATAATATTGAGAATAGTGAATCATGTATATCTTTAGAATTGATTTGCATATTTTTCTTCAGGGTATATGCATGAAGATGGGGGACCAAAAGGTGCCAAATTCATTTTTGGTCCCCAAAAGAACATAGCGCATGCGGGCTATAGCACATGCACGCTATGGCTTGGATTTCCCAAGCCTCAGGCTTGGGTAATTCAAACCATAGCGCGCACACACTATTAGGTTTTAAATAAAGTTTGGACAACCACAAAAGTGGCTCATTTTACTCCTTCAAACCTGCGTCTCAGCAAAGAGACCAGATCTATAGCGCATACGCATTACATTTTGGGTATTTTCTTCATCAAATCAAAGAAAAAAATGGCTCAACAACGTCATAAAGATCAAACTGGAAGAAGAGGTAAGTGATTCTACAACCTATGCCTCTTATTTGTATTGAAATTTAAGTTCAATTTTTAGTTTCAATCAAATTTAATTGTCAAAGTTTCTTTTCTTAAATTTTAAGTTTAATTAGACTTTTAAAATAGATTTTGTTTTAATTATCAGGAAGGAATGATCTCCCCAAAGAAAACCCTCAACCAAACCCTCCATCTTTTCCTCATGAACAAATGAATGTTGAAAATAACCAAGAAAATGAACCCCAACCCCCTCTACTAATCGAGAAACCTCCTCTTGGGAAACATGAAAATTTGATTAACCAAATAGAAAGAGGGAAAATAGAAATAGAATCTTTAATTATCAGGTTAAAATATTCTATTGTTACAAATCCTGGAAGGGCGACACTTTCAAAATTATTACAATTAATCGTGACCCACATAGTTTCAATTAGTGGGCAACTTAATTTATGGCACGACAAAAGAGAAGAACAAAATTGATATTATACAAATAAATTATCATGTGAGGGCATAAAAAAAAAACAAATCACAAAACATGACATTTTCAAACTCTTTAAAAAGCTAGGGGAAAGTGATACTCTTAAAACTACAACAAAGAGGTTCTCAATTCATTGGTGCTTGAATGGAGATATAAAAACAAACTTTTGAGATAGATGGTGGATGGTCTTTGATTCCCCTCCCTGTAATAATCATGAGGTTCCTATCGATTTCCTAAGGAAACTCTATTGTGATTTTTTCTTGAAGGAGGTGCCAAATTATTTTGACTTTCTAAAGTCTCAGGGTAGAGGTGGGGGTTCATCATTTGATATACCTATAGTAAGTTGTGACCCTAATGCACCTAGGTTGCCCAGTGGCAAGCCACAGGTGGATCATGTTAGTATTCCTTCCATTGTGAAGGAACGTGTGGAGGTGGACACACTAGGCACATTTAATTCTTTGACAAAGACTCTTATTTAGTGGGCCACTCCTCTAGTCGAGGGTGACCATGGTTAGTCTTTGAGGGCTCATATTTGTCATTCTTGTGGATCCCTATGTACATTTGGTACTACCAATAGAGAGGAAGAGGATGATGGACTGATGGATGATGATTTTCTCAATGCAACAGTTGGCATTGATACACAGGTAAATATTTGGAAGTTTATTAAATTTATTTGATCATATTTCATTTTTAATTCAATGAATAATTAAATTAGTATCTATTGATTATGATGAAAATTCAGGGAAAGAGTGTTGGCTGCAGCAGCAATGATCCCCCAGACCCCTTTTACACTACATCATCAACTCCACAAGTATGTATCGAATAAAACATTTTAACTAATACATTTGATTATTCTATAATTTTATGAATGTTTGTCTCATAACTTATAGTGCATGTACATTAGTTCACTCCTGGACCATAGACGTTGACATTAGATAGTGAAGGGAATCATTCAAATTTCCTTGAGGTATGTTTATTTGCATGTTAATTTAATTTACTTGATTATATCTAATTAATAAATGAATGAATAGCTAAATTAGTAGACAAATTATGATCAAAATCCAGATTCAAAGTGGTCATTGCAGTGATCACATTCCTTCACCTAGCTTTGTGACGACATCAGTTAGTCCATAGGTATATATGTAATAATGCATTATAATTAACAAGTCAGTGGTATGTTCTTATATAAATGGTTGTCTTATAAATTACCATACATGTACACTAGTTTAATGTTGGAGCTACGACATCGACACTGACACCGCACACTGAAGGATGTGGCAGCACCTTCACAAAGCTACCATTTATTCATTAGTGGGGTTGTAAATTAGTATATGTATTCTTGATAAATACATAATACTCTTGTTGTTTCATTTTCAATTATTGACAGAAACTCCTCCTATTGTTTATGATACTTTGGATCGTGGTGTAGTTGCAACTATAGCTAGTTCTGAAGCACTGACCGAGGTATGAAAGAGATTAATTAATTAGAATTGTTAATTTAATTGTTTTTATTGAAATTTTTAATGATATTCATGGATGTATTTTAAATATTATTTTGATTGTTGTTGTAGGGACTCATTACTCCAGATCATCAACGTGCCCCTTCAGTGGATGTACATAGAAACTATTTGGTAACGGTAAGAAAATATTCTAGTTTATGTCATCGTATAATTGAATTCTGATGTATATTAGTTTTTTTATGTTTATACTTATTATTTTATCAACTTGAGCTGCAGTAAAGTCTAGACAAGAGGACTAGTGAGCACACTCGGAAGAGTACTGCATCTCCATTGACGCGACGATTGAAGATAGCCCTGGATTTGTTTTCTTCCCCTTTCAGGAAATGAATAGATTAGGGATAATCATTGTATGCCAATATGGCATTCTAGACATGTTTTTTGTATATTGTATAAGTGGCATGCTCTATATCCATTTGGTTTTCACGAAACCAATTTAACTGTATTGGATATATTTGATCTATGACATTATTGGACATATATATTTTTCTTCATGCTCTACGAATATATATAGTTTATATTTTAAGTATGAAATTCATGTGTCATGTTTATCGATGTAGACTAGTTTATGTTTATGTGGATGTCTTATGCTTTTTCAATTACTTATGCCTTATATTTATGCTTGTATGTGTATCTATGTATACTATTACTGAATGATTCATACTTAATGAGAATATGCATGTTTCATTTCATAAACCTAGACTCATAATTTCCATTCGAACACCTTAAAAAAGTTATAAAGGTCATATAAGATCAAAAATATCAATCCTACCCAATTTTAGTCGTATTGGAGAATTTTGACCACCTCAACCTATTTAGGGCACTACAAGAGCGTTAAGGGATGCACCAGTACTTTGTGGTCCTGAATGTTTGAACAAGTTGTGAAGCCTAACAAGGTTAATCATAGCATCTACTCTTCAAATTGAAGGTGTTAGTGGAGACTATTCGATATCAGGATGAGTGGTTTGAAAGATATACAATGTTCCAACTTTCAACTGTGCAATATTGTAAGTTTTTGCATCAACCAAGATTGGATCAAAAAATGAAAAAGAAAGTGAATCTCCAAAATTTGATATAGGCTATCATAGGCCTCTGTAACATGGTCTCGTAGAACCTAACAATTTTTTGATACCCCTCACAAATTCTGAGAAACTGACTCCTAAAATTTGCCAATTTTGTTGTTGAGTGCACCTTCAAGGACACTTGGATCCTTTGAACCACTTGGTGAGAGTAAAAATGTCATTCCTATCAGTCACCTAGCATACCAAAGCTATTGGTGGAGACAACTCAATGCCAGGACGAGCAGTTTGAAAGATATACAATGTTGCAGCTTTCTACTATGCAACATTGTAAGTTTTTGCATCAACTGAGATTGGGTCAGAAAATGAAAATGAAAGTGATATCCAAAATATGAGATAGGTTATTGTAATCCTCCATGATACGGTCTCGTAGAACCTAGAGGTTTCTCAATACCCCTCACAAGCTCTGAGAAACTGACTCCTGAAGATCGCCAATTTTGTTAATGAGTGCACCTTCAGGGACACTTGGCTCCAGAGTGGTTGGAAATGTTTGATCCACTTGGTGAGTGAAAAAGGATCATTCCTAGCATTCACCTAGCATACTGGAGTTGTTATCAGAGATGGTTTAATGACACGATGAGCAATTTGAAAGATATGCAATGTTACAGCTTTCAATTATGCAACAGTGCAAGTTTTTGCATCATTCGAGATTGGGTCAGAAAATGAAAATGAAAGTGAATCTCCAAAATTCTAGATAGGTTATCATAGGCCTCTATGACATGATCCTATAGCACCTGACAGTTTGTCAATACCCCTCACGAGCTCTGAGAAAATGACTCCTGAAATTTTCCAATTTTGTTGTTGAGTGCACCTTCAAGGACACTTGGCTCCATAGTGGTCAGCAATGTTTGAGCCACTTGGTGATTAAAATAGAGTCATTCCTAGCATTCACCCAGTATACTGGAGCTATTGGCAAAGATGGTTTGATGCAAGGATCAGCAGTTTGAAAGATATGCAATGTTACAGCTTTCAACTGCGCAACATTGCAAGTTTTGGTATCAACTAAGACTGGGTTGGAAAATGAAAATGAAATTGAATCTCCAAAATATGAGATAGGTTATCATAGGCTTTTGTGACACTTTCCTATAGAATTTGACATTTCATCGATACCCCTCACAAGCTCTGATAAACTGGCTACTAAAATTTGCTAATTTTGTTGCTGAATGCACCTTCAGGGAGACTTGGCTCCAGAATGGTCAAAAAATATTGAGCCACTTGGTGATAAAAATGGGGTCATTCCTAGAATTCAGCTAAAATATGAGAGTTGTTGGCAGACACAGTTTGATGCCAGGACGAGCGGTTTGAAAGATATGCAATGTTTCAGCTTTCAACTACGCAACATTGCAAGTTTTTGCATCAACTGAGATTGGGTCATAAAATGAAAATGAAAGTGAATATCCAAAATGTAAGATAGGTTATCATAGGCTTCTATGACATGGTCTTGTATAAGCACTTGACAGTTTGTCAATACCCCTCATTAGCTTTGAGAAACTGACTCCTAAAATTTGCCAATTGTGTTGTTGACTACACCTTTAGGGACACTTGGCTCTAGAGTGGTTGAAAATGTTTGAGCCACTTGGTGAGAAAAATAGGGTCATTCCTAGCATTCAACCAACATATCAAAGCTTTTGGTGGAGACGATTTGATGTCATGACGAGCGGTTTGAAATATATATAATGTTTCAGCTTTCAACTGTGCAACATTGCAAGTTTTTGCATCATCTGAGGTTGGGTCAAAAAATGATTTAACATGTATCATATGAATCTAACCTCAATTTGCAAGAAAAGTGAATTTTTGGGGTGATTCCCATGAAGTTGTGGTGTTAGGACACTAAAATGGGTGCAAGGTTGTAGCAACAGAAACTCTAGCCATTGGAGGGCTATATTTTATGATGGAATGTGTTCCCACATGTCAAGGGGAAGGTGAAGCCATCACTGGTTGGTTTAGAAAGTGCTTTGAGTGTTGAGATTGAGAAATTCCTATTTTTTAGGGGTTTTGAGGAGTGATTTGGGGCTTTTGGGTATCAGAAAAGAAATTACAAACTAGGGCTAGAAAAAGATCCAAATCATCACCAGTGAAGAGGCCACATTCTTCTTGAATCTATCTTTAATTGCTTTATCAAGAAAGGACATGATCAACCTTTTTCTCCACACATGTATTCTTATATGAGCTTTTATTCATACCATCAAAGGAAAAACAAAGTTACGATTTATATAAATTTTTTGTTGATACTGATGACATGTAACTGATTAAATGTTTGAAGATGTTATGTTGATGATCATACAAGGCATTAAATCAGTTAATGTATTGTATTGTCATTGATGTCAACTTAATGTATTCTATATGGTCGTGGATATACTGCCAAAGACTTCAAAGAAATGATGAATCAAAGGCTATGCTATTAGTAATACATTTAAGTCAAGTATTCACTAAGTGACTACATACACCGATGGAGTGCATGCCGAAGGTCAGAGTAAAAGAGCTAAGTCACAATGTTACCCAACAAGAAAATGCTCAACATTACCGACAAGCAGAGTTATAGTGTTGGCCGACAAGAAAAACACAAAGTAACCTGAAAGAAAGAATTTTAGTGTTGCCCGACGGAAAAGACAAGGATGGAGATCCTGATGACAACTGAAGTCACACCAACAGAACAGTCAATTATCACTAATGACTAACTGAAGTGTTGACCGACATAATAGAGAGTTTAGAAAATGACAAAATGCTTAGTTGTCAAGAAGCTAAAGATAGAGTTAACAGATACTTATCATTGTTTTAATCATCCAAATAAATCTGGAGATAAGTAATTGATTTAAAGTTGATTTGTCCAGTTGGCAAGAAGATCTCTTTGTGATAAATCAAGATTTTTCTTTAAATCTATTGGCAATAATTGTGGAACATGCAAAGAATCAAGAAAGCCAAGAAAAGAGGAAATCATGTCTATATAGAGACAAACCCATTTCATTACAAAAAAAAGGGGGAATTAGGGTGAGAAGAAAAAGTGAAGAGGAAAGATACTAAATAAAATATGAAGGAGAATAAAGTCTTCATTCATTCATGATCAACAAGCTAAAGGAAGAGCTAGATTCTATAGACACCGAAGAACAGTGAGACAAGCATCATAGAGTAGAACAAGTGTGGAGAAAAGGTATATATTTGATTATATTGATCAGTGAAGTAATGGACCTATAATAGATCTAAAAATTTGCAATTGAGTTGTATGTATGAATAGATCATTAGTGTTTCAGTTTAACCATTGAAGCATATAAGCCTCTTAACCGAGCAGGACTTAAAACTATTTTTCAATTGAGATACATCCCAAGGAGTATCAAAAGGTTTGATCACAAAAGTAGCATTGGATATGCCTGATACCTATTGATAGGCCAAGTGAGTGTTTGATCAAGGATGGTAGCATTAGATGCCAAATACTAGTTGACAAACTATTTCTAAATCCTCTAACAAGGTCACACCTAACAGTGTGTTTGTAACCTTTAACAGGGTTGGCTCTTAACAAGGCTCACTTTAGAAGAGTGAAAATTTGGGGTACTGGTCCCAATGGTTTTTCCCTTAATAGGGTTTCCACATTAAAAATCCATGTGTTATGTGTTTATTTTTTATTAATTTACTATTTTACATTTCACATATGCAATTCTGGATTGATTGGTATACTTTGCATATTTACTATGTTTCGGTAAATAGGTGACTGCTTATTGGTAAACATAAAGAAGAAGGTTTAACAAAGAAATCTGACAAGGAGTAAATTTATATAAGTATTTCAAGGAATTCATCTTATAAGATAGAAGATAAATTGATACATAATCTGTGGTTATAAGTTTGAAGGGTTGATTTAAAGATTAAATTTGAGGCTACTGATTCACCCCCCCTCCTCTCAATTATTACTAACAGATACATATATACAAATAATGTGCTAGCATGAAACGAGACAATAAGATTAACATATATTTCTAGAATTTGTTTTGTGAACATATTTTTTTAATTAATGATGAAAAATATGTTTACAACTCATCTCATTAGGAGCACCAAGAGGAAAGATTCGAGAAGAGAAAACCTCTGATATTGCCCCAAAAAATATAAGAGAAATTTTTTTTATTAAATATTACAAAATTCATGTTATACATACAGAGTAATGCATGACCAATTTATAGTCCACTGAATGTGGATTCTGATGACATTAATTTTCCATTAGTATGCAATCAAAAATTTTGGTAAGCCTACACCGAAAGAAAGGACAAGAGTAAACCAAAGATCAGATAATAGAGATCATCGAAGATGACTAAGTGCAAAGAAGACCAATGACACAACTCAGTGTGTAAACCAAAAATGAGATGACAAAAGGATAAAGAGGAACCCAACATGTAGGATATAGTGCATACCAATAAGACAGTTTAAGTGCAACTGATAGAACAACTGAAGGGCAGTCAAGCATGACCGACAGATAGAACCAAAAGTCAGTGGCAGCCCGCAAAAAGTGGATCTGACTTCCACGTTAGATAAATCAAGTGTATTCTATTTATATGATATTTTATTTGTTTTAAATCCATTTCTTTAGGGACAAGAAACATTAATGTAAGTGCTTTAATCAATCTAACTGATTTAAAACACAGACTAGGAGATCTAGGTACAAGTTGTAAACCTGATCTTATAGTTAACATCATTTTTATCAAAAATTGATGAAGTTAATCCATCTATAAATAGATGATGCAATCATTCATTAGGAATTTTTATGATGGATGAATAGATAATGTGAATAGAGAGGATAACAGAATGAGCACATCTATGGATTAGATTGAGAGTTTCAAGAACAAGAACAACAAAAGGAGGATTTGGTTAGCAGAACCAAGAATAGAGGAAATTGATAATCAGAGGTATTAATCAATCACAATCAGGTGATAATCTTTTTCATGTAATCTAAATTGGATCTAGATAAGCAATAAGAGATTGCATTTACCAGGTCAATTTGTAATTTTCTATCATTCTAACAAGTGGAGAAAAGTGTAAAAATCCTTGCAAGGAAGGTGGATTTAATAGTCCAACAACAAATCTCTTAACCGAGTGCACACTTAACAGTGTAGCTAAATATCTTAATAGAGTAGACTTTAACAGGTCTCCACCGATACTCTTAACAGGGTATATCATCAGAAGTGATCAAAATTGTAAGCCTTAACCGGCCCCTTCCAATCTATAGATAGTGAATATTTTGTGGGTGCCATCCCCACTGCAATTTTTACTTCCTAACAGGAGTTTTCTGCAATATCATATCTTGTGTTATGTTTCAATTACTTTCATGAATGTTTCTATGAATGATTCACATGTATGTTAATGCTATGAATTGATATAACTCACATTAAGATAGTATAGATCAGATTGAATGGATATACAATTCATTACAAAGGTTAATTGATTAAAGGATACAAAAAGTTTTAGAGGTACTGATTGACCCCTCCCCTCTTAGTACATACTTCCCATTAATCTCAAAAATTAGTATCAAAGCTAAGTCTCTTCTTGGAAAGATTAAAGGCTTAAGAGAAAAGATCATACAATGGAGAATTACAAACTCTATAAAAATATTGAGAACAAAAAGATTGAAATTTAGATGTTCTATGAACAGTATAAAGAAACTAGAATCAACATGAGACAGTTGCTGGATGGAGGAAAGAACATGGAATCTCCCTGTAATGAGATAGATTATCATGAGGAAGAGATACCAGATTTCTTTGAGTCTTTAGGATCAACTACAAGCAAAACATCAGATACATCAGAAGAAAGCATCACAAGCCTAACTGAAATTAATCTACATCTGGCTGGACAAGTTAAATCTCTGCAAATCGATCAAGAGACATGGATGGTAAGGATGATTGATGTCATGAAAAATGCTAGACAAGATGAGAAAGAAAGAACACTAGCTATTGATGATAGAAGAAAGATCACAGAAAAGCTATAAGAAAAAGAGTCTAAAATACAAAGACTTATAGAGCATCACCATGAGATCACAAATCAGATTATTCTTATGAGTCAAGAAGAAAATAGAATAAATGTTGAACACGTTGAAAGAATAGAAGCTATCGGTGAACTGAGGGATGAGAATGAAAAGTTAAAACATGAAATAAGAATTCAGCAACATCATAATAAAATTATCAAAAAGGCTTAAGAAAGTAATAAAAGGATGGATGATTTTCTTGAAGGACAACGAAGAGTCAACAACAACAAGGGTCTAGGTTTTACCAAAAATGGAGAATCATCAAATCAAACTAATCTAAAGAATGTCTATGAAAATCCAAGACCAAGAAAGCTAACATACAATCACTATGGAAAGAAAGGCCATACATCAAATGTATGCAGAGGAAAAATAAAAGGTATTCCTAAATCTACATCTTCATTCATAGGATTATGTTATAAATGTAACAAGAACGGTCATAAAGCATATGAATGTAAGTCTAAGTTGAAACAACCAAAGAAGGAAACCTACATGGACAAATACTATCCTACATGCAAAATGAATGGGCACACAACTCCTGAATGCTAGAAAAAGAAAAGACAAGTATGGAAGCCTAAAGGTCAAGAAACTCCCTATCAACAGAAAAGAGTCGGTAATCAGTATGTATGGGATTACAATACTTGCACAAATTGTACAAATTGCGGAAGATATGTTCACATTACTAAAAAATGTATGAGACAATGGACTAGAAAGTCTAGAGGCTGGACTAATCCCAGAATGGCATGCTTACACTGTCATAAAGTTGGTCATCCCAAGAAAGACTGTAGAGACCGAATGATAGAGACAAGCACATATCCCAATGAAAATACCATTGAAGACATCCAGAGAGAAAGAGACAAAATGTGGAGAAAAGATTCAAACAATGATGAAGCTGGACCAAGCAATGCAAATGGTGACACCCCATCCAATGGATCCGATGACCTCACCACCCCCACCTAAAGAAAAACAAGTAAGTATGGAACTGCATTACCCCAAGTTATTATTTTACATCAGTCCCATAACATATTGATATAATGCCAAATTAGCATAAGTAAAGATGCATCATGTTATTACTTGTTAAAATTTGTGATAACTATGTTTTCAGGCATATATATCGAAACTCATCGGTATACACTCAAAGCTAAAACTACCTACACTTACCGAGAAGCGTCGATTAAACATAAGAAAGAAAAGTTGTTAAAGTTTAAACCGATCCTCATTGGTAAACAAGCAAGTGAACAAGTTTTCTGCAATACCAAACCTATCGGTAAAAGAAAGTGGAATGACAACTGCTCTGAAACATCATGTCACCAAAAGTAAATTCTTCACTGATGAACTCCGTCTTCATACACTGAGGAGTTGGTAAGAATTTATGGCACATGTTTTAGGGGAACAACTATAAATAGGGCATTAGAACAACTCATTTGTTTATGACACCCAGAGTAGAGCGACCAAGGCAATTTTTGAGCAAAGAGCAAAGGGATCACAAAGTGATTGTGAATTGACACACAAAACTCCTAAGTAGATTAGAAATCATTGCAATCACAAATAGTAAGTTCTAAAGAACTGACAACTCTGTTCTTACGCATTTCACAAGAAGCCCTAAATTTTTAAAAATGGCATCAACTTCAAGAACCTTGAAATCTAAGAATGCAAAGAAAGATTAATTCAAACTCATAAATAATTCAGCATGTGAGGAACCCAACTACAAGATCCATCCTGAGGTTGCCTCACAACCTGATGATGTTGGAGTATTTTCATGCATACCAGCTAGGGTTTTACTCATGGAAGATGTTAGATCTTTCATACACTGCAAGATAGCAGAGATAGGATCTTCTGAGGTTGAAGAAGCTTATAAGAATTTATGCAATGAAGATGGGAAACTAAAATATGAACACAAGGATATAGAGGTAAAATGGATCACCAATGCCCTAATGTTCCCAAAAGTCTTCAAAACTGAATGGATTCAGTTAGTGCTAAGCAGAATGCATAACAAGTTATGGTTGGATGAACCGAAGGTAATAACCCAAGATGTCATCCATGTAGTCACCGGTTACCACATAACTGAGAAAGTAAAGGCACTCAAGCATCCACCAAAGGTAGAGACCGAAAAGATGACAGAAGACAAATGGGATGGCAGAGGATTGAAAGTAACCACATTAACTGATGATGAGATCAAATTTGGTGCATGTGTTCTGGGTTATAATTTCTTCCAAGCAAGAAGATTGAACAACATAGCATCAGGTGCAGTGGACACAGCGTATAATATTGTGAAGAAGGGTACACAATTGGACTTATCTAGACTACTCCTGAATCAATTCAAAGACAACCTAAATACTATCAAGAATGTGAAGTTAAACACATGTAATTTTGGCTCACTAATAATGTGTATTTTATTTTATTTTCAAGAAAAATTCCCATCAATAGGAGATGTGAAATGGCACAACACCAAACTAGTCACCATACAGAGCAGTGAGCACATAGCTACACTAGGAGATAACTTTGAGATAGTCATGGATGAATACTTTAATGTATTCAAAGACTGAATGCAAAAGAGGGTAAGAATCCCCGAGAAACTCATTGAAAAATATAAGGATGAGATATGCTTCATGGTTGATATAGAAAATACATATATCAAACCTGTTGTGCCAATGAAAGCATGGTTACAACCATTAGAGTGTGAGATCAACATTGATCATGCAACTAAGGCAATTCATGCCTCAATCAATGAACCACTGGATAAGAAACAAACCAGGTTTGGTACATATGAAGAAGCCAAGACAAGAATAAAATATAGCCTAGTTGTTAAGAAGATAATCAAGAAAAAGGACAAGATGGTAAAGAATCTCAAGAATATTCTATCAACTACTGAAGAAGAAAATGAACAAGATGAAGAAGTTGAATAAGTAGAGGAAACCGAAGAACAGTTATATGTTGGTAAAACTGAAGGAAAGGATGACTCTGAGGAAACAGAGTCAGATTTTCCACCTCCTCCACAATGTAAGAAGCCAAGGACAATGAATTCTTCTAGGACAAGAAGCCAAACATCAAAGGATTCTACTCCTTCACCGTTGAAGAAAGGAATGTCCAGGACTTACAAGAGGAAAGCTGCCACACCAAAGAGAGGTCAAAACAAAAGAGGTAGAAAGCTCAATCAAAACCTGAGAGGACATTGAAGATATTGAGCAGGATGAAGCTATGGAGGTAGAGAATTTAAAGGTAAAAGAACCTAAAACCATTGATGTCATTTGTGTATATATTGCAAATTTTGGATCTATTACATATCCAAACATTAGAAAATGACTAAAACTAAACCCAGAAGATTAGAATAAAATTGAGGATGCCATCATAGCTAAAATGTACAACTTTAAATATGTACCACTTTAATTTGAAGGTAGTCATGTACCAAGATAACTATTGGATGAACTTTACTCTAGGTGGACATTTTCTTTGAAAAATGAGAAAGAAATAAGAGAAAGAGTACTTGTTTCTCTCATGCCACCTGAATCAAAGAAAGAAAAAATAGATGAAATGATGGAGAAACACAAAAAGGAGTTCTCACCAAAGCTGAGAGCTTATAAATTTCTTGAAGGAAGGTTAATAGAACTTGAATAGGATAGCCACAATAAATGGTGCAAGATATTGAATAGACCTATAGAGGAGGTAAGCCCTGACAAAGACCTTCAACAACAAGATGTTGATAAGGAAACTCAAGATGACACATCTATTGAGTTAGACAAAGAAGAAAATGATACAACATGCAACAAGAATACAGATGTTGCAGATGACACATGGGAAAACACCACAAATGACAACATTGTGGATACTAATGTCATTGATATTAATGATGACCCAGTAGAGGAAGTGAATAAAGATGAAGATATCACTGCTGAAAAGGACAAAACCAATGAGCAGGACACAACAGTTGATAATGCACAGGTGAAAACTCCAACAAATATGCCAATATTGATGCAGGCTATCAATATCATGCAAGAAGAAAGAAATTCACCTAAAAAAGATACTCCCAAAGATGCAGGGGAAGAAGAAAATAAAGATAACACCGATGGTCACAAGACATCAAAGCCACTCAAGATGTAACCGATACTAATAAGGTTACTGGAGGAGATAAATAAAAGGATATATATACGCAAGACAAGAATGTAGAAACAAAGACTGATGAAGAAAAAGACACCGATGAAGGAGACAAACCTAAAGATGGTACTCTTGAGGAAACTAACAAGCATGCTACCGATGATGTAAAGGTGAATGTGGATACATCTGTAAACACCCGACAAGATGAAACCAACGCTAAGAAACAGAAAGAAGCACAACAGGTCACTTCATCAAGCACTACTGAGAAAGCAAAAATGTTAGCAATGGTTCTACATTCTAGTGAATCTAAGAAGAAGAAGAAGAAGAAGAAGAAATCAAAGAAGAATAAGATGGAAGTCACCTTAGATGAATTTATTGTAATACCAAAGTGTGACCCATCTACACTTGACTTTGAAGCACTACAAGAATATGGATAAATATGCCAAAGGAAGGCATTGCGAGAGAAGCTGAGGAAATAGCACAGGGACTCCATGGTATAGGAGACAACTAGGGACATCTTACAGTAGATTGTACCTGATGTTGAGATTGATCAAAACAAACTGATACTTGATCAATTAGCTACTCTAACGAAAGAAATAATAACTCAGAATATAGATGCAAAGAAGGCAATTAAGGAGAAATTCAAGATGAAGTACCAACAAAAGTTCATTGAAAACATCAGCCAAGAAGTGGTGGTAAATAAGGTAAAGCTATCAGAATTCATCACTAAATTAGACCCAATCATATCTAAAGCTATAACCTTGATTCAAAAATTGAGCACAATAGAAAAGTTTGCTAAGCAGAATAGTGACAACATTGCAAAGCTGGACACAGATCTAGAAAATAGCACACAAAGATTAACCACAGATGGAGACAATGCAGTTAAGTTGCATTATTAGAAGATAATAGAGATTAAAAGGTTAAGACAAGAACCATGGGAGGTAGAAACACATTTTAGGGAAGAAGTAATTGAGCTCCAAGCTCAACTTCTACTGAATCTTACACTGCTACAACAACACATCAGTGCAGCAAGGCAACTGATAGCAACTCCTGAGATGTATGTAGCAGACAACATCTATGATATGCACTCCAAGATCACACTCGAGCACATAGCTCTAGAGAACCTCAGAGAAAAATGGGATAAAATGATGGAAGACATGAAGTCTTCACATTCCCATATTTTTTATAATCTCTAAGGTAAAGACCTTTGCCCTTAATATCAAAAAAGGGGGAAAATGATATGAGTACAAAATACAAAAAGAGAAAATGATGATATGTACATTCATTCATTTAGATGGGAAAATGGTAAATATGTATATGTATATTCATATGGGAAAATGATATGGAGAAGGAAAAGATATCATATGTACAGATATACTGGCATATACATAGGGGGAGTCATTCAATGACTAAGGATTATATATGTTGTATATACTTAACATTTTGTTAGTATTTTTCACATATCAGTTTTTGATACTAATGTCAAAGGGGGAGATTGATGACATTAATTTTCCATTAGTATGCAAACAACACTTTCGGTAAGCCTACACCGAAAGATAGGACAAGAGAAAATTGAAGATCAGATAATAGAGATCACTGAAGATGATTAAGTGCAAAGAAGACCAATGACACAACTCAATGTGTAAACTAGAAATGAGATGACATAAGGATAAAGAGGAACCCGACAAAGGAACCCAACATGTAGGATACAGTGTAGATCAACAAGATATTTTAAGTGCAACCGACAGAAAAAAAACTAAAGGACAGTCAAGCATGACCAACGGACAGAACCGAAAGTCAGTTGCAGCCCGCAAAAAGTGGATCTGACTTCCACATCAAATAAAGCAAGTGTATTCTATTTATAGGATATTTTATTTGTTTTAAATCCATTTCTCTAGGGATAAGAAGCATTAATGTAAGTTCTTTAATCAGTCTAACTAATTTAAAACACATAGACTAGGAGATCTAGGTACAAGTTGTAAACCTGATCTTAGATTTAACATCATTTTTATCAAAACTTGATGAAGTTAATCCATCTATAAATAGATGTTGCAATAATTCATTATAAATGTCTATGATGGATGAATAGATAATTTTAATAGAGAGGAGAACATAATAAGCACATCTATGGATTAGATTTAGAGTTTCAAGAACAATAACAACAAAAGGAGGATTTGGTTAGCAGAACCAAGAACAAAGGAAACTAATAATTAGAGGTATTAATCAATCACAATTAGGTGATAATATTTTTCATGTAATATAAATTGGATTTGTATCAGCAATAGGAGATTGCATTTACTGGGTCAATTTGTAATTTTCTATCATTCTAACAAGTGGAGCAAAGTGTAAAAATCCTTTCAAGGAAGGTGGATTTAACAGTCCAACAACAAATCTCTTAATCGAGTGCACACTTAACAGTGTAGCTAAAGCTCTTAATAGATTAGACTTTAATAGGTCTCCACCGATACAATTAATAGGGTAGATCATTAGAAGTGATCAAAATTGTAAGCCTTAATTGACCCCTTCTAATCTACAGATAGTGAAGATTTTTTGGGTGTCATCCCCACTGCAATTTTTACTTCCTAACAACAATTTTCTACGATATCATATCTTTTGTTATGTGTCAATTACTTTCATAAATGTTTCTATGAATGATTCAAATGTATGTTAATGCTATGAATTGATATAACTCACATCAACATAGTATAGATCAGATTGAATGGATATACAATTGATTACAAAGGTTAACTGATTAAAGGATACAAAAAGTTTTAGAGGTACTGATTCACCCCTCTACTCTCAGTACATACTTCCCATTAATCCCAACAAATTCAAGGGAATTACTTCATTTACAAATATACATTTTATATGCACATGCATTCAACTAGATTTGACATTACGATATTTTGGATTCACTTTTAATCCAATGAACCAGCCGAACCTTCCCTACCCTTTATTGTCTCAAGTATTGCCTCGTGGTTTGACTCGCAAACCTTCCAAAGAGTTTTATTGTGTGGTCTTCCTCCATACTTGGTCAAATGGACATTTTATGCATTGACAAGGTTGGAATAATGAATAATCTTCTTGTGTGTCTCCCAATCCTTGAACAACCATAACCTAGGGTTCTTCATACAATATCGTCTAAGCCATGTACCAATTACAACCACTACTCCTGTAGAGTATTCTGATCCTTCACCATCTATAACCGAGTGATCCAATTTCTATTTGGCCTCAACACAATGATACAAATAATAATTTTTCCCTTTGTCATTTTCTTCAGGTGCAATAATAAAAAAAACATGGTCTTTAATGATAGAAACATAATGAAAAGATTAATTTAATGAATACTTAAGATAAAGTACTAAATTTGAGACTATTTGTGCACTGACAATTTACCTAGTTGCACTAGATCAAACAAATGATCAAAGTCAATGGATGATTCTATTTGTGTTAGTTGCAATGTTGTTGGGGGACAATAGGAGTCAAGTGGGCTCAAATTTTGTGTAGACCATTCATCAACCCATTCCTTTGACTCACTTTTATTTCGATCTTCCACTCTTTGACGCCTTCCCACATCTCTCATTAGAGACTTTCTACTTATTTTCAATGTTTTGATTGTCATTCTAATGAGTTGAGATTTCTTCATTTGAGTACTTACTATTGTTGATGTAAGTACATATCGTGTGACATTACTATCTTTCATGTGTGATGTAGAACCCACACTCTCATATGTAGTCATTATATTCTTTACAATAGATTTTTCACTTGACTCATCCATCGTTCATAGCCCAAGAATCTTCATGATGGGCCTAAATTTTATATTTCTCATCATTTCAACAAATAGTTGACATCTTCCTGTCATATTTAAATTCTCAAAATATAATCTCCAAATATGGATAGTATATCTTTGACAAGTACGCTTGGAAATCTTGTTAGGAATTTATTGTATGAGATCTCTCTCTCTCTCTCTCTCTCTCTCTCTCTCTCTCTCTCTCCTATGTTCAAAAACCAACGTGTATTCATTTGGGATTAGATTTTGGCTTGTTCGTCAAATTTTGAAACAAATTACATTTTCAAAAGCTAGACACCATTCTACATATTTTTTTTTTAAAGTTTGATTTTTGATAATTTTTCATTGATTTCTTGCGGGGGCACACTGAAATTTCATATTTTCAGGATGTGTCCACTTTAGAAAATCACAAAAAATCACACTTCAATAAAAAAATCAGTTTAAAAATTTGAGATAAACTAGGTGGTGTTAGCTAATTTCTCACCAGAGTGATTAATTTTTTTTTAAGTTAACATTTTAGGGGGAGCACACCAGATGCTATGTTATGTTTTTTTAGAAAAAATAGGACCACTTTTTGTGATCCCCATTTTTGAGGGCCTTAATCTCCACCATTTCTAAAATAAATTAATTGTTTAGAAACAAGATTCAGAGTAGAACAACTCTTGTTTTTGTCACATTTTGAAATTTTGAGTGTAACTATCCTTAATTTCTCGTTGAAGTTCAGAGTTTGCGATTTCAGGAAAAAAAGGTGGCATCTTATACCCCCTTTTTGGTCCCCCATCTTTGTACACTTACCCTTCAGATTAGTTTGATTCTTTCAACTACTACTAATCTCTCCTAAAATGCTTCCAAGACAGATCAAGAAGAAAAGGGCGTTAGAATAAATGAGAGGTGGTTGAATCAGTTGGTTCTCAATTATCCTATAGTCCCAAATTCTCCTAGATGTATATAAAAACAATTTAAAATATATAAATCAACTCGGTGAAATGTATACTTCAAACTTTTAGTCATATACCTTGTGTCAGTAAATTAATACTGTGATTATCGATCAATGAAAATAAAGTAATGTGTAAAGTAAAATAACAATCCACAACAATCATACACATTGACACATAGTTTTTTAACATGGAAACCCTGCTAAGGGAAAAACCACCTGGGACCGGTAACTCAAAATATTTCACTCTTCTGAAGTTAGCTTGGTTAAGAGCCAGCCCTGTTAAAGGTTACAATGCACACTGTTAAATGTGACCTGGTTAGAGGACTCAAAACTAACAGTTATCTCTTGACCAATCATTCACTATGGGGTCAACAAGAAAACACTCAACATTCATTAGAATGTCATAATAAAGACTTTCACGCTCTACTCGTTTAAGAGATATATCTGTAACAATCATTAAACTGATACAGTAGTGGTCAGAAAATGGAATCACTTCCATTTTGGACTGTTTTAGCCCTCCAAGTAAGTGGTTTGGGGTCATGTCAAATGCCTTGAATGGGTCTTTGACTTGAATCTGGCTTTTCCCATGTTCTGTCCTATTTTCCACTTCTCTTCGGCCTGTTTCTGGCATCCTGCTCTGTAAATTTGAGGTTCTTGACCTCAGGGTCAAGGTTGACCTTTTGAGTTAAGGTCAAACTCAACCCTAACCTAGGTTAGGGTTGACCTTGACCCAAGGTACAAATTTCAAGTTTCCAAAGTTTCTGGAAGTCAGGGTTTGGAAAGATTTAATTCCCGCTTCTGGGTCGGCTGTTTCAATCTTCGAGGTAACGAATCTTAAAATTATATTTAATATAGGTCCACTTCTAGGGGCATGAAACTCATTGGAATTTAATTCTCCTATGTCAGCCTCTCTATAAGATTCTGCCCTAGACTTGTATATAAAGAAGTCTTTCTCCTCTCATTTTAGAATCAAGAAATCTATGCAAGAAATATATGGAAGGATAATCTAACCTATCAAAGCATTGAAGCATTCAAGTATTCAAGTAATCAAGCATTTAAGCATTCAATTCATCAAGGAGATCCATTAGTATCCATTAAAGGATTCAAGCTCTATGGATCCCTCTTGTTGAATATTTCTTCATCAACATCCACTCAAGCTTCTTTCTATTCAAAGATCCATTCAAGATTGGTGTTGAAGATCTAAAGGCAATTGATTTGAGACATCCTGCATTCCACATTCATTTTGCACATCCATACTTGTGGATCCAAGGATTTGAATCCTCCACAAGGGTTTCAACATAAGAAAGGTGAATTGTTTTATTTACTTTGTTTATTACTACAATTTCAATTCCATTTTAAGGTTAATTCCAAAACTGGGGTTTGGACAAGGAATACCCCTCCCCACAACAAACAAAACCATTTTCTTGCAGGTACAGGTATGGGACAATGAATTACAGAACAGATTTGAATACCTTTTTGGCCAAATTTTGGGATCCGTGAACAGAATTTCCTTCAGAGTAGTGTAGGTCAAGGTCAACATAAAGGGGTGCAATTGCACCCCTGTATTTGGGTCAAGGTCAACCTGACTCAGAAAAGAAAAATATTTCTGGGTTTTCTTCATTTCTTTGTTTCTCTTCTAGATCCGTTTGCAAAATTTCTAGAAACTCAACACAAACATCAGAAAATAGGTATTTCCAGATCTTCTATGTCATGAGGTATGTATGTCATTTCATTATTCTTTGCAAATATTTCTAGATTCATATTATTTATCATTACAATTAAATGCAAGTGGTTAATTGTAGCATAGGATCTCTTATATGTGCAATCCCCCATTTTTCTAGAACCCTATCCACATATTTTCCCCTTTAGATTTTGGTGAACCCGTGATAAACAACTCTTTCTTTTTGGTGTTAGATTTGCATTTTATGTTAGATCTTACATGCTTATAAAAGTAAATTTATTTTATACTCTTTCATTTACACTTCAAAAATAAATAAATAAATCACAAAATTTCTTTAAAAATATGAAAACATTTACATTTTCATGCTTGTAGTGTTACTTTGTGTTCAACATGTATGATTTTTGTTTTGAATACTTTGATGAGGCTTTTATTGAAAAAGAGGATAGATCCCCAATGAGATACATGGAAGTGAGGATGAAAATTGTTTAAATACGATCACTATTTATCCTATTCATATTTCATCCTCCTTTATAACCTCTCCAATTGACCTTTACCATAGGGTGTGTGCATGGTTACCTTCATGTTCCACTATTTGCAACATTGATGCATGTAGAATTTTATATCCTAAACCTTTGTTGGTGGTAAAAGGATGTCCTCAAATAATAATTAAGGGTAAACCTATAGATCCTTTAGATTTCTTTGATAACATAGATTCTGTTTCACATAATTATTGCACATGGAATAACCCTCAACCTACTGTTCCAGTGTCTTTACCTCCTTCTCAAAATATGCTTCCTCAAGCACCTAGGTTTCCATCTTCCTTTAAGGAGTATGAATTAGATGAACAATCACGTGCTACTCCTGCTAAGATATCTTCATGGGAATTGCTTCAAACTTCTCCGACATATCATGAGGCATTGCAAAAGGCTTTATCTACCATTCCTGCTTTACCTCCTAACCAAGAGAATATTATTTCCTTTTTGGAGTGCATGCCTACTATGCCCTCTGTACCTCCTATTGTGTTTACCGATGATGATCTACCTTCTCTTGGGGTGTAGAATCAATATGATGCTCTTATGGTTGTTGTTTCTATTAATCAAAGTATCATTTGTAGAACATTAATTGACAATGGATCTGGGCTTAATGTTTGTAGTATGGATATGCTTAAGGAAATTAAGGCAAATCTTACGACTATTAAACCTGATAATGTCCCTATTCATAGATTTGATAATATTGCAAAGAGAACTTTGGGCATTACTACGGTACCTGTTAAGCTTGGTCCGGTTATTCTCAATACACCTATTCATGTTATGCCTGGACCTCTCAATTATGATGATGTTTATGAGAGTATCATTCATTTCATTATGTTTGTCACTCTTCATGTTTCACTTTCTTATGCTATTATGAGATTGACTAATACTACCCTTCCTACTTTCAAACCTTTCATTAAGAATTCATGTGGCAGACTTATAGCTCTTTTGGATTATGTGAAGAATTTGGTAGATGATACCCCATTTCCTAATCTTCTTATTCCTAATCCTATCCTTCCTAATGTAGCTCCTAATCTTCCTAATCCTAATCCTATCCTTCCTAATCCAATTCCTAATATTCCCAATCCTATTTCTCCATCTTTTATTCCTAGTTCTTCCCACACTTATGATGGGGCTCAAACTACGGTTCATGATGTAGATGTGCAAGAATTCTTTGTTTACCTTCCCGTTCTTATCCAATCCATGATGATATTAAAGGGAAGAGAAAATAAACTTCTTCTAAACCTATCATTCCACCTTACATAATATTTTCTCATCAACACTGTGAACAAACACCTCATGCAGAAGCTTTACAAGATATGTATACTACACGATACAATATGGTGGCTAAACAAGGTCATAAGGGTTTAGGGATTGGTGTTAATGAACAAGGTATTAAATATCTGGTTCATCTATCCCCTAAAAAAGATAGGCATGGTCTAGGATTTTCGCTATCTCATTTTAAGGTGGTTGATTTTTATCATCTCCCTCCTCTTCATGTTCTTCTTCCAACACCTACCTTAGATTACCCTAATACCCCTCAAGATGTGGCTAAGAAGGTGTATTTTTAGTTAATGTATTCTAAGAAATAAATCTTTAAACATATGTCAAAAGATGCTCTCTCTCCAAGTACAAATGTCCTTTTCACTATAGTAATACACATTTACTTTCTAATTTTGTGCATTTCAAGATGTATGTTAGAGAAAGAGCTGCTTTAGGAATTATATCTCACTCTTGTGTGGTGTTACAATTTCTTCATAATTTCCATATGGGGAATACGCCTCATTCTTTTATAATATAGATCTTTCCCCTGTTGTCTCTTGACTGGGGGGAAAGAGGTATTTCTTCCATTCTTCTAGGATCCATTATGCTCTTAGCATGTTTTTTTTTTAGCTTAATTGGTTTTTCTTTCTATATTTTATCTCTATGGTTTTGTATTATGATATGGTACATTCTTCCTTTGCTCATAATCATCCATAGCTCTCTTCTCATATTCATGATCTATCTTTTCTAAGACATTTGTTTTGCAAAGATATCTCTTGGTTCTAGCATATCTTGATCTGATTGGTATATCCCTTTCTTTTATCCTTGGGGGGCAAGGTTTTCCTTCTTTCTCTCTGTCAAAGGATCTACTTTCCTTAGCTTAGTGGTATTTGTTTATTTTGCACCATTATTTCCTTATAAAGACTTATGTTTTGGCTATGGATACCCTTTTATATGAGAGGTGATTATCCCAAGTCATCACCTCTTCTTTATTTTGCAAATTATGTTCTTTATAAACTCTTTCCCTTGCCTTGGATTAGATTTTGCTTCCTTCATTCCAAAATTCCTCTTTCTCTTGATCGTAGGGGGCTTGATGATTGAATCTTTGATCCCTCTTTTCTTTTCTTTAAAAGATGATATTTTATCTAAAGTACTCCTTTACGGTGGGGGTCTTGTTGATAATATATCTTCTTCTTTTAGGATCCTTTTTCCATAAGTGACATACCCTTTTCACAATTACCTATGCTCTTAGATGTAAGGTTCAATACTCTTCGCTAATAATATAGTATAAATTATTGCTAACATGATATCTCCTTACTCTTTGAAGTAGGTATCCTCCTTCTCTTGCTTATCCTATCTATTAGTTAGCCATGATAAGGAGGGGGGGCATATATGGGGTCTCCCTTATACTATAGTTTACATTTTACAACATGCTAAATCCTCGAAAGGTAACACACATAAGTTGCTAAATCCTGGAGAGACACACATTTTTATTTTTGCCAAATCCTCAGAAGGTAACGCACATAAGTTGCTAAATCCTGAAGAGATATGCATTTTCAATTTCAAATATGCTAAATCCTTAGAAGGTAACACACATAAGTTGCTAAATCGTGAAGAGACACGCATTTTATATTCCATAGCGATACAATAATATGGATCTATGGGTATTCCACAAGCTGTTAGAAGATGCATTATAACTACAAAGCATAGTTTATGGGTGAACTATCAGGTTTGGCTACCTTTTGGGCTCTCCCTCCTTGGTGATTCACAATGGGACATAAGTTCTCATTGGGTGAGTTAATCACACCCTCTCTCTCTCTTTGACTGATGATTTCTCTCTTATTATAATCTTGGGGTTGAAAAATACTTGAGTCCCTGGGGGATTGAAGATTTATTAATTGTCCCTTTGATTTCAATAAGATTTTGTTTTGTTTGTGATCTCCTTTACCAAAAGTTTGCATCAATTCCATACTCTTGCTAAAGTGGGGGCTAAATGTATCATCATAAAATGGAAGCACTTCCATTTTGGACTAGTTTAGCCCTCTGATTAAGTGGTTTGGGGTCATGTCAAATACCTTGAATGGGTCTTTGACTTGAATCTAGCTTTTCCCATGTTCTATCCTATTTTCCACTTCTCTCCGACCTGTTTCTGGCATCCTGCTATATAAATTTGAGGTTCTTGACCTCAGGGTCAAGGTCAAACTTTTTGGTCAAGGTAGAACTCAACCTTGACCTAGTTCAAGTTCAACCTCAACCCTAAACTAGGTCAGGGTCGACCTCAACCCTGACCCAGGGTCCAAATTTCAAGTTTCCAAAGTTTCTGGATGTCGAGGTTTGGAAAGATTTAATTCCCGCTTTCAGGTCGACTGTTTTGATCTTTGAGGTAATGAATCTTTAAATTATAATTAATATAGGTCCACTTCTTGGGGCATGAGACTAATTGGAATTTAATTCTCCTATGTTGGCCTCTCTAGAAGATTGTGCCCTAGACTTGTATATAAGGAAGCCTTTCTCCTCTCATTTTAATATCAAGAAATCTATGCAAGAAATTTATGGAAGGATAATCTAAGCTATCAAAGAATTCAAGCATTTAAGTATTCAAGCATTCAAGCATTCAAGAATTCAATAACTCAAGCATTCAAGCATTCAATTCATCAAGGAGATCCATTAGTAGCCATTAAAGGATTCAAGCTCTATGAAGCCCTCTTGTTGAAGATTTCTTCATCCACATCCATTCAAGCTTCTTCATATTCAAAGATCCATTAAAGATTGGTGTTGAAGATCTAAAGTAAATTGATTTGAGACATCTTATATCCTACATTCCACATTCATTTGTGGCATCCATAATTGTGGATCCAAGGATTCAAACCCTCTATAAGGGTTTCAACATAAGCAAGGTGAGTTATTTTATTTACTTTATTTATTATTGCAGTTTAAATTATATTTTAAGGTTAATTCCAAAACTGAGGTTTGACCAAGGCAAAATCCTCCCCCTAGGGCCCCAATAAACAAAACCATTTTTCTTGCAGGTATAGGTATGCGACAGTGAATTACAGAACATATTCGGATACCCTTTTCGACCAACTTTTGGGATCCGTGAACAAAATTTCCGTCAGAGCAGTGAAGTTCAAGGTTAACATAAAGTGGTGTAATTACACCCTCATATTTGGGTCAAGGTTGACTGACTCAAAAAGTAAAAATATTTTTGGGTTTTCTCCATTTTTGTGTTTTTGTTCCATATCTTGTTGCAGAATTTCAAGAAACTCAACTCAAACATCAGAAAATAGGTATTTCTAGGTCTACTATGTCATGAGGTATGTATGTCATTTCATTATTCTTTGCAAATATTTCTAGATTCATATTCTTTATCATTCAAATTAAATGTAAGTGGTTAATTGTAGCATAGGGTCTCTTTTATGTGCAATCCCCCATTATTCTAGAACCCTATCCACATATTTTACCCTTTACAAGTAGTGATATGATTCAAATATAACTCTGATTATAGATTTTTAGATCTATGCTAAGTACATAATACCTCTAATAATCAATTTGTTCACTTCAGTTCATCTGATTCTTCATACTCGGTTCTACTCGATTAATGCCCTTTCCTATGTCGCTCGACGTTGTCTGCAGAATTGCTTGGTTCTGTCTTTAACCGGTTTGATCAGTCATGCATACACTTTGCATGTGTGCATCATAGAATCATCATGTGATTCATAATGAATCTCTTGTCTCTTATATAAACATCATAGCTCA
Source organism: Thuja plicata (assembly GCA_018584345.1). Classification (NCBI taxonomy): domain Eukaryota; kingdom Viridiplantae; phylum Streptophyta; class Pinopsida; order Cupressales; family Cupressaceae; genus Thuja; species Thuja plicata. The sequence continues at coordinate 116,359 of MU224535.1, forward strand.
TTTAATTTCCATCCTTTAGATTTTTCCGCTTAATCTCCATCGTTGATTTTTCCTCTTAAACCTTATTGGCAATTGGGTTAAAAACACATTTCAATCTTCGCTATCTAATCTTCCTTGAATTTTCATAGCCATTTGATCATCATAACAAACCTTATCATTTACCTTAGAATCATAAATTGTCAGCTCATCATTTCAGTCGGCCTCAATTTGATTTATAGCTCGGTCAATACTGTGATGTCAGTGATCCCTATCTCGGTTAACACTGTGCTCAGTATACATTGTATTTACTCAGTGTTCACAGTTACTCAGTGTATACAAAAATCTTCAATTACCGACCACATAAACTTTGTTTGTTCTAGATATTCAATCCATGGAAGATGTTTTTAACCATTATGATAGTCAAATAAATTGACATCAATGATAATACATTAATTGATTAATGTCTATCATCACATCTGTAACTCAGTTGACTATCAACAAAATGACTTCAAACATATGATTACCAGTAGTTTATCAATCTCTCCCTTTGGAATTGATGGCAACACAATATAAAATATGCAATATAAAAATGTCATAGAATACCAAACTTTAGTTCTACAACTGCAAAAACTCACCATGCAGACTCTCCCTGCAGTTTTGACTTTTTTGTCCTTGACTCTCCCTTTAATGGATATATATTTTATTTCTCTCCCTTTCTCTTTTCTCCTTTTCTCCCTTGTATTAGATGTATATTTCATTGACCATTCTCTCCCTTTGACAACAATGCAAAAAAGAAAATATACAGTTGTTTAGTAGCCATAAATATCTCTGGTTTTCGGTGCAGTAGAAATAAGTACCTTGTAGTGTATTGATATGTCTCTGTCAATCCAGTTCAGATTTTCATCAATAGGATTGATATTCTGATTACATGCAAGTTGATGCAACCTCCTAGTCAGCATAGTGTCCAATAGACAAGGGATGAACCCCTAGTCTACCCCTCGAGTACTCAAATATATCCTTTGGTAAGGGTTTAGCGAATATGCCTACAAGTTATTCTTTTGATTGTACATATTACAGTATAACTTGTTTCTCTTGTACTTGTTCCCTCAAGTAGTGATATTTGATAGATATATGCTTTGATTTTGCATGCATCACATGGTTCTTTGAAATATTTATTGCACTAGTATTATCACAATAAATTACAACTGGGTCAGTGATCTCTTCATTCATGCCTTTCAAAATTTGTTTGATCCATGTAATGTTTGAACAATTTGCAGCAGTAGCAACATATTCTACTTCTGCAATTGACTGAGATATGCATCTATGTTTTTTTCTTATCCAAGAAACTAATCTTTCTCCTATAAAGAATGCTCCAGCAATAGTGCTCTTTATATCATCAATGTTCCTAGCCTAATCATCATCTGTGTAAAATTTTAGTTTGAATTTTCCTTCTCTTTTGTACCATAGGCCATAATCTTCTGTGTTCTTCAAGTATCTAAAAATTCTCTTTACAACAGTCATATGTGATTTTTTGGGATTAGTAGAAAATCTTACTAAAATTCCAACTGTGTGCTATGTCTGGTCTAGTGTGAACAACATACATTAACTTTCCAATCAAAGATCTGTACACTGTCTGATTTACCTCAGGTGTGTTATCTTCTTTTGTTAGTTTGCATCCAGTCACCATCAGTATTCCAATTGGTTTTGATTCTTCCATCTTGAATGTTTTCAGTACTTCCTTGATGTATTTGGATTGAGTAATATAGATGCCTTCAGCCTGTTGTAAAATTTTCAAGCCAAAAAGAATTTGATCTCTCCAAACATTGACATTTCAAATTCTTGCCTCATTTCATTAGCAAATGATTTGCATAAGTTATCATTTCCTCCAAATATAATATCATCAACAAAAATTTCAGCAATAAGAGTCTTATCATCATTTCCTCCTTTCAAATGCAAATTTTTGTTGTCACTTTTTCTAATAAATCCAATACTAATAAGATAGGAGTGTAGTCTTTCATACCATGCTCTTGGTGCTTGTTTCAGTCCATATAAAGCTTTATGTAACTTACATACCATGTTTGGCTAATTAGGATCAACAAATCCTCCGGGTTGTTCAATGTATACCTCTTCTTCTAGTTTTCCATTCAAAAATGCAGATTTAACATCCATCTGATATACTTTGAATCTTTTATATGAAGCATATGCAAGTAATATTCTAACTCCTTCAAGTCTAGCAACGGGTGCAAAATTTTCTCCATATTCAATACCTTCTTCTTGTGCATACCCTTTGCATACTAATCTTTCTTTATTTCTGGTTACATCTCCATTCTCATCGAGTTTGTTTCAAAATATCCATTTGGTGCCAATGACATTCTTATCATTCGGTCTTGGTACTAATGTCCATGTTTTTTTTTTCTGTATCTGCTCAATTTCTTCAGTCATTGCAACAATCCATTCTTCATTCTCAAGTGCAACTCTAACATTCTTAGGTTCAAATTCACAAATCAAACATGTGTTGTTTCACAACTTAATTCATGTCATCATGCCAGCTCTCTTATCTCCAATAATCTAATTTTTGGGATGATTTCTTCTTACATATTTTGCAAGTGTGGGTGTAATCACCTAAAATGGTCATCTAAACCCTAGACCCCCAATCTCAACAATTAATCAAGAAACCCTAATCTTGATAAACTCTAAGTTCTAAATCAAACAAACAATTATCAAAGTCAAACTTATCTGACCTAAACCCTAGGTCCTAATCAATCATCTTACTTGATTAATTAATTAATCCCTAAAATCATAATACATTGGTAAATAAACCTTATGTTAATTATTTAATTGATATTCTAGTGTATTAATTAAATAAAATTACAAAATTGTCAATTAAATCAAAAAGGGAATTAAATTAATAAATAAAAACACAAATATGCATTCAAAATCATTTAATTTATTAAAAATGCATATGACATAAACCAAATCCAGTTAACTGATTTATCATTTTGGAAACAATTCAGTTCCACTCAGTTAACTGATTCTCCACTGTTTATAATTTTGGAAACATTTCAGTTACCTAAGAACTAAATATGGAAGTTTCCAGAAAGACTGATCAGTCAGTTTATTCAACTGACTCTATCGACCAATCACATCACTTAAACATGGATTGTGCTTCTTCAATCGAACCTGAGCCACTCTTTTCTTTCAATCTCGACCTTTGATTTGAGATAGATTTCTATAAAAGAGAAACTCTTTTCCTTCACAGGGATCCTAACTTTTGCATTTATCATTATTATGCTGCATTTTACATTCAAGCATTTATCATTGTAGCTTTCATTATCTTAGCTTTTAAAGGTTAATTTGTTTTAAGCATGCAAACCTAATTGAGAGCATATTTTCAATTTGGTGTTTTTAAAATGAATCCATACACATTCAAATTGGTGCTCTAAAACTGAATCTTAATTAGCTTGGATTAACATAAAATCTACATCCTGCATCTATCATTTTAGATCATTTAATCTAGATTAAAAATCCTTCATTTAGGTTATCGGTGTAGTCACTGAGCTTGCGATGACTTGAGAGAAAGCTCATACTCCTACCTACTAGAAGGAAATAGATTGGTTTAGGTTAGCATAATTTCTTATTGTTTTCAAATTTTTGGTTTTCTAACCCGCTAACCATCTAATGATCTATTGAAGTGTGTGTTTGTCATGCAGCTTGCAGGTAACCAGTGCTGCCAAGCTTCTAACTATCCAACTTGAATGTGTATTTTATTGTAAGAGGATTCAAACAAGTATTTTCCATTTCTCGCCACCTAGGAGTAGGGTTTGTTTGATGTGCTTGACTAGATAAGGGATTCTTGATGTGTCTTGCATGAGTGAAACATTAACACAAACATCAAAACATCAAATCAAACATCAAAACGATCAATGATCCAAAATTTGCACTCTCAGTGTTAACTACCAATTCTTGTCTGAGTTTTCTGCATTTGCTATCAAACTCTAGAAATCTATCAACTTGTTGTCCAATTTTGTATTCTGTTATGAAGGTTCTGTCCAAATTTTCACAAATCCGTGTTCTTATCAACATCACTACTAGTCCTTCTTTGAGTGCAATTTGTTGAAAATTTGACTCTTTGCTGTTTTGAAATATGATTTTGTTGTGCTAGTCCAAGTGACTTGTTATCTTATCATCTTTTTCTACGCTATCCTTATCTTGAGTTGCGAGATCAGGTTCGTTAACCTTGACTCAAGATCGGAGTCATTTCTTCTCTCTCTCAGTTGGACTTTATCTCCTTTGTCCTTTGGTCTTGGACTAATCAGCACTTTAGATATCACTTTAGCTCCTGTCAATCAATCAATTGATTCATCATACCTCTTCTTCAATCTTCTATGCAAGCGCATCAACCCAATCTTACAATGTCTAAAATAAAATGGGCTAAACCTTATGGTCATAATAACATGCAAGAAGAGATTATTATGGCATCTTTAGCAAATCAACTTGAAATGTTGAAATCTGAAATCCAGGAATTAAAGGGGGAAAAGGATACATAATCCAACAAATCCTCATCAAGCTCAATCTATCCTTTTCTATTTGATCATGATCAAGAAAGAGGCTCCAAAGCCCTAAAAGCTATTTAAAACACCATGAAGTCTTCCTCCAAAGGGATTAGTAACCTCATGAAAGAAAAACCTTGGGTTAAATGCAAGAGGGACTTCACTCCTTTGGGAAAATCTTATGAATCAGCATTGGAAGAACTTCTAAAGAATGACCTCATCACATTACCTCAAGCCACATCACGTGGATTGAGATTCTTGAGTACCTATTGTGAATATCATCGACATAATGAGCATAAAAATTCATCTTGCATGGATTTGAAACATAAAATCCAAGATCTCATAAATGATGGCTTAATCAAAGTGGAAAATCCTAATTAATTATCTAGTCAAGATACTAATCTCGAGCATGATCAATATCAAGAATCCCTGTCTAGCAATGGTTTTCATATCACATCTACTTCTTCTACCATTCCTCCATCTCCTAAAGCTTAAAAAAAACCACATCATCTCTATCAAAAATTGAGCCTAATGACGACTATGTCTACCCTCAAGGGCTGCCTCTAAAAAAGATCCAAGCTAATCAACATACGTCTACAAGTCTTTCTTAGGCTTCAAAGATCATAGACCCAAAGCATCCATGTGCTTCAACTCTTGTCATTCCTATTCCAAATGATTGTCCATCAATGTGTCAAGAATCCCAAATGCAGATCAAAATTGCTACCTCATCCATACAAGTAGCTCCATGTCAAGAGGACAATCCAAAGTGTGAAGAAACAAATATCAGTAATGATCAAGATCAAGACACCATACATCCTTATCCAATGGTTGACCAAAGTCACATATCTCAAGAGTCTCATGATGATTTTATCATCCCATTCCATTTCTTCCTAGAAGACACTCTTACACCTCCTATATCATATCCATCTCCCAAGAAAGATCAAGATATCCTTTCCACCATCTCTAATGAGCCTATTAAAAATTGAAAGAAAAGTACCCTTTCTTAACCATCTAATGATCCTTGTCAAGATCAAAGCATTCCATCATCCCCTTGTCATATTCTTCCACATCCAAAAACCATAATTTCTCTAAATTTATTGCAAAACAATACATCTCCTCAAGCTTCAACTACTCCTATCAAAGCACCTCATCCACCTATTGATATAAAGATGAATTCAAAAGAGAAGATCCTTTCTCATTTAGCTCACTCTAAATATGTTTATATCCCATCCACACCTTATCTCCCTCCATTTAAATTTAAGCATCATCCTTCGCCATCATCCAAGTCCATCCTTGGTCCCTATATCTCAAAGCTGAAACCGTCAAACCTTCCATCTATATTGGGTCCTTATATCCCTCCATGCCTATCACTACTAGCTTATCATCCACATACCCTATCCCTTATCAAGATCAACAAAGATATGCATCCTTGAAATATCCCTATCAACCCATCCATATGAACCAGTCGTATCAACCCTATACATCCACAATTCCTAAGTCTTTTGGAAGCAATTTGGAAGTGCAACGAAGAAATCAAAAATACAAGAATCCACTTTCATATGAAGATCACTATGTCCAATCTAATCAACATGTGACTGTATCATCTTAAAATGGAAGCACTTCCATGTTAAGAGCATTTAGCCCTTCTTAGGGGATGTATTTGACCTCTATCACATCATCCCCCTGATCTGCCCTTCTTTCCACCATTTTCTGACCTGATTTCTTCATTCTGGGATACAGACCTGTGTTTCTAGGATTTAGGGACAGGGTCGACCTCCTAGGAAAGGGTTGACCGCAACCCTATCCTAGGACAGGGCTGACCTCAACCCTATCCCAGGGTCCAAATCCCAGGAACTTTTGGTTTTTTGGATGTCGGTCCTCACAAAAAGTTTTCTCCCACTTCCGGGTCGGCTGTTTTGGGTTCCAAAATGATTGATTCCTAAATTATATTTAATATAGGTCCTCTCCTAGGGGTAAAGGCTTTAATGGTGATTTAATTATCCTATGTAGGCCTCCTTAGAAGATTGTGCCCTAGTTTCATATAAAAGGAAGTCTCTCTCTCATTTTCTCTAAGTCTTCCAAGTGCAAAAAGCTCTAGCCAAGATTTTCTTCAAGCATCCATTGTTCTACATGTTTTCAAGTTGTCAAGGTGTTCAATTATTCCTCTCAAGCATTCAAGTTCTCCATTGAAGATCAAGGATTCAAGCTTTCAAGCCTTTGAGGGGATTAGGTGCAAACATTCAAGATTCATCATTCAAACCCTAGATCTAGCCATCATGGTGGTATGATCTTCCTTCAAGATCCTTTGTGCATCCTCAAGAATCTTTCATCATCCCTTAAAACTAGATTTCAAGCATACAATCATGGAGGTTTATGGTTTCTAAATTCCATTGCTTTCATACTTACATACTTGCATACATTTGAATTTCAATTACATATCTATTCAATATCATAGCTTCATTGTTAGATTCAATTCT